>CM040242.1:115047826-115447826 GCA_022545495.1 Chrysanthemum lavandulifolium
AAAATATGATACTACGACGAGCACCGGGGAAAGTTCGTCATTCCAATTCGGGGAGTTTATTATTAATCGGATTATACTTACCGATTATTTTCTAGTAGGCTTTCCTTGGGCCTAACCTATTTAGGTAGCTTTTGGCACACGACAATATTTGTATATATATTTTTCGTTTATTGATAATGATACATGGGTAATTATCAAAGTTAATATGGTAATCAGAGCCCTAAACACCCATCACCAAAATTATCAACCAAAAATAAATCTTAAACATCGCCGCTTTATATTTTTTTTCCTGCTATTCGCTTGCCATCAATTGCTTGCTATGCATGCAATATTTTAATTGCATTTGCCACAAAAAAATTGTTTTGTACTAGTAAATTGCTTGCTACGCTTGCTGATGTCTATTTTTTTCAATATCTTTATTTTATTTTTTGGTACCAGTCAACAATTGTTGACTAAAATACATAGTTTATTGTTCTTTATTGCAATTTCCCCAACAATTGCTTGGCTGCTATAATATCTTCTGCCATTGTGTGTTGTTTCGTTGCTTGCTTAACTGCCAAACCTCACATTGTCATCACTCATCACATTATGAATGGATACGTATTTTGTCCAGCTGGTATGGGCCAACATGCCAACGTTGCCTATACTGCCATCCCTCATCAAGCCCACCAGGCCCACATTCCAGTCCAACAGCCAATGTTTCCAAATACTGTACCACATGCCCAATTTGTAAGTCCACAGAGGGGTTCGTTTTATGTTCCAGGAACTATGCATATACGCCGAATGTGTTTCAGTCTCAAGCAACCATGCTTCCGCAAGCATTTCAGACTGACTCATCAAGATCCCTCTTGGAACATGGACATCGGAGCATTTTCTCATTTGACAGACAATACAGGTATACTCACTTCCTTTAGTAATTCGATCATTTATCCGTCTGTATTTGTTTGCAATGAACAATCTCTTCCTGTCACTCATACTGGACATAGCCTCTTGCATACATCTCATAAGCCCTTCATTTAAATCATATTCTTGTCACACCTCACATAATTAAGAATTTAATTTTTGTTCATAAATTTACTCGTGACAATGATGTTTTTGTTGAATTTGATGCTTATGGTTTTTCTGTGAAAGATTACCAAACCCGAAGGCTTATTCTGCGTTGTGATAGCGGCAACCTATACCCGGTTACACAACAACCTCCATTTCAAAATCCAGTTGTTTTGCTTTCACTTAGTTCCACTGCATGGCACAGACGCCTCGGTCATCCCGGGGAAGATGTGCTTCGTCGTTTAGAGTCAAGTAATTTAATTTCGTGTACTAAATCAAAGTTACCCGCTTTATGTCATGCATGTCAATTAGGTAAACAAGTTAACCTTCCGTTTTATAGTTCTGAGTCTTCAGTCGAGTTTGCGTTTGAAATCATTCACTCGGATTTATGGACATCCCCAATTCCGAATGAAAGTGGAATTAAATATAATGTTATTTTCTTAGATCACTTTTTGCAATTTGTGTGGGTCTACCCTTTTCATAAAAAATCTAATTTGTTTGAAACTTTTGTTGCTTTTCGTGCTTATGTCAATAAACAATTTAATGTAGATATCAAGGCTTTGCAATGAGACCATGGGGGTGAATATGACAACACCCATTTCCATGACCTTTTTCGCTAAATGGCATACAATTTCGCTTTTCTTACCCTCGCACTTCTCAACAAAATGTCAAATCTGAACGTATGCCCCGTACCATTAATAATCTTATCCGCACATTTCTTTTTCAAGCAAAGATACCTCCCTCATATTGGGTGGAAGCTCTTAACATGGTCGCTCACCTTTTGAATATTTTACCTTCTACCGCCATTAATAACGAAATACCATACACCAAACTCCACAACCAAATATCCACCTATGAACATCTGCGTGTTTTTGGATGTCTCTGCTATCCTCACATCGATGTTGAACATAAACTTCAACCCCATTCCACACCGTGCATCTTTCTTGGTTACTCTGCAAACCATCGTTAGCTATCGGTGTCTCGACTTATCATCAAATAAGATAATTATTTCGAGACATGCGCGGTTTGACGAAGACATTTTCCCTTTTGGTACAAAAACGCCTTCACTCCAACCCACATACGATTTTCTTTTGCCTCCACCCATCACCAATATTCAGCAGAATACTACTACCACTGGACCACCCTCATCCAAAATGTCAACTCCTGAATCACAACAACCCAGTACTCCTTCCCATGCTTAGACCCAAACAAACACTCCACATCCCACACCCAACATATTAAGAAGTGAATCTCAACATCCGCCTACCCCACTTTCACATGCTTCACCTCAGTCCACCAAACCTCCATCCACTAGCCCAACAAACTCTTTAGCCCAACGTATTCCTACAGCTGAGCAAATTGTCACCCAAACTACCATTCCAACTGATAACCAACCTCAAACCGTTTCATTGCATCCCATGGTCACTCGTGCTAAAGCCGACATTTTTAAACCACTTGAACATATGAATTGTCATGTTACCACTACTTCACCGTGTTGGGAATTATACGTTTGAGTTGATAAGACAAAAAGAATGAAACAAGAGGGACTTAATACGACAAGAAGGAAACCTACAAAAAGATGAAGGACTTGCTTGCAAAAGAAGTTTTATTATTTAGTCCTTAGTAGAGATTTGTAAACCTTAATCCTCTAGTATATAAAGAGGACATGAGGTGTAGGTTTAATATACATGTCTTTCAAGATGTAGTCGACTTAAAGGTGTGTGTGTGTCCTAGGTGTATTGTCTTGTAAACGCCTAGGTAAGTTAGTTAGTTAGCTTATGGTGATGAAAACCTTGTGTCAATAACAATTATGTTTTGATTTATCAGCTGCGTATTGTCATTGTTATTATTAAACCCTAAGGCTCATAAACGATCAAGAAACTATCTTCATCACGTTCTTAGTTTCTATCAATTGGTATCAGAGCTTGGGGAGCTCGTTACCTAGGGATTCACAAGGTTTCTTGGCGAAAAAGAATGAAGAAAATCGATTTTTGCAAAATTCGCAACTTTTCGCAAAGACGCTTTTCAAGAGGGTATAACTTTTAATGAACCATTGGATCGGGCTAAAATTGAACCGAGCTTGGTATATCTATCTTTAATCTCACCAAGGGATTGTCGATCCGAGCTCTCAATCAAAAGTTATAAGTCACAAAGTCTCGTCATTTAAACCGAATTTTTTCGTAAGATTACTACAAACCTTTGCTTTTGAAACGATCATAACTTTTTCGTTAACCGCTGGATCGTGAACGAAATTTTGGGTGGACGTTCTCTATATATCCATCTAACTTTCCACTCGAGGGATCGTCGGTTTGGGCTTTGATGCAAAAGTTACAGTCGTTGAATAGGGTCACGACAGCATCGCTTCGACGAAAGTAACGCTCTTGATACGAAAAGTACCGCTCGAGTTTTCAGCATCTTGGTTTCACCAAAGTAATGTTGGTTTAGTCAGCATCTTGCTGAAAGTACTACTGTTATTGAAAGTACTGTTTGTAAAAGTACTGCTGGTCCCTATTCGGTTTAAGTTTGTACTGCCATTGAAAGTAACCACTGTTGTACGTCACTATGCCATTCCAAGGTACTGCTCATGTTATATGATTAATATTGGTCCCCTCCAAGCTAAGTAATCGCTCGTTGTGATGATTTATGCTATCTTGAATGAGTGTTTCTCATCACCGAAGTTTTGGAAGCTTGTATTGTTTTGGAATTGAGGTGAAGTTGAGCATAATAATTGTTATAGATTTTTGGACGACACACACATGGATATTGGTTCACACACAAGAAGATTGGAATTTGTTCTTAAAAGGATTTAAAAAACTCGTTTTTGGATTTATTGACGAATTGATTACGAAGAAGGTTAAATATCATTTATTTGATGTTGTAGTTGAGTTTCACAGATTTGTGATATCTCAATGTGGGTGTAACACTTTGGAGATAACTTGTTCGTACTTTATAGAGATATGACAAAGACTTGATGAATCTAGCAAAATTGTGTGATCTACAAACTGATGGTGCTTAATACTCACTTTTGCTATCACTTTAAGGAGTTATGTTATTGTGCTCAGTGTCTCATATAGTTGAGGATTTGTCAAGAGGTTGCTTTGTCTACTTATACTTTCGTAGGAGTATGAGTTTGAGTCACGTGGATAGTACAAGACATAAGACATAAGTTTTGGAAATTTTACTTCTTCATCAAATTTATTATACTCGGTTTTCTTCACAAGTAATCATTACAAGGAGCTTACTGATTTGAAGAATCATTTGATGTTCATGCACCACTCAAGGGAAGTGTTTGATTTTACCATCGTTGATCATTATTACTATTGCTAGTTGGAGTTTTCTACTGTTTTGGATTCATTTTTAGTAAGCATTTTGGTGTTCTTCATGGAGGGAAATTCGAAACATTAGATGGCTTAGATTGGAAGTATGATATTGGTTTGTGGTGGTTAAGATCATTATTTGCATACGTTCCCTATTTGGATAATAACAAAAAGGGGAAGAGATGTTTAAGTGGAGTGGTATGGATTAAGGGGAAGACAAAGGAAGACATACTTTTTTCATTCATGGTGAGATCCCTGATCTCAATTTCTCTACTTTGTCTAGGGAAGTTCGTTCAAGAATGGTTTTGTCATTATCAACTAGGGGAAGATTGTTGGGAATTATACGTTTGAGTTGATAAGAGAAAAAGAATGAAACAAGAGGGACTTAATACGACAAGAAGGAAACCTACAAAAAGATGGAAGGACTTGCTTGCAAAATAAGTTTTATTATTTAGTCCTTAGTAGAGATTTGTAAACCCTAATCCTCTAGTATATAAAAAGGACATGGGGTGTAGGTTTAATATACATGTCTTCCAAGATGTAGTCGACTTAAATGTGTGTGTGTGTCCTAGGTGTATTGTCTTGTAAACGCCTAGGTAAGTTAGTTAGTTAGTTTATGGTGATGAAAACCTTGTGTCAATAACAATTATGTTTTGATTTATCCGCTGCGTATTGTTATTGTTATTGTTAAACCCTAAGGCTCATAAACGATCAAGAAACTATCTTCATCATGTTCTTAGTTTCTATCACACCGCTTCCTCACTCTCATGTTCATGCTCTTCGGGATTTTAACTAGAAAAAAAGCTATGTTAGATGAATATAATGCTTTAATTACTAGCAGAACGTGGGTTCTTGTGCCATGTCCAACCAACGTTAATGTAGTTCGTTCTATGTGGCTTTTCAAACATAAGTTTCATGCAGATGGCTCATTAAGCAGGTATAAGGCTCGTCTTATTGCCAACGGACGAAGTCAACAGTAAGGTATTGATTGTAATGAGACATTTAATCTGGTGGTTAAACCGGCTATCATTCGCACTGTATTGAGTCTCGCGGTTTCTCGTGACTGGCCTATTCATCAGTTGGATGTGAAGAATTCTTTTCTTCATGGTCATTTATTTGAGACGGTTTATATGCACCAGCCTCCTGGATTTGTTGATTCTGTCAGACCTGATTATGTATGTCACTTGCAGAAATCACTATTTGGGCTTAAGCAAGCCCCGCGTGCTTGGTTTCAATGCTTTGCTGGTTATGCTACTCGAGTTGGTTTTCATCACAGTAAAACAGACTCTTCTTTATTTATATTTCATCGTGGTTCTGACATTGCTTACTTGCTGCTATATATGGATGATATCATACTTACAGTTTCGTCTTCAGCTTTCTTACAGCGGGTTATTGCTTCATTACATGGTGAATTTTCTCTGACGGACCTTGGTTCGTTGAATTATTTTCTTGGCATTTCTACTCAACGGTCATCTAGAGGTTTATTTTTATCTTAGTCTACTTATGTTGAGGAAATTCTAGAGCGTGCACATATGCAGAAGTGTAATCCATGCAGGACTCCTGTGGATACTGAGTCCAGATTAGGAAGTGATGGTGATCATGTGAGTGATCCTACGTTATATCAGAGCTTGGCTGGTGCACTTCAATATCTCACATTTACCCGCCCTGACATTTCTTACGCAGTTCAGCAGGTTTGTCTTTACATGCATGATCCACAAGAACCACATTTGGCTTCTTTAAAGCGTATTTTACGCTATGTATGTGATACTATTGCTCATGGTATTCAGCTTCATGTATCATCTACATCTCAGCTTACTGCTTATACTGATGCTAACTGGGCTAGTTGTCCGGTTACTCGTCGATCTACCTCGGGTTATTGTGTTTTTCTTGGTGATAACTTATTGTCATGGTCTGCCAAGCAACAGGTTACCTTGTCTCGCTCTAGTGTTGAAGCTGAATGTAGAGGTGTTGCTAATGTGGTTGTTGAGACTGCTTGGGTGCGTAATCTTTTACGTGAGCTTCACGCCCCTTTGTTTACCGCCACATTGGTTTATTGTGATAATGTGAGTGATGTGTATCTTTCTAATAATACAGTTCAACATCAGCGAACTAAGCACATTGAGATTGATATACATTTCGTTCGTAATTTTGTGGCTTATGGTCAAGTTCGTGTTCTTCATGTTCCCTCAAGGTTTAATTATGCCGATATTTTTACTAAAAGGTTGCCTAGTTCTCTATTTATTGATTTTTTCTCCAGGTTGAACGTTCGAAGGCCTCCCGCTCACACTGCCGGGGAGTATTAATCGGATTATAGTTAGTGATTATTTTCTAGCAGGCTTGCCTTGGGCCTAGCCTATTTAGATAGCTTTTGGCACACGACAATATTTGTATATATGGTTTTCGTTTATTGATAATGAGATATGGGGAATTATCAAAGTTAATATTTATGTCATCCGAGCTTTGTATCAAACGGGAAGCGGCCCAAGAGGCGTACGAGGCGGCTAAAGAAAAAGACCAGACGATAATGCGTTTGGAAGAATTTAAATTTCTCGGTCTTAACACGAAGGAGATAGATCCGCACGTTGTGTATTGGATCGAAATGGAAAAGAATAAAATCCAAGAAAAATATAATTTGCAAACGCCGCTCGAGTAGTTTCATTTTATTTCCTTATTGTATTTTTATTTCGTAACTTTTTTTATGTACTAGTGGTTTTTTCATTGTAGTTTTTTCTTCGTAATTTTTTTAGGCCGTAGTTTTTTTTTTGTAACGTTTTTATTTCGTATTGTAAGTTTTAATGTTATGAATGAAGTATTATGTTGTTTAATGAAATTTTTGAGTGGTTAATTTATAAATTGTAATTTTTTAAAATGTGAGTCTAAAAAAGGTGGTGTTATTTGATGTTATGATAATAGGTGTTTTTCTGGTGTTAAATGTTTTGGTGTTGAAGTGATGTGGCGTTAACGTGACGGCATTTTTTAGGTGTTAACATGTTATTAGACCTTGCCCTCTAATGTTAATTGTACTAGTAGTTTTTAATCATTGATGTACTTTATAGACCCATTAGGTTGTTGATAATATAAGTTACTCGTATTTTGAAGATGTACTTATGTTTGAAAAGGGTTATTTGGGAATATATCCACACTTATGTTGGAAGATCCACCATTTTGGTGGGGATTGCATTTAGGAGAAACATACAATGACGAAACTGTTAATAACTTTGTAAGTGATTTGCACAGGTCTTGATACATTCCAGGATCTTATATGATCGAAACAACATCATGCCATCATCCAACAAAGAATCAATAAAAGGAAAAAGAAGAGATGGGTTGAACCCTAATGAAACTGATATATTAAATGAAAAGGGTTAATATGAATTACAGGTTCCTATCATATATATATATGATGAATCGGTGCTTTCAATGAAGAAGCAAACCGTTTATCTAAAAGTAAACGATGTATAGATTCTGAAACGTTATACTCCTAACCTAATAACCGTTTCCCTTAATGGGTTCCTGTAAGCCCAAGTCAGAAATCTTGCAGGCTTTCCATCTTTTGGAGTCCAAGACATTAAACGGGCCCAACAGAAACTACCCCCGGGCTAACATGGGCTTTAATCATTTGGGTACTATTAGAGTATTAGGTGCTATCACGGTTTTATATTTAGGCTGTGTTTCTTTTCTCTTTTAAATTGTCTGAGTGGTAACATTAGTGGGCCCAACTAATATAGTAATATTTTCTTTTTGTTGGATCTTCCATATCACTAGAGCAAATAAAAGCTCCCTTTTCCCAGCCAGAGGTTGTAATAGAAAGGGCCCCACTTACCTCTTAACTCCTTAAAAAAAAAGAAACAAGGCACTATGAACAAAAGCGTAGGCGTGAGACTATAGTAAGAAGCAATTGGGTTTTGGGTAATGGGGAAGATGAAGATGCTGATCTTTTACCCTCAAACGGGAATCATGGAGAGAAAGAATCAGTTACATCCGAAAGAATGGAAGTTCAGCTTGAACCAGTGTCGGGAGGGAGGTATACTGTTATCTAAAAGTCGGTTTTTTCTCAAGATCTGTTGAGCCGTTATTGTTTAACTTTTATTCACTTATGTTAACTGTCACGGCCCAACTGTCAGTTTTGATCTTGGACGGCTTAGCGTGTGTATAAAGTGGGATTTACATGAGTTCTAGAGAGGGAAAATGACATGTTATCTAGTTGTTTTTTACACTTAATATATTTGTTACATTCATCGACATCTAAATCTCTTTACAAGCATATAGAAATGGAAAGTTTGTGTTTTTGCATTGTTTTTGAAAATAAATAAATAAATAAAAATTATGCTGTCAAAATCTGCTGGTTAATTTCAGTGTTACAGGTAACATCAATTTTCTGCCAAATTACATAGGAATAGCAACTTCTGATCAATTCCTATCTTAAGCATATTTACTGTCATTAAGGATAGTAGTATAACATGTTAACATGGCTAAGTCGTCACCAATCTAGATAAATATTTCAAAATTGTCATAAAACTTTAATGCGTAAACAGTTTAGTTATTAAACTTAGTGAAAGTCTTACATTTTGGTCATTTTACAGTGAGTGATGGGTAAAAGAATTCCATGTTTAGTTAAATTAGAACTGGTTAACGAATAAAGATCAATGTGTATCACTGAGATAATGTTGCTATTTTAAAAGTACCACCACTCTACTACAAACAGTAGTTCCAAACTAGTTTTGTTACACGAGTTCGTCAAAGGACACCATACTTGAGTCTGTGTTAACCTCATACAACGCTACAGATGTGGTGGACCTTATCGAAGTTCACAAACCTATTTATTGGAACCTAGATATTCATGGTTGTTCTCGTTATCTTGTTTTAACAACTTAAACATGTAATAGTGAGAATACTAAAATTTTATTTTAAAGATTTATCGCAGTTATGACTGCTATATTATCTTGGACCTATCTATTTAGTATTGATAAGTAACAATGCAGTTTGTTGCTAAGATACCTTCTCACTGCCAAAAAATCTGTTAATGTTCTGCTTATCGAATGAAGCTTATCGAATGAATGGTTGGTCCAATGGCTAAGGGTGGAACTGATAAGCATTCGACCCAAAATACCAGAGTTTGAAATCATGTTTCACCTTTTGTTTTTTTAAGTTTCAGTGAACTACCAAATAACACCTTTACACAATGAATTTTCTTTAAGTTACAAAACAACTCATGTGCTTATATACATGCTCCATTATCATTTATTATTTATTATTTATTATGTATTATTTATTGTTTATATATTAAAAGAGTATGTTTTGAGACCCGCCGCAACACGAGGACTCAAATTCCTTGTTTACATAGTTGAGTACAGTAGAAAGATATTAAGTTAACCATGCTTGTGAAGCTTTACTTGAAATAGTCCAACCCAAATCTTGACCTAGGGCCCAAAAGAAATACCCGCCTAATGACTGATCCCGTGCATACTGAACCTTGGATTCAATCGATCTGACATCGTCATATGAGATCCATGAATCTCCTGCATACGAATAAAACGAAATCCTTGTGTTGTCAAACACAATTGTTGCATTGTTCTCCCTGTTAAAATCGACGACTTTAGAGTAGATTAATATGCCACTTCCAGGGCCCGTGCCGGTGGTAGGGGCTCCGACTGTGTTGACATTTGGATCCTGGAGCGACCATGTTGGCCCATAGAGTGGCAGCCCCATGACAATCTGTTTGGGAGGCACTCCTGCTTGTATCCAAGACTTAATGCCGAAATCTGTGTTAAGATTACTGTTTGGGTCATATAATGCAGAATGCAACCCAGTGGATTTTTCCCAGTTGCCATGATAATCATAACACATCGGACTAATCCAGTCAACATATTGACTTATTTCTGGGATTGGGTATGATCGAGGTTCACCATCGTAAGGCATTGTAGCAGCATAATAGACGGCTGAAGTCAATATCAGGCGGGGATTTCCGGTCACTTTAGCCTCATTTTCAAGCGCCTCACGCCATTCCTTAAACAACATACCTAAGTTCGACATATCCAACTTACTTGACGGAGATTCCCAGTCAAGGTCAATCCCATCAAAGTTGTAATCTCGAGCTACCTTGATAGTAGAATTAATGAAACTAGTACGAGAGTACTCTTGACTAGCCATTTGAGAGAAGATGTCTGACAATTGTTTTTTGGGAATAGTATTATCATCTCCACCACCCCCAATGGCTAACAGCGTCTTAGCAGGAGGATTCCATCTACTCGATGAATTTGCAAACTCAAGAAGCTTCTCTACATCAGATTCTGTGATGCTGAGTGCATAAGTTGTAGGAGACGGAAGAACAAACGCATAGTAAATGTGATTGAAGTACGATGTGTCGATGGAGGAAGCAGGAAATCCAAATAATGAATTCCAATATGCGGCCCTAACGCCTTGATCTTGAAGCAAAATTTGAGGTTTGGACGCCACTGAAAAAGAGACTGTGTCACCATGATTAAAGAGGTAATACAGTATAGTAATAAAAAAGAAGAATGTGATTCTTTGGCTAGCCATTGTTAACTTATCTCTTGATTTTGACGGATGAGAACATGTATCATACATCCATTTATAGGCTTAGTATTTAGTAATGCCGTAAAGATATTTGTCTCCTTAGTTATGAGCAGTGTTTCCGGTCGTAGAATAACGTGTGGAAAAAATGTCATTGAGGTTGACAATTTGAGCATTGTGTAGGTTCCGCCATTGGTTCCGCCATTTAAGAATCTTCCACAACCATTTACTATTAGATCGAGATCTTTTCAAGTTAGTTTTAACATTAATAAGTAAAACAAATAAAAGTTTTGTTTCAATTAAAAATTATGAGCTCACATATATTTTCCTTTCACAATAAACTCAACATGATTGATCATGTTAACCACAACTTAAGAGGATCTTAATCTGTTACAATTCGACTTATGACCAATTTACTTTCTTTTTAAGAGCTCTGGGTACAGGAACACCACAACGACGTTATGGCATACGTGGCATGCGTTGGGGCTGCGTTACCATACCACGACGAGCGGCGTTTAGGTTGCGTTGTGGAATTCGTTGCTACGATAACTTAAAATGAAACGCACATATGGACAAACAACGATTTACACAAACCACCCCTGAGTAACGGCTAGTATCAAACAGGAAAAAAAATCGCAACACACCCCTCATTTTGAATGCAACGGCTAGTTATAAAAAATAATAAAAATCCAAAAAGTGGTAAATGGCTATATTTAAAATAATAATAATAATAATAAAAATAAAAAATTCAAAACCTTATAAATACCTACCTTCACATTGTTTTTACACACTTCCACAACTCAAACTCAAACTAATATACTTCCATTCTCACCGAAAAAAAAATCAATGTCGGGAAATCGTGACGAGAGTTTTTTGAACCTACTCGGTTTTGAAAATCCGAATGCGGTTTCTTCTTCAAACCCGAACCCAAACGCATCTTCAACCGGTTTCCTTAACCCACTTGGGTTGACACCCGAGCAACTTCATCAACAAAAACAACTGTATATGATGTGGCAACAAAATTTCCAAAATTTTCAACAAAACCCGCCACAATTCGACCAACAAACCTAAACGCAAACCCAATCCTCACAATCTCAAATCGACCCCGGAGCTACTTCTCCCCGAAAGCCCAAAATTCAAGGTAAACATATATCAAAAAATCCAAAAAAAACCCGAGCCCTATGATGAAAGAAATCCCGACGTGACTGGGACTACGTTATGTTGGTTACCGGCCGAGGAAGTACTACTTGCCTCGTGTTGGGTGGCCGTTTTCGAGAATCCAAATTTCGGAGTTTCACAAAAGCGTACCACGTTTTGGTACTCGGTTAGGAACGAGTTCAATAAGAAAAAATTTCAACCACGCAACAAGGATATGATAACAAGCAAGTGGCATACGGTGAACAAAAATTGCCAAAAGTTCAACACGGTTTTCAAACGTGCTAAACGTTTGAGAAAAAGTGGTTAAAATGAAATGGATAATATGAAACGGGGCTAGAAATATGTTTCGTGACGAGCATAAAGGTGTTTCGTTTGCTCAAGAGGAAGCGTACGAAATTTTAAAATCCCATGCAAAATGGGACTAACCGGAACCGGTTCATTTAACCGGAGATGTCCCCGGGGAAAGCCACGGGGAGCTATTCGGTGATGATGCACGACCACGTCCGGCGGCAAACCACGCCCCGGAAAAAAAACAAAAATCTGATACCACGACGAGCACCGGGGGAAGTTCGTCAAGCCAATTCAAGAAGTTTATTATTAATCGGATTATAGTTACTGATTATTTTCTAGTAGGCTTGCATTGGGCCTAGCCCATTTAGATAGCTTTTGGTACACGACAATATTTGTATACTAGCTAAAAGACCCGTGAAGTTCACGGGTATTTTAAAAAACGTTACAAAAGTAGGGAATACATTACGTACCATGAAGTTATAAGTTAGAAAGAAGGATAAATAAACGTAAAATATATAGTTGGTATATGAAACACAATAGTAAAATAATCAAGAAAAAAGAAAATAAACATCTTCAATCTTTTATTTCAATTAACTCGAGATACGTGTACATGTTTGCTGATTACTTGAAGTGCATCCATGGATCCACTTTCTTGAAATTCTTCTTTGTTGAGTTGATGTTCGTGTTGCTCTAAGTTCAAGAACAATGTGCCCGTGAATGTCTGTACCTCTTAACTGAAGAGTGATGCAAACTCTCCCTCAAATCCTCCCTCAAATCCAGGTCCTTCTAAAAGTACCTTGAGATGTGAATGAAGTAGTCAAAAAGTTCCATGCAACTTATCTTTGCATTATCTTGCACTGGTTGTTGCTGGTGCAACTCTCTCTCTCTTGAGAATTTGAGCACAAAGATTCCATATTAGCATTATCCGACTCAAACATGTTAATCTGTTGTACATTGTTGGGTATCTTCTGTTCATCAATAACGTCGTACAATTTGAGTATCTCATATACAACTGAATCCGAAGTGTTAGGCATGATGTTAACGTGCACGGTATTTTACAAATCTATGATTTAAACCGAGAAATAGAATCTTTCGCGGGATTTTACAAAATCAAGAGGAAACCGTGAGATAATGACCAATTGAACGTGTTAAGATAACTGATGGATCGACAAAATGATAGAAGATTGTATGTTAGGAGTGATGATTATTTGAAGGATTAGCTGAAATGTTGTTTGGTTGTATGTTGTTGATGCGGAAATTTGATTTCAAAACTTAAAAACCTCAATATCTTCTTTCCGGAGCGGCTATAGGCCTCGAAGGTTGACCCGAATGGACTTTAGTCTTGCTGAGTTGCCATTTATGAAGGTATTTGTGATAAATTTGATGTAGGATCGATTCAACGATAAATGAGTTGTTTTTGAAGAGGATTAAGCACGATTGTTGTAGTGAAAATTTGGTCTAAAAACTTAAAAACCTCAATAACTTCCTTTCGGAGGGGATTTGGTCCTAGACAGAAAATTCGTTTCATGACTACGAGGTAAAACCTCACAATATTCAGGCTGTTCCGGTCGTTTGAACATGTATTTCGCTGAAAACGGAGTTACGGTTCAAAAGTTATGGCCGTTTAAAGTTTTGACGTAAAAAGTCAACTTTGGTCAAACCGCAAGTGATCAGACCGCAAGTAGTCAAACCGCAATAGGTAAATCGCAAAAGTCAAAACGCAATCTTCTTGATGCAAACCGCAAGACCAAACCGCAATTCTCAAATCGCAATGGTCAAACGGCAAGACCAAAAAGTAGTCTTTCAAATCGCATGAACTCAAACCGCAAGTTTAAAACACAGTCTTCAAATCGCAGTCCTCAACTCGCAATCCTCAAAACGTAAGCACAAATCGCATCTCTTAAAACACAGTTCTTCAAATCGCAACCCTCAAACCGCAAGCACAAATCGTAACTCTTAAAACGCAGTTGTTCAAATTGCAACCCTCAAATTGCAACTCTTAAAACGCAGTTCTTCAAATCGCAAAGGCAAATTGGAGTGTTTTTTTAATAACCCGCTAGACTTCAAACCTTAAAGGCAAAATCATAGATGTCCTAGTCAAAATGCATTACAAAAAGACAAAACGCAACGTCTCTTTCAATCAAGTACAAACGTTATTTTCAATCTGTTTTGCCTTTTATACCCGTTTTAGCTACTATCCAAACAGCAACTCTATCTTTTAGCTCAAACCTCAATAGCCTTTAACACTTTAAACCTCAAACCGCAATGAAGAAGGTGTCAAATCGCGACAAAGAAATGTCAAACCACAATCAAGAACTTGTCAAACCTCAACCAAGAACAACGCTTAAAACCACTCGAATACACTAAATCTTTCAATAACAAGGTGAAACAACTTATCCAAGCACCAAACTAAGCAAATCTAACAATCCTAAACATGAAATTACAAACACTAAGCAAATTTAACCACAAAATAAGCTCGAATTAGTGTATTTTATGCTTAAATATTCGAACCAAACTAAATAACACAATAACCAATCTTAGAATCCCAGCACAAGCGAAATATATGATCAAACCATGGCTCTTGATACCAATTGTAAGTGATTGGTTATCATAAACACATAAAGATAGTATGTATCATTCAAATACAAGAGTTAAAGAGAGAAAGAAAGAGAAAATTAGGAATTTTAGAGAGAGAAAGTGAAAGAGAAATTAGTTGTATGATTAGAAGCTCCAACCATTTCACTTGGAGTGAAAGGGTATTTATAGTTCTTACATAAACGCCCCTACTTGGGCTGTGGAGTGGGCTGACAGAGGGTAAAGACCCGACCTGACTCCACAGTGATATAATAAACGCCTTCCTGCGGACTATGGATCGGGTGTACAGTGGGTAAAGACCAGTCCCTCCTCCATGATGTTACTTAAACTAACTAATCTAGGTTTAAGACTGATTTGTGCAAAACAGTCAAGTCAAAAAGACTTAAAACTGCTCAAACACAAATGCAATTAAGT
The DNA here is from genome assembly GCA_022545495.1 of Chrysanthemum lavandulifolium. Lineage (NCBI taxonomy): Eukaryota > Viridiplantae > Streptophyta > Magnoliopsida > Asterales > Asteraceae > Chrysanthemum > Chrysanthemum lavandulifolium. The sequence continues at coordinate 115,063,183 of CM040242.1, forward strand.
CCTGGAGAATAGATTGAATTCCCGGGTCGTTTAGTCCCAGGAGACTCGATGGTGTGTTAAACACAAACTCGAGGATAGAATGATCACTAAGGATAGTGATCCGTAAAGGTTATGATTAGAAATTACACTACTTGATTGATTTGGAATAGAATTGGACACGAATTGGAAAGCACAACAATCGAAGAAAGAAACGTAAACGTAAGTTTTAAAACTACGATACGCACAAAATAAAAAGTAAAACTAAGAAATAAAATGCCTAAAAATATAAAAAGGACATTTTGGAATCCTAAAAATAACAGAAAATTATTAGAAAAAGAAAATAATTTTAACACTATTTAATTAATTATTATTAATTAAAACTATTTTAACTATTTAATAAATACTCTAAAATGAAAGAAAATACAAAATAAGGCTAGAAAAATAAACTTATGATTCTGAAAAATCTAAAATACTATAAAATTAATTTTAAAACTAAAATATATTTTTCACACTTTTATCTAATTATTATTAATTAATAACTATTTAAAATACACTTAAATACTAGAAAATACAAAATAAACTTGGAAAAATAAAATTTTAACTTGGAAAAATCTAAAATATGATAAAACTAATTTTAAAACAGAAAATATATTTTTAGACTTTTAATTATTTATTACTATTTATTTATTATTTATTAACTATTTATAATTATAATAAATACTAAAAAGATAGAGAAAATATGAAACTTTTCTAAAATCCTATATGATGACAGAAACCTAAGAAAACTAGAAAACAAGTTTTGCTTATTAAAAAGTTGAAAAGAAAAATCAAAAAGCTAAAAATCTTAAATAAACGCTTATCACTATTTTTATATTGATGTTTTGTGATTTTTATTTTGAAAACTACTTATATACTAATATTATGAAACTTTAATAAAGACAAAAAATTTACAAAAGTCAAATAAGCAGATTTGATGGCTTATTAACCCAACAGTGGCCTTAACAAGCTTATTTGGGTGAAATAAGCTCAAGTAAGCTTGAACACTGAAACAGAAGCTAGATTGATATGAAAATAAGCTAAAGCAACTAACTAGAAGCTAATAAACACAAACAATCACACTGGAAAGCTTCTAACAAGCCAATAAGCACTTAGCTACTTCACAGAAGTGGGACAAGATATAAGCTATGTGCAGCCCTAGCTAACAAGCTCAAAAGTGAAAAATAAAACTTGGCAATCCAAGAAGACCAGGTTGGCTTTCCAAAGAACTAGAGAACACAGGATTTGGACAAGTAATAAGCTTAATGCAAGCTTATCAATTGGGGCTTATGTTCTGTGCACAGGACATATATGCAGAACAGGTATCACCAAAAAGCAGTGAAATAAGCACTTAAACAGCTGAGAAACCAAAAACTAGCATTTTTCTATTTTTCTTTACCAACTAGACTACAATACCCCAAAAGCTTATAAACTGAAACTCACTATTAAGCCCTCAGTGGAATTCCCAAGTTTATTTAAAAACGACCATTTGAGAATTTGACTTTTTGAGAAAAAGTGCAAAGTTGACCAAAATGAGATTTGAGTAGATCTAATTCACTGAATATGTTGTTATAAAGTAAGATAAGACTAAATTAAGCAAGGTTAACAACTTTTGAACACAAAATGAAGATTCTTGATCTTAAAAACTCCAACAGTAAGCACTTAGATGTGATTATTTGAAATTTTGACTTTTTGCTAACAAAAACTTTAGTTTATGACTTCTTTGAGATATTATGACCAAGTAAACAGATTTCCAACAAGTCTAATGATCAAAGAACCTTTGAAACACAATAAACCAAACACACCTTTATGTTGACTGTTTTGAAATTTTTACAAAGCAACTCACAATTTTACACCATAAACTTGATTACAGACCTTGTATTATCAAATATTAGCACTAAGAGAACACAAATCATCAACACTAATCAACTGAAACCAAGATTCTAGACCTAAGCTTGTTTGACTGTCAAAATGAGATTTTTTGCAAAATACAAATTTAAGTAAGCAACCTACTGATTTTAATGATCAAACATACTAAATTATAACTAGTAAACACTAAGAAATAGGAATTAGAACTAATGAACAAGCAAAACAGTGAAATGCCAAATTGATTAAAATTGCTTACAAATGACTTTGAAGCACAAACTGAGAACTAGGAACTGAGAACCAATCCTAAATGCTCTCCACAGAGCTCTAAACCAAGGCCATCCAAGATACACCTTGCTCCAAATTGTGAATACCTTCTAAGTGATTTTTATTTTGAACTATTTAATTGCTATTTTGGTGATTTTTATTTTAACTTCTAAACTTGTTTTAAATGTATCTAAAAGCTTGATTAAGCTTTCTTGGAGCTTAAATGACTTATTCTAGTCCATACAAACAACTGAAACACCATTTGATTCAACTTGAGATTTTGCATAAATATGAGAAATTTCATAAACTGAAATACACTTTGATACTTGAATTAAAGGTTCACAAAAGCTTTCTTATAACAAAGGAACTTGAAATACAGAGTTTTTAGATAAAAACATACACTTGAAACTTAAAAATGCTTAAAACGACAATAAAAGCTTAAAATTACACTAGATAGTCTTTTACAATACATATCTCTCTCTTTTATAGACTTTTCCACATTCCTTGATGTACTCTGAGACTTTCCCACCAAACTTGAGCCATTGGATTGGCTAGAATCATCAGAACCGTCCACCTAGCTTTTTGGCGCCAAAAATTCTTCAAAGCAGTTTTTATCAATTAATGGATTTGGTTGTTTTAATTAAAGCTTTTTGTTGTTTAGAAGGTGAGGAGGGGACATAGTATGGGAGTGGGTTGAAAATGGAGTGGAAACCATGACCGTATTGCAAATGTGTGGGGAGGAGGTGCTATGTTGACCGTATAAGGCGCGTTTTGGTGGGTTTGACCTGCGCTGACCGAGGCTTTAATAACACAAAAGGGGGGTCAAAATGCATAGTGATGAGGGTTCTTTTGCAATCGGATGGGGCTCGAGGTGCAAGGGTCAAGGGCAAGGATGTTGGGCTAGCGATTGGGCTTGAGGTTGTATTTGGATTTGGGCTTCGTAAATATATTGTGTCCGTTTGGTTTATTTAAGATAAGGACCAAAAGTGTAATTTGACCAAACTTCAAGGACTGAAAGTGCCATGTTTCCAAACTTCTCACAAGGACTAAATTTGCCAACTTTGATAATACAAGAACCCTTTTTGCATAAAATCCATTTGTTAAGGTCCAAGGATTAATTTTGTAAATTTCCAAAGTTAAGGGACCTTTCTTGCCAATTGACCAAAGAATCATTCAAGGATCATTTTAAACAACTTAGAATATTTCAGGGACCTTGAATGATAAATTTTCACATTTTGAATTCGTGGACTAGATTTGACAACTTTAAAACTCGGGGACTAAAGCGCCAATTTTGCAAACTTGATACATTTTTCATCGATTTTGATATTTTGCAATTAAAACACATAAAACACCGATTTGTGATAATTTGATCATTTTGATGTGTTTCTGAGTGTTTTCAGATGATATTGCAGTTTAGATTATACAAAAATGATGAGTATTTGGACACTCATCAAAGACTACGAAATAACTTGTTCTAAATGATAGTCGGGGTGACCGAGTCTTTGGTATGGATTTTCTAAATCCTAACACAATGCTTGTATGTTCAACTCAACTTGAAAGATTATTTACTAATACAAACTAAAAAATTCTTACCACATCCTCATGAACTTAGAAAGTACAAATGATACATGATAAACCATAAACATTACTTTGACAAAAGCATAAAATCAGGTCACGAACAACCTTCTTTGAAATAAAAAGAACATACATCAGGATCAAACGCCATCAGGCTCGTACGCCATCAGGATGGTATGCCATCAGGCTCGTACGCCATCAGGTTTATTTCGTATCCTCATACTTAGTTCACGTTACACGTAACTACCCTGATGAAAGGTTGTCTACGAGATTGTGAGCAATATAATTTTTTTTTATATAAGCCAGTTTCTGGCATCCTGGGGGTACCTGAAACAGTCAAACAAACTACGCATATTGGTTCTTGTATGTACAAAGAGAACATGTCATTAACCTAAATAAAACTTAGTCATGTTTATTTGATCACTAAATGTGCTACTTATTATGAAGACTTAATGAGCTTCGAATTCGTCATTAACCCTTGTGCCTGCAAACATTCTTTCAGGCAAAGAGGAGATTTGCAAACCAACACTCCAACGAGTTTTATTTAAGCCTTACAACAAGTGAGGTACGACATTATCAGGAAAAAACAACCTTATACACAAGATCTAAAAGATTTGCAGATCTTGAACAAACACTCTCGACCAAAGTTTTAAAAATCACGCCTAAGGCACGCCTAGGCACTAAGGTGCACGAGGCTTTAGCCTTTGGGATTTTTAGATCAAGGCTCACGACATGCATAAATCCCACAAAAAGTGCAGCGCCTTGGGGATTTTGCATCCTTTAGATGTAACAGGTTTTTGCGCTTTTTATAAATATTAAGATAAGATACATAGGCCTTACAAGTTATATACATGGGCCTTTTAAGTCATAGGGTGAGCATTTGTATGATTTGTAAATTTGAACTGGTTTTATGTTTATTCTATTGATTGAAATTTTCTTTAAGAAGTTATTTTGTTTCATTAAGTATTTTCTTTATTGCATATTATCATGAAAATGTGGCATCATGACTTGAATATTAATACGTCGCTTGCTTGATATTTTTGGTTAAATTATGAGCTTTGTTAGATGTAAGTCTGCAAGTGTCGGACACACGCATATTTAGTCTGATATGGATTTTAATCTCTATATAGGTTATCAAGCTAAAGAGTTGATCCGTTTGAGAAGTGACAACTGATTCATTTTAACCTTTATAATGACAATAAGTGTCATGTATTAAGTATTTTAATGTTATTTTTTGTTATTTAAGCTACATAAATGGTCACATATGTTATAAAAAACTTAATGTATTTAGTGTGCCTCGTATTCATGAATCTCGCATCTTGGAATGCGCCTCGCCTCGAGGCTCTTTGCCCCCCCCCCCTTTGCGCCTTAGTGTGCCTTGAGCCTTTCAAAACTATGCTCTCGACAAAGTCACATTCAAAAAAATAAGGCATCAAAACAATCAGGTACATACATTCTGGCAAAAAAAAATTTACAAACACCTGAAAGGCTCAAAAAGATAAAAGTGGTACAATCTCATGACGCCTAAAAAGCTCATAGTAACAATCCCACAAATGCCTTCACGACTAACAAGACCTAGACAAATACTATCGACGAGAAACGTAAACCCTCATGACACGAAAACATCTGGCTAATCTAACCTGACGCAGAAACATTAGGCTAATCAATCTTGGTGAGGTTAATACAATCCTGAGGGGAAAACATCAGGCTAATTCAACCTGATACAAAAGCATTAGGCCATTCTATCATGAATCAAAAAACATCAGGCTAAATCTAACCTAATGCAACAACATCAAGCTAATCTATCCTGAATCAAAATCATCACGCTAATCTAACCTGACAATCCCTCGCAAACATTGAGGGGACTTAGAAACGAACATATCATATAGCGTTTAGAAAGCTTATAAAGAGCAAAAAACATTAATCAGGCACACGCACCTCGAAAAGAACACGCACTTCATGACAACTAAGAAAACCTTACGAAAGTCAGACATACATCTCCCCAAATTACCAAAAGTAGAATAACAAACAAACAAGCCTTCTACAAGGCTCACACCTAAAGAATAAGTTTGAAAAAAACCATAACGTGTTCGAAGGAAACAAAAACCCTGGGAAGACCTCTTCCCATCACAAAAACAACCCTCCAAACAGTCATAGCAACCCTGGATTCAAAAAACTTATAAACCCTTGAAACACCAGAGTTTAAAATCGTGTTTTCACCTTTTGTTTTTTAAGTTTCAGTGAACTACCAAATTGCAACACAAAGAATTTTCTTAACTGACAAAACAACACAAAGAATTTTCTTAACTGACAAAACAACCCATACACTTATATCAGTGTTTTAAAACCCGGGTTGACTCGGCCAGTTAAACCGTAAAGCGGTCGGGTGACCGAAAGCCGGTTTTGAGCGAAAAACCCACTTGAATCGCCGGTTGAACCATGACTCGATGACTTGACCGGGTTAATTAAAAAACCGGTTTTAAAACATTGGCTTATATACATACTCCATTATACATTCTAAATAAATATGAGCCACATTAGAATGTTATTTATGCGAAATGATTTGCACATTCAATATTTTGATTGGGACACTATAACCTATGTATTAAATTGTTATACTGTGTATATATTCTAGTTTAATTAATTGTACATAAGAGTGTGCAAATAAAAAACTCGTATGTCCAAATCACCTCTCATTATTTATATTTTAAAAGAGTAAGTTTCGAGACAGGCCGCAACAGGACTCAAATTCCTTGTTTACATACATTGTTGAGCACAGTAGAAAAATATTAAGTTAACCATGCTTGTGAAGCTTTACTTGAAATAGTCCAATCCAAATCTTGACCTAGGGCCCAAAAAAAATACCCGCCTAATAACTGATCCCGTGCATACTGAACCTTGGATTTAATCGATCTAACATCGTCATACGAGATCCACGAATCTCCTGCATACGAGTAAAAGGAAATCCTCGTGTTGTCAAACACAATCGTTGCATTGTTCTCCCTGTTAAAATCAACGACTTTAGAGTAGACTAATATGCCACTTCCAGGGCCCGTGCCGGTGGTAGGGGCTCCAACTGTGTGGACCTTTGGATCCTGGAGCGACCATGTTGGCCCATAGAGTGGTAGCCCCATGACGATCTGTTTCGGAGGAACGCCTGCTTTTATCCATGACCTAATGCAAAAATCTGTGTTAAGATTAGAGTTTGGGTCATATAATGCAGAATGCAACCCAGTGAACTTTTCCCAGTCACCATGATAATCATAACACATCGGACTAATCCAGTCAACATATTGCCTTATTTCTTGGATTGGGTATGATCGAGGTTCACCATCGTAAGGCATTCTTGAGGGATAATAGACGGCTGAAGTCAATATCAGGCGGGGATTTCTGGTCACTTTAGCCTCATTTTCAAGCGCCTTGTGCCATTCCTTAAACAACATACCTAAGTTCGACATATCCAACTTACTTGACGGAGATTCCCAGTCAAGGTCGATCCCATCAAAGTTGTAATCTCGAGCTACTTTGATAGTAGACTTAATGAAACTAGTACGAGAGTACTTGTGACTAGCCATCTGAGAGAAGATATCTGACAACTTACGACCTCCACCACCCCCAATGGCTAACAGCGTCTTCGCAGGAGGATTCCATCTACTCGATGAATTTGCAAACTCAAGAAGCTTCTCTACATCAGAGTCTGTAATGTCGAGTGCATAAGTTGTAGGAGACGAATGAACAAACGCGTAGTAAATGTGAGAGAAGTAAGATGTGTCAATTGAAGAGGCAGGATATCCAGTGAATGAAGGCCAATATGCTCCCCTAACGCCTTGATACTTAAGCAACACTTCATTTGTTGAGGATACCAAAATGTTAGGTTTCGACGCTACCGCAAAAGAGACTATCTCGGCCTGATTAAAAAGGTAATACAGTATAGAAAAAAAGAAGAATGTGATTCTTTGGCTAGCCATTGTTAACTTATCTCTTGATTTTGACGGATGAGAACATGTATCATACATCTATTTATAGTCTTAGTCACTACTACTTATAATGCACAAACGACTCTCTCTCCTATTTAATTTTCAGACGTTCAGACTTGCAAGTAATAAAGCATGATGTACAACACATTAAAGCACAAAATTTTCAGACTTACAAGCAAATAAGCATAGTGTACAATTAATACACTATTAGATCTCGAACCAAAAAGAAAAACGAAAACATTATTAGATCTCAGTTCATCTCGTTGTGTAATCTAAGATTCGTTCTAAAAACAAACACCACAAGAGATTTATCATCATAGATCTTTTTGAAGCATGTACTTCTTTTAATATCCGAATCATTAAAAGAAATACAAAACCATTAGTTTCCTATTTCTTTTCATTCGCTTTGAACAAAAAACGCAACAAAAAAAAAGGAGATCTCAGATTTTTTTTCTTTGATTTTTAAAGACCTTTAAGATCTTAGCCCTCCAAAGAAATAATCCGTCATTGATCTTTTCGAAGCATACACTTCTTTCTAATTTACGAAAATCAAAAGAAAAACAAAACAAAATCGTTTCATCTTTCTTTTTACATTCGATTTGATCAAACACTTAACACAAGTAAATAGCACCTACCTGAGAATCGTATAAGAACTTGGAGTTGTGTTTTGATTCGAGTGGTATTAAGAAGAGAACTACTTCAGATCTATTTTTAAGTGAAAGTAATTGAAGGAGTGTAGTTCTTATTGTCATTCAAATATATCAATAAAAACAAAGGACGAATATGATTTACTTTGGTTGAGCTGGAAATATTTTTCAGAGTTTGGTTGAGAGAGTTTGACTGCGTTTGGTATGTGATAAGAAAGTAAGAAAAGTGACTGCGTAATGGTAAATAAGTGAGTGTTAAATACTGTGTAATTAGGGTATGAGATAGTGGGCCATTGGACATCATAAAAGAATTGGACTGGACTTTCTCTTGAGCAAAGTTAGCAGTAAAAACTTAGTTGGCAACTTGGCATAAAGTTATATAACGGTGGGCTATATAACGGTTGTATGATTGCTTTGGGCTGCATCATTCTTTGAAAGAATTTTGGACTGAAATTTTTATCCTCATTTGGTCAATAAATACAATTAATACAGTTATTAAAACATCCCTTACATAAGAAATACAAATTATCAAGCATATTATACAACCAAATTAAACACAATTCCTGCAATAAATTTCACTACTACAAATAATAAAGCACATTATACAAATATTCAAGCTCGAACGGCAACAAAATAAATGGGCTTAAACCCGAACGGGCGGACCAAACGGGCTCGAGCCCGAGCAGACACGGCCATGGGTTCGAGCCCGAACGGCACGGCTATCTGAAATTTTGATATCCGTAAATTTATTGTTAAAAAGAACATAATAAACTAAAATACATTATTTATCGAAATTTTTATTTGCAGTCTGCATGCAACGCTGCATGACCGCTAAATTTAAGTAATGGTGTAAAGATATTTGTCTCTTTAATTATGAGTGTTTCCGATCATAGAATAAACGTGTGGAAAAAATGTCATTGAGGTTGTCAATTTGCATTGTGGAGGTTCCACCATTTAAGAATCTTCCACAACCATTTACAATTCGACTTATGGCCCTCTACTTTCTTTTTAATGTTAATTGTACTCGTAGTTTTAATCAGTGGTCTACTTTAGACTCTAGGTGTATAAGTTACTCGTATTTTTAAGGTTAGACGAGTACTCGTGCATAGCGTCGAGATTTTATAGCGGCAGATAGTTGTAGTGATAAAAAAATGTTTGTGTTATAAACGAAAAATAATGCCACCCCCAAAATGGGTTGCAACGAAAAGGTATTTGGGGTGTGACGTTCATGGAACAAAGTACAAGGTAAAAAGAACAACCTCTACATGAGTCGTTTAAAAATACACATTTTATCTCATCGATAAAGTTTTACAAGAAAATGTTACCAAACATTTTAAAAGTTGTACAATAAATCTTCTAAATGATGAGACCCTGAAAATATGACTAGTAAAGATGCTCTAGATGCTCACCATGCAACGCGTCTAAGGACCTGAGAAAATACATACTAAAAGGTCAACATAAAGTTGGTGATTTTATAGGTTTTAATAAATGTAATTATCAAATTGTGGATCTCAAAGTTTCAGTATATGACCATAATAACAAATACAATATCATAAGTAAAAAGAATTACTATTGCCCTAAGCTCATGACCCCGAAGCCTTAATATTTATAGTATTGTGCCCCTACAAGTGTTCCTTTCCGTGAACACTCAAGCCTTAAATGATTATGCGTCCGTTTGACATACCAGTCAAGTAGGGCAACTACCCGGACGGAGGTTTCATCCTAATAGATCTATTCACAATATTCGCGCTTATTACGCAATTAACGGTTCATGACAGTATGGACTTCATGGAAAGTTGGGAAACTTAATACGTAAAAGTTTAAGCACTTGCATCCGAGAAAAAGTAACTGGGCATGTAATAAGTAAACGAGTAATGTGTTCAAGTAAATGAACATGTGTTTGAGTAAAACAAGTAAGGTATTTTTTTTTAACAGATCATGTATTTAAGTAAAATGAGTAATGTATTTAAATAAACGAGTATGTATTCTCATCCCAAACAATATTAGGAATCCTTATGGCGCGTTTAGTTGAGAGAAAACATCATTTTTTTTCCATAAAATGTTTTGTTGAAAAAAAAAAAAATAGAAATGACGTTCAAATCAGTGTTTTCCAACAAAATGTTTTGCAAAACATAAATTCTCTAATTCCTAACTTAACAAGGAAAATTACAAAATAAATTTGAGTTGTTTTCTTTATTTTCCTTTCTAACCCCCCTTCTTCAAAATAGTAAACACACATTAACTAAACGCGTTTTCTATATTTTAAAGTCTTTTGTAGATAAATTTCCCTTCAAAATTATTACAAAACTAAAAATAGAAAACAAGATAATTTTCTCTCCAACTAAACGCACCCTTAACATTTCATTTAGTTTGTTACACAAAGTTTCATTCTTATACTATATGATATAGTCTATATCAACGAAAGTTTATACTTACGATTCAAGAAAACAAGTTTGTCAAAGGAGACCACACTCGAATCCCATTTTTCCTGCTTGTTAACTTCAGCCAACTACGAATGTAAGGGGTATATCGAAGTCCAAAAACCTAATTATTGGAATCTAGATATACATTGACGTCCTCGTTATCATGTTCGACCATGCTTAAACATGTAATATATAATGAGAATATTAAAAGTTGCGATTTGAAGATTCTTCTTATGCATGTGTGACAGAGTATTATGCAGGATCTTTGATTTTCGTATTATTATGTGCATAATACAGACCTCACAGAGCCTTACTGGTTAGAAACGACCAAAATGTATGATGCTATAAGATATTTTTTGCGCAAACAAGTTAAGATACCTTTCATTGCAAATTTACATATATATTGAAATACTAGCCAAAGATTAGGTTAACCATGCTTGTGAAGCTGTACTTGAAATAGTCCACTCCAAATCTTGACCTAGGGCCCAAAAGTAATACCCACCTAGGTTCCGACCTCGGGCATAATGAACTTTTGATTCAATCGATGCAATATCATCATACGAGATCCATGAATCTCCTGCATAGGAATAATAGGAAATTCTGGTCTTGTCGAATATAATTGTTGCATTGTTCCCCCTATTGAAATTGATGACTTGAGAGTAGAGCAATATGCCATTTCCAGGGCCCGTGCCAATAGCAGGGGCTCCAATTGTATTGACATTTGGATCCTGGAGTGACCATGTTGGCCCATAGAGTGGTAGGCCCATAACGATCTTTTTAGGAGGCACTCCTGTTTTAATCCAAGAGCCAATACCGAAATCTGTGCTAAGATCAGTGTTTGGGTCATATAATGAAGAATGTGACCCAGTGAAATTTTCCCATGAACCATGGTAACCAAAACACATTGGACTAATCCAGTCAACATATTGACTTATCTCTTGGATTGGGTACGATCTAGGTCCACCATCGTATGAAATGTTGGGTGCATAGTAGACGACTGAAGTCAATATGAGGCGGGGCCTTCCAGTCACATTAGCCTCATATTCAAGCGCCTCACGCCATTCCTTAAACAACAAACCTAAGTTCGACATATCAGGCTCATTCGATGGAAGTTCCCAATCAAGATCAACCCCGTCAAAGTTGTAATCTCGAGCTACTTTGATAGTAGAATTAATAAAACTAGCACGAGAGTACTCTTGACTAGCCATTTGAGAGAAAATACCAGGCAAAGCACCACCTCCACCACCCCCAATGGATAACACCGTCTTAGAAGGTGGATTCCAGCTACTCGATGAATTTGCAAACTCAAGTAGCTTCTCTACATCATTAGGCATGATGTCGAGTTCATAAGTTGTAGGAGATGGCAGAACAAAGGCATAGTAAATGTGAGAGAAGTATGACGTGTCAATGGAAGAAGCAGGATATCCAGTAAATGAAGGCCAATACGCTGCTCTAACGCCTTGATCTTGAAGAAATTCCCCTATTGAAGAGGATACCAAAACATTAGGTTTCGACGCTAGTGCAAAAGAGACTGTCTCACCATGATCAAAGAGGAAACTCAATATGGTAATTAAAAAGAAGAATGTGATTCTTGGGCTAGCCATTAATTGTTAACTTGTTTCTTGCTTTAACTTGTGACGGATAAGAACATGTATCATATATCCATTTATAGACATAGTAAAGCTGTAAAGATATTTGTCTCCTTTAGTTATGATCAGTGTTTCGTTTTTGTAGTAGACAACTTTTCGAAATGAACAAAAGAAGAAAGAATCCGTTAGAAGAAGACGACCACTTGTTACTCCAATTATGTTCCAAACGTAGATGGCATATTTTGATATTTTAATAACTTTTATCTATATATAATCCAAATCAGAAGCATGTTTAATCAAATACTAGAAGGAAGAGACACAAGAACGCGACGCATGATCTTCGATATTATTTTATAATAACAAATGTTTTTCATGTGACCTTTTAAGCATAGTAAAACGACTGACATTTTCTATTTTTATGTTCTTTTTAATAATAAATTTACAGATATCAAGAATTTCGTTTATCCCGTGCCCGTTCGGGCTCAAACCCATTTGGCTATATTAAATAACCTTAATGAGGTGTTCTATTTTTTATTATGTGCATTAAAGTGGTGTACACTATGTTTTTTGTTTTGTACGTCTGAAAATTATGTGCATTGAATAATGTGATGTATTGAATTTTAAGGCTTCCTTTTATAGTAAGTGTGTAGGCTTATTTTTTTTAAGAGTTTCTTTTAAAGAAAGTCTCAAACACTTTATATAGTACTATAAATGACAAAAAAAAAAAATTAGTTTTCAGGTAATTGTTGCAAGGCGAAAGTTTAATAAAAATCTCAAATTTACCATAGATCTAATTAACTAATCATAGTCATTCATTTTTCAATTTAAAATAAAAAAAATAAACTTTCACCTTTTTAAAAATAAATAAATAAATAAATATCTCCCAAACCGTTAATCGTTACGAAAAAAAATAATACAATCGCGACGAGAATTAAATTATCTTTCTACAGAAATGCACTTCTATATATTTTTAATAATTGTTTTTTCAAAATTTCGGCCCAAAAAAATCCTATGTAATTTGATTTTTATAAAGTACATGTGATTTTTGCAAATCATATGTGATTTGCAAATCATATGTGATTTGTAAAAATCATATGTGATTTGAAAAAGTCATATGTGATTTGTAAAAATCGAATCACATGTGATTTTTGAAAATCATATGTGATTTTTCTGGGCGGAATTTTTGAAAAAAATAAATAAAAGTTTGTCGAAAATATAAAGAAGTGCATATCTATAGAAAGATAATTTAATTCTCGTTGCGATGGTGTATTTTTTATAGTTTGAAGATTTACCATTTGCAAGATATATTGTTTTAGAAAAAAGGTGAAAAATGATTTTTTTTTTTATTAATTTTGATTAAAAATAAATAATTAAGATTGATTTATTAGATTTATATTAAATATTAAATCTATATTGACCTCAACTCTTTGCTACAATTGGCTTATTGGTCCCTACACTTCAATATATATATATACTAGTTTAAGACCCGTGTAATACACGGGCTTTTTCATTTTTATAAGTATAATTTTAACTCAAAAGCAATGTTATATAATAAACTTTGCGTTTACACGGTAAATAAATATTTGTAGTATTTTTTTCATTTCTTCTTAGAAAATTTAGTGTGCAATACCGACCGAGAAAAGATGAATATATAATTTATTAGCACAAACTTAAAATGATTCATTTTAACCGAAATGGACAAATTGATAGAGAAGTAATCCCGTTCACCTTGCACACACATATTTGCACCAGTTCCAACTCTAATTTCCCCTTTCAATTATAAGAACGTTTATGCCATCATATTTAGTGCCACTTAGTGGTAGTAAGTAGCGCCCTTATAGTTTTCATCCACAGTAGTATTAAACTTGTTGGCAAATTATTTAAGACGGCAAGTTAATGAAGGTTTTGCATGAACATCTGAGTAGCCAAAATACATTCCTAATTTTGTTATAACAAAATGGGTCGATTCTCTGCTAAAAAGCCAAATAAATAAATAAAACATTTCATTCCTCGATGTAAATTTGGATATTCTTGATTTCTTACCCTATGAATCCTGCTTCTCAAGCCACATCAAGTGCGTCTTCTTCAATCGATCACTCAGAGTCTTAAAGACAACTTGCATGGTTCCTGACATAGTCACAACCTTAATTATTTTGGTTTCATCTAGTGCAACTTATTTTTCATCTTCATCTTCATCAGACATGGTAGTATATGAATACTTACCCCATGATTATTCACGACCAAGACTTTTGTGTGCATCTTCATCTTCGCTAACAACACTTTTGTCTGTATATTCTTTCACATTTATTAACGAAGATTTTTTTACTATCACCATCATACCATACTATGCCAAGTGTTCTTGAACTCCTTTATTAACTTAGATTTGTTTTTTGGTTAGTATCCTTATAAAATTTGCAGTGATATAAACCAATGTCAAAAAGGTTTTAAAACATATACCCATAAAAGCACAAACTGTTAAAGAGTAGTTGAAGATGGCATTTTGAAATTCAATTCCATAAACTATTAATAAGTCAGTATGTCAGAAGTCAGAATCAGAATGGTGAAGTCGTTAATCGCAAAATCATAACATGAGCTACAAGTCGATCTTTTTTCAATAAAAGTGTTTGGTAAGTTAATGTTAAATGTAATTATAAGATGTAAAATGACGTAAAGGACATATACATAATTATAAACAAATGTTTAGAGGGTATATTAGTAATTTAAAGTTTTAACAGCTCCAAAATGTTTAAAAAGCTTCATGAATCAGCTTTTCATTTAGGAGCTATTTGTTTGAAATAAAAGCTTGAAGTTAATGCATCCAAACGTATCCAAACGGAGCTATTTATTTTAGAAGAGATTATTTAATAACAAAAAGCTAACAGCTCCTAAATAAAGCTCTTGCCAAACATGCCCTAAAACTAAATAAATGTAATCAATGTAATTAAGAGCAAAAGCAGTTGTGGTAGCAGCAACTACATATTTAACTAACGACTACTAATTCAAATCATCCCATCAATAAACTTATTTAATCCCATTCGAGCAAATCATAATCCCATTCAACTGCATGATTTTTCATTTTAAGGTGTGAACATGTGCCTCACAAACCAAACCCACATTCAAGATCAAAACCTTGTTTACATATACCAAAACCATATAGAAGGACATTTCTAGTAAAGTACTATCATATCTCTACTGTGATAAGTTATATTACTACATGTTTCTTGTATTTACTGTCAATAAGTTACATTGGTATAACATTTAAGAAAGATAGAGCAACATACAAAGTCATCATTTAAATAGTATGCATTTTTCTTCATAAAAAGAAAAGTAAGAATTCTATATCATAAGTGTAAATAAATTGTTTTACATAATTCGGCAGAAGCAGTCATAAGAAGAAGAATCGGGATGAAATTCTCCAAGGCTCCAAGCAACCATTCTTCTCGCAAAATTAATGTAGACATTGCATCAAACGACTTACATGCACAAACATAATTGCAATTACGAAAAATTAAATACAAAACAAATCGATTGAATACAAGATTATTTGTGAGGGGAAAAAATGAATTAGCAAAAGTGCCCTCAAAGCACAAAACTTTTAATACTCCTTCCACCAATCACGATTTAAATCTTTAGCTTCAATTCACATACACAATGAAAGTAACACATATAAACACACTGAAACATAAAATGCTCAAGAAAGATACTTATAAAATTGAAAACTTAAAAAAAATACTACCTATCGAGTGTGACCTTGAATCTTTTGTTCAAACACCTGCACAATCGAAATGAAAAACAAAACGATATTGCAATTTGTTTAGGGTTTTAGATGAAACAGGGGAATAGAGAAAAGAAACCTTAAAGGATTTGAATTTCATATTGAGAGTGATAAAATACTTCTCTCAATGCACCGAAGTTAAAAACCAATCAGAGTCATGGGCACCTTGGAAGAAGCGTCTTTTTCAGTTTTTATTTTTATTAAGTAATTGCAATCAGAGTCATGAGCTATGTGAAATTGGGTTAATTGCAATTACTTTATAAAAATATATTCTTTAATTATGATGTCATCATTTAATATTATTTAATTGAATTCACCAATTGTAAGTTTCCACCTAGGCTAAGATGACCTCACTCAAAACCCTCTTTTAATAGATTAAATAGAAATATATATATATATATATATATATATATATATATATATATATATATATATATATATATATATATATATATATATATATATATATATATATATATATAATCTAGATCAAATAAGATCAAGCTTAAAGTTATTAAAATGAGACCAAACTAAAATTTGACAAGTGACACTCTCCTTACAACAAAAATAAATTTTTTATTAACTACAACTAAAATTGTTAAAGTTTCGATAGATTTCTTTTTAAAATTTACGAAACCTAGGTGATACACTTTGATTAGAATTGTAATGTGTATCAGGTTTTTGTATGTGTATCAGGTTTTGGAATATTTATTAGTGTCATGTGTATCATGTGTATCACAAATCCAAACTCATGTATCATTTGGTTATTAGTTGCTAAAATATTAAGTTGTATTAAAATATATTTTTTTTGTATATTATTGCTAAAATTGCTATTTATAAATGTTTTAGTGGTTTTTTAAACTAGATTTTATTTTTACAACTTTAAAGTTTAAGGATGCAAGCTGAAGATCGACAGGAGTATTCGAGATCAGCTTAAGGTCGCCTACGGTAGCAATCATATTAATTATACTCTTTTCATTTTATAATAATTTTCACCCGATAAGAAAACGCACTATTTTTGTATATTTGACAAAAATAACTGTTGTTGAAACTGTAGATGAAGATGGAAAAGAGTATTATAAAAAGAAAATTATTTTTATAAGCTACATAAAGTAGCATTTGATTTTCAAATATTATAAAAGATTATTGTTTTATAATCTTTTATAAATTATGTCTACCAAACACAAATTATATTTTAAGTAGCTTATCATGCTATCATATAATGCATGATTGACTCTCTCTCTAATTAAATTTTAAGATTTCCTTAAATAAAATTTTAAGCATTTACACATTTTATTGTTTATTGTACATATTTATAATACACAATAATATTAGGAGTTACATTTTAGTCTAAGACATTTAATTCAAGAGTAACTATATCTCACTATTAAAATTTAACATATCTAGCTTCGATATAAATAATAAACATGAACTATATCCGAACGAATTTGTACATCAAACCATTATTCTATAAAGCATACCTCACAGGTCATGGACTTAGTCTATAATTAAGGGTTGTTTACTTTCCCTTTAGTGGAGAGGAGTGTGGGCCAAAAATCCTTGCTCCCTCATAAAGTTATACGAAATTGTTTTCTACTATTACGTAAAGTTATACAACTTAAATTAGCACTATCCTCCTTGCTCCCTCTTAAAATTATACGAAACTGTTTTCTACTATTATGTAAAGTTATACAACTTAAATTATCATTATCCTTAAAGTTATGGTTACAAAAAATGTATAATTCGGAAACATTGTTTTTCAAAATTTAAGGAGTACCAACCGCCGCAACGCGCGAATACCCTGCTAGTTTTTTTTTTTTAAATAAACACAATCTTTCACCCCTTGCAAGGCCGGAGGTCCTTTTCTACGGTTGGTAGAACCGGAAGCAGCCTCTCTACCTTAGGTAGGGGTAAGGCTGTCTACGTCTTAACCTCACCCATACACTGTGAAAGACGGTATTGAGACCCATAACCCGTAGAATACGGTATTGAAAGTTACTTTACTTTACTTTTTTCTTTATCAACAATTTCGTGTGTCAAACATGCTTTTATGTGAACACCTCTCTAGTCAATTTTGATAATTCCAACCAGTAAAACAAAATTTGAACTAAGCATTATCTTCAAATAACCGTCCACCCACCACCCTTCATTTTCCCAATCTTATCGTAACTCAAATATGAATTCATGAGTCTCCTTAATATCATATTATCATTTGTTGCCAAACACGCAGCAACTTACGTGTATTATGTCTTCTAAGAGCACACGGTATGGTCGCAAATAACAAGCCATCTATCCTTTTTTTTGTGCCAATCGTGAGCCAACCATACCGGCCAACATGCAAAACATGTGTCAAGGAGTTTTGAGCCACTGCAATAGCTCACGCCATGTATTTTTTTTATTGTGAGTGAGTGGGATATTTGACGAGGTATTTTGTGGGACCTACATATGATGTTATTGGTGTGTTATGAAGGGAATGTGGTGTTTTAGTTATTGGTGTGTTATTGAAAGAGGATGAAGTGACGACGTGGTGCTGATGTGACATACCAATAACGTGTTATTTGTTTCTACTTTACCTTGTGCTCTAAATATCATATTATCATTTCTTTGTTTGCCGTAATCGACAGAGAAATTCATTAGTACGGTGTCATTTTTTAAAGGAAGAAACGAAAGAAATCCTTTACAAGTCGTTATTTTAGTACATAGTAGTTGTGACAATTGTCAATTTTTCAGGTCAATCAACTTTGACGTTTGATCGTATATTCTATAGCTAGTTAATTTATGTGCTTGTGTGCTCCGTTTGACATAGGAAATGATTCATAGAAGCTTTATGGTATAGAAATCATATGTTTATAAGATATTTTAGGCTATATAGATTTCTAAGTTACTCATGTTTATTTGAAATGTCGAAGTAATTTCGTTTTGTGCTTTTTAAGTATATACGATAATTATTGAACGTACGGTATTGGTTTAGACCCTTAACTAACTTAGGAAAACATAAAAATAATATTTAGAAATGATAACAATGATAATATAGTAATATATAGGTTTGTTATATTTATGGGAAATTCATTTCGTTTGTTAATGCGAGTATTTAGTCTTTTTCGTCAATACGAAAAATATCGGGTCATAACTAATGAAAATGATATTTTTGTAAAACACATAATCTAAGTAAATAAATAAATTAAAAAAAATGTATATGAAATTTAGGGGATCGGCCTAGAAAAAAAATTATGAAGGGATAAACACCTAAAATATAAATCATAATCCTAGTATAACCCTAATACACACCCTCACCTCTATAAGTAAAACCCCCAAGGACCGATTTTTACCCCCTCCCCCATACCAGCCCTTAGTCGATAAGTCATGCAAAACAATAAACGCAAGCAGAATACTTTATTAAATTAAATGATAAGTCATGCAAAACAAATTGACTTCAAAAATACACATCCAACAAAGTCTAAATGAAAGGAAGTATCCAAATGCATAAGTCTAAAACATAATCCAAAGAACAGGACACTATCATGGGTTGGTCCTCTAAGAGCTCCTACTCTAATCACTCAAATCCCAACATCCCGCTTATTACATGCCGCAGAGAAAAGAAAATGCGGTTGAGCTAACGCTTAGTGAACATCTATAACAAACGAATAACTAAACATGAATAAGTAAGTGAAATAGAATCATAAGAACCTGCTGAACAAAGAAATCATATGTCATAAGAGTCAAACGAATAAGAAATCAAAAGAATAGTAACGAATCAAAGAATCATGAGAAAATGCCTATGAGCTCGAAACATATGTCTAAAGCATGATCGATGCCTTAAACCAAATATCCAAACATATATCATAACTTGTCATAACAAATGTGTACATGGAGTAGATAGCTCCTAATGTACCTAAACAAAAGTGAAATGGGGTGTATGACACACACAAGTCCATTCACATAAACTGAACAGAACAAAGTACCTAGGATGCATCCATACGCTCCCTACAAAACAAATCATATATATACAAGTACTAGACAATGCATATATACATGTATCATAATGGCCAAGTGCACAATAACAAATATGGAAACGCCATGGATCAATCACACCTCCATAAAAAGTGTCATACCATTGGAGCCTCAATGACATGGTCATGGTACCTTCATGACTAGTTAACAGCTCGGGCAACGAAATAAGTCAAATGATATACAAAGCATAATGGGACAAACACAAGTTGTCCAATCAAGATAATATCTAACAGATCGAATATCATATCAAATGGCATAGCATAACGAATATAATATCAAATGGAATATCGATCATGGATAATGATAACAAATGAACTAATGTTACGGATCAAGATAACAAATGAGTAAAAGTCAAAGATCAAGAGTCATGAGAAATCCTTATAATTGCAGGATAGAATATTTGTACCTTAACGTAAATGAACGAATCACAAGGAAACACACGTCACTCCTTCTTCAACCAATCTACATTAATTAAGAATCATTTATTATTTAAGAGTCCATTTATAAGTTCATTTATATGTCATAATTGATTTAATACTTACTGTTATTTAATAACATGTTAGGGTTTCTGATGTGAATCTGGTTTAGTTTCTTATGATTTTTATGACACATCAAACAAGCTCCTGTAGTGCTATAATTTTAACTATTGACACGTATATATGTTTGGTACTTCCCATAATTTAGATAGATTTTATCTCCTAGCACAAGTATTCAATCAAAATTCGTTTTTCAAATTTGTCCAAGAAGTGACCTGTTTATATACACGAAAAGTTTGCATTTATTATAAATATCAAAACCTTCCAGAAAAATTCACAAAAGTTACAGTAACTAATATACATCTCGACTATTATCATGATAAAATTTGGTATTCTATATCGTAATGGTTTGAAAACCAAAAATCATAGATACCGACAGATTTCAGACTCCAATTTCCCAGATTTGACAGCCAATCTAGTAAAAATCAAATGACCACTTTCCCGTCCTCCAACGACCAAAAGACTTAAATATTCATAAAGTATACGTCTATAATTAAGTTTTAGAGTAAAGAAACCTGTAAAGACTCATAGTATAACTTGATACCAAACTCACACAAACACGAATACACATATAAAAATCATAACCGGATTTAGAGAATTACTCATGAATTAACGAGGCTAGATCTATTGCACTTGAGCATTAGGTTTAAGATCATATGTTACATCTTGTAAATCCTTGTTAGGTCGACAACAACACACACATACACCAATTAACGAGGCATGATTATCCTCTCAAACCATGCATGCGACACACATGAAATCACAAACAAAACCCTAACCCCTCATATACACCCCTCGCTATTATTATTTCTAGGGTTTTATTTATTTAAACCTCGTTAATTGTGCCAATTAATGCTTTTATTAAGGTTAAATTAGGGCTTGTAAAACTGATTAGGTCGACTAAAAGAAACAATCCGGATTCGACATACATATGCTTATGAGCAAGACATCATTAGGTTTCATATACACGCATACGTATAACTCATTAAAATGACACAAGAGTTTATCGTGTTATGCATGTCGATGGCATAGATTAGGATTACCCTAAGGACTGACTTAAGGAGAGAATAAGACAAACAACAATGAAACCAAAGTTGTAAACCACTTCCTCTATTCGTCACAAGCAAGCAAAAGCCCTAACCAACTTTCACTAAAATCTGCTACAACCTTCGTCCTTCAATCAGGTAACCACAAATGGAATTTGTGTGTGTTTAATTTTGGTGTAAGGAGAGGATGAAAGGTATACAGATTTTTATAGGATATGAGGAGGGAATCGTGTGAACTATGGGCTAAGAAAGTTAATGTCATATCTTCTAGTGATATAATCTTGATTTGGTCTTGCCTCTGTGTCCCCTTCAAAACATGTGATAAATAAGGCGAAAAAGAATTTCGATTCTTATCTCCTAAGAAGAAAACGTGTGGTATAGGTACCAAGGAGGGGCGGTGCCTTTTCTTTATAGCTTTGGATAAGGATTTAGGATTTTTAATTTACTTGTAATTATTCCTTTAACATTAGTATTTATACTTTTTATTTATTTATTAAACTTTAGGTTATAATCATAAAACGTTAATAAAAATCTAGGGTGTTATACAGCAGGTAAAAGGGTGGTTTAAAAACTTGTAAAAATGAACCTGAAATTGCTAAAACAAGGTTTAAACTAATTAATAAGAGCCTATACATAGACACAAATACCTAATGTTTTAAGACATGATCTTTTGGGATTTCAAGTAGTCGTTCATGGGAAAATGAGTAGGTATTCATGTTCATTCCATCATATGTGAGTTACAGTGAAAGGATTTTAAGCCTTGTTCAATTGAAACTTATGCGATACTATTTTTTTATAGATTTCTAGCTCGTTTGTGTATACTTTTAGCGGTGATTCAAAAGTGAGTCTTTCGTTGCCTCTTTTTCACATTTTCTAGAGGGAGAATGATACTCAACTTTATGTTACAAATGTTTTCATCCCGTGCAATTTACTTGATTTTATTTTAGAAAATTATGTGTAATTATAATTGAAATAGGTGCGTATGTGGTAAATATTTGTGTTACATTCTTGTGTTACATACTTGTGGTACAATCTTGTGGTACATTCTTGGAGGTGCTTGTGGCATGGTATAATCCAACATAAGGACCAACAATTTAGCTCTGTAGTCCATGTGTACAATTCATGTGGTTTACAATGATCATTACTTGTAGGTTGGTATACAACGTTGCTAAATGCTCTTTGCCTTATAATTTACGCATTTTCCCACAACGTACACGGTAAAACGAATTACTTTTACTTTAAACCCACGAACTCACCAACGTTATGTTGACATTTTTGAGTATCATTTTCAGGTGATAATAAACATGCTTAAGGATGTCAGAGTACAGGGCTAGCGAGACCTTTGGATACTTGCATTGGATTCATACATGTTATCTTTACAATTTCGCATTTTATACTTTATACATTCGGTATTTTGGCTGTGACATTTTGGATTTTATAACTTTAAGATTATGTATTGTTATGGTTACGATTAACCTTGATACAAGTCCCCTGTTATATCGGGTGTCGTCATGACGTTTTGATTTTGATTTCATTTAGTGATTCTCTACTTATATATCAATGTGTTATGACGATACCTCTCTTGTTACGCCTCGTGTTTCCGCCTTGGCGGGGTGTGACAATACGTCATTCATTGGCTGCGGTAAAAGCTCTTCTAACTCACAATCTCTTTTTTGCAACTTGATTTCAGTAACTAGTTTGATGCGCCCTGTATATTAGTAGATAAAGAATTTGGGGAAAAGAGGATAAAAGTAAGGAAAGAGGGAGTGGACAAGTAAGAACAAAGGTGAGATGGAAAGTAGTGATATATATTCTGCTTGCCTTTTTCCCATTCACATATCATGTATATATAATTGCAATACAAAACAAGTAACATGATTGTTACTTTTCTAGTTAAAATTCAACACAATATATACTAGCTTGATGTGCTACTTTCGTGTTCAAGTTTTAAATTTATAAACACGATTTACAGGATAATTATATTTAACACATACGAGCAAGTATACTCGTCCATGATAGTAAAGGTGGGTAAGTCGAGATCGTCCCAAGGGATTTGTGGTAATTTGATTTGTGTAAGACAAGAAGGTTTGTCAAGCCTCCTACGCAAATTTGTTATTTTAGCAACCAATTAAAGAAAACATATACTTGTGTGCAAGTCATAGCCAATTGTTTAGAGTGTTCAAGATAGTTTGGTGTAAACTTGAAGTAATGCACAAATCGTAAGAAAATGATTCACAATCGATGGTTCATGTCATGTAAACAACATTCATAGAATACAATCACATAGTTAATCCTTTCGGCCTATTGACCAATTTTATTATTCTTTTGAAATCCATTTGTTTGAAATTGATTCTTATCTAACTTGTTCTTACGAACCCTTTCGGCCATTTTCTTGATGAGATCATTTCAAGTCCATTTCAATAAGTAAATATGACGAGTGTTAATCATCATATCCCATACTAGTTCATGTTTTGGAAGGCCGAAAGGATAAAAGGCCAAAAGGATTTCTCTTAATGTTTTGGAATAAAAACATTAAGAGAAATCCTTTCGGCCTTTTATCTTTTAAATGTTATTACCAACTAATTAAGAAAGACTAGATGTTATCTCAACAAATACATTAAACAAGAAGAATTCTCATGCATCACATAGATAAGAACACTCAAACAATTATTTACATCTTACACACAAGTATATCTAAGAACTACCCCATCATAACAATCATAAAAAACACAAGTAACAAACATAACATTCATATAACTCATAAAAACATAAATTCATTGTAAAGTAACAAAGTATACCTTTGGATTACAAGAACTTAATTCGTGGAACTATAGCAATCCACACTCCTCCAATTGCCTTAGAACAACCGTGACAACTCCAAAACACTACCAAATGATTGAGACTTGAACTCAATACACTCCTGGATGTTTTACAGCTTCTATATGACTTTCGGGTTGAATAAAATTAGTTAGTAATAGCTTTGGTGTAAGACTATTACTCTCAAGGTTGTGTCACACCTAGTACATAACTCTAGGTTCATTATATAGCATGAGATACCCTTCCTAGACAAGTAAAAACGTTCTCCAAGAGTTAATAACTAAAAATGATTGGACTCTAATGATTAAAGGAAGTTAAGTCTTCAATAAATGCGAGACTTTGTAACAGCAGACTACCCAGCCGAATCGGTTGCGGGAAGCAACCGATCGGCTCCCCCTTTATCCACCATCTAGCCGATCTGGTTACGGGCTCCGATCGATTGGCTGGAGTCCATTCGTACATGATTTTTTATTTTTCTCATTTCGGCTCGATGCATGCTTTTTCTTCGCTTTTGGCACTGATTTCTTCATTAGAACTTGATATTTTATTGATGTAGAAACTCAGAAATCTTCGTGCTTCAAATCATTGAGTCCTCGTGTGGTTTCTTCTTTCACTTCTTTCTCGGGAATTATCCAAATGTGCATATATTCATCATTTTCAACAATTTTCTTCATCTTTTCTGATATCTGGCTACATTCACATACAAATACACTATCTTTACGATTTTGAAACAATTATGTAGAAATATAACCAATTATCATGCACAAAACTAATGATAACGCAACTAAAAACATGCTTATTCTAAGCGTTATCAAATTCCCCCACACTTAATTTTTGCTCGCCCTCGATGCCACACCCCGCTAAGAGCGGAAACACGAGGTGCAATGAAATGTAACATAGCATAAGATGATAGAACAACACCATATAAGATTTAAGAAGTGGGTTTACAATGTTACATAAAGATTTTATAAAATACTAAATAATGAAAACATAAGTCTTAGTATTATCAAAGTTAAGTCTTTAGAAAAGGTCTCGGCCAAGTCACTCGGTCATTGATATGAGAACAATGCATGACTTCAAAATGCATGCCTTCAAAATATGACTATCGATCACCTGAAAATAATACTCGAAAATGTCAACATAATGTTGGTGATCTCGTAGGTTTAAATAAACAAGAATAAGTTGTTGTGCATATAATACACGTAGGACAAATGTGAAAATAATAACGTAGGGCAAGTAGCAACAAATGATATCCAACCACAAATGAACCATGTAACAAATATGTAATCACTACGTAGCCTACCAGTTGGAGCTAAAATGTGTGTACTTTCACTGCTATGTGGGATTCTACCACGCCGTAAGAACCACGAAGTAAGTATCACGCAAAGCTTGTACCACACAGATTGTATCACAAATGCACCTAATGCAATTATAATTACACATAATTTGTCCAAAGAAAACAAATGTTAAGCACAACATGAAACATTTGAAATATATTTTGAGTATCATTTTCCCCCGAGAAAATATAAAAAGGGGCCACGAAAACTCACCTTAATACAGATGAGGTAATGAAACAATTGCACACAAGAACACGAAGAAATCACAATCTACACCCCTTCCACGTATCTACATAAGTTTATAATCATATGTAACATAAGCCATGATGAATTTTAATGCTTGTTATTAATTAAAGTGTTTTTAGGATTTTTTTCTGATTAGACAAAAGATATGTTAAATAAATTATTAACTTCCGATTAACTTAATTAGAGTAGGTGTTTTAAAGTAAAGGAATTCATCCGAATTATAAGCAAAGATAGACCGATTAGAGGATGACAAATTTCTAGATTGATTTTGAAAACTAAGGAATATAATCTAGCTTGAGGAGACGAAATCTTTAATTTGTTTTGAGGTAAACTTTTGCAGGTCGACTTACTGGCGACACTATAACACGATATTTATAATTTACCTACGATTTATGGTATATGTGAAAACATATACCTTTTCTTTATCAAACCGACCCAAATAAACCGGAAATCGGCCGTTAATGCCTAATATTTGTGTGTTTCTCGAGTTTATGCATGTGCAGATACGGATATCGCAAAACGGACAAAGAAAATACAAAACAAAAGAAAACCAAGCACGAGAAGAAAAAGAGTGCAAAAGAGGAGTCGGGGAATCAGTTTTACGGGTTTATGGATCTTGAATGCTCAAAGCTACATTTTACGGGTCTTGGATCATGTTTACACTTTACACCCTCACTTTACCAATATTACCATTCAAACCCTCACTTCACCTAAAATTACCAAAAACACCCTCATTTTATCATATTATCACATCACACCCCAACAATTCCCAAAGTTACATATTTGATCCTTTGAGAATTTTAAGTTGACATAAGTGGTCCTAATGGTTAAATAAATCCGGATGCAAGGATTATATAGTTAGTCCAAATTAAAAAAAATAAAAACATTACCAAATCTAACCCACCTTTCCCTGGACCAACCCATACCAGCCCAACCACTAATAACCTTGCACCCGTTTTACACCCAAGTCCCACCTGTTTTCCTGTTTTAACTCAGGTCAAACTATCCATTACCAGTCAAACTATAATAATAAAACCCCAAATGTACCTTTGCCCGCCAAGAACCAGGAGCCACTATTCATCATCTTCTTAGATGAAATCCCAACTTTACCCCCATGAACTTAGTACTAGAATCTTTCTAGCTGACATGTGCACAAAGATTGCCATAGTGGACTAACAAGGAGTGTTGATTAATCAAGCCACCTCATATCATTGATCAAACGGCTGTGATACAAAGAGGTGATGCAAGTAAAGATGGAAGGCCAAGATTAAGCTTCTAGAAGCTTCATTGAAACCCTAGAGACCCTAAGCTCCAGCTATATATACCCTTATCATCACAGAATTTTCCTTTGTCCAGTTTTCATGCATGAGAGAATTGTTACCATGTTCTTTTACTGTTTTTATTTTTTTAATAGTTTAGTTGTATTTTCAGTTTAAGATTTGTAATCTCATTTTATGCAATTTCAGTTTTACTTTTACCTTGCTTTTATTTATGTTACGTTGTCCTTTAATTTGTTAAATATTGTTTCATAAGCTTTATCTTATATTTAGTTAAGCTCACATAAGCTTAATTTAGCTTGTGTGAGCTTATTAAGGTTCAACCTTGTCTTAATTTCATTTTATTCAAAAAGTCAAAAGTGGTCAAACTGAAAAGTCAAAAACAGCTTAATTTGATTGTAATCTGTTTTCAAGTGTTAAAGGTTAATAAGTATAAGTAATTTAGGTATATTAAGTCTTGTTCTTTTAAAACCATTCAAGTTTTATGGGTTAATCTGTCAAAAATGCAAATTCAGTTTTTAAAGGGTTGTTTGGAATAAGGGAAATTTTAGACTTAAAAGCATTCTGGACATTTGTTGTTGCTGAATCAAGATTCATAATAGTATTATTAGTAGAGTTTGTGTCATTTAAACTTCTTTGTCTTAATTCTGAATCATATTAATTAGTTTTATAGCCATCTGTTTAGCCACTCAGTTTTTAGGCAGAAGTTATAACTTATTTTAATAAGTTATGCTTTAATCTTTGTTTAGTGTTAATTTTTCCTCTAAATTGGTGTTGAAGTCATTTTAATTTTTTGATTTTGAAGTTTATTACTCAAATTAGCATGTGCAAGTTTTTAAAAGTAAAAAATAAAAAAATAATAATAATAAATAAATAAATAAAATAAAATAAAAAATAAGAGTTTCTCTCTTAGTCTTAATCAGACTATATTTCTACTTATTAATTAGCCAACCTAGATTGAGAAGTACTTTTATTTGATCTTTGGATAACAAACTTCAACTGTTTTTAGTTTGTAGAATGTCTCATAAGCTTTAGTTTAAGCTTAAAAGTAGCTACTCAAGATGTTATTAAAACAGATAAGTCCCAAACACCCTGAGTACCACTTTTATGAGTTCAATAATAAGCTCATTATAAGCTCTCAAGGCTTGCAATTCATTTTATAAGCTCTCTTATACACAAGCTTCATCTGTTTTGAGCTTTTAGGTTTTGGCTTTTAGTTTTCGGCAGCTTTCAGTTAGCTTAAAATAGGATCCATAGGCTGATGTTGCTTCTGTCCACCCACACAGCAAACCCATTGAACTTATTTGATTGTGCATTAGCTTTTTGCCCTTTAGAGTCTGCTTATTAGGATAAAATTCAGTCCCCCACAACATATTCTTCATTAATTTAGGTTTTCTGATAACATCAAATAGTCCTGACTTTTAAGTGTCAATTTCCCCCAATAATGCTCGTATTTTATATTATTTATATGGATTTACGCTTGTATTTCTTTATATCTCACTTTCAGGTAAATTATGAGCACTGGAACTTAAGAGACACGGATTTGGATATTTTCCTAACGGATTATGATAGTATGCCACTCATGAAGAAGCTACGGCGTAACTTAGTTTCTCACATTACGCCGTAGCTAGTGTTTTATCTCAGATTGCCTACTCAATAGTAATTACGGTGTAACTCCGAACTAAGTTTACGCCGAAATTATCTAGGTCAAGAAATATTTCGTGCCTCCATCAACTACGCCGTAACTCCTCAACAAGCATTACACCATAGTCCACTTAAGAGAGTTTTGTATTGAAGATATGGCGTAACCTTTCCCTAGTGTTACGTCGTAGCCTATTTTACGAGAGTTTCATTTGGAGGATAATTAAGTTACGGCATAACTCTCAACTCAACTTACGCCGTAACTAGGATCGTGCCTATAAATACAAGCCCTAAATTCTGCATTTCACATCATACACTCACAACTCAAAGTTAGAGAACGTGAAGAGGGTTCCAAAGGCAAGTCATTCGGATCATACGGAGCCATCTCCAAGGGATGAATCACTCCATATCGATAAGCATTAGCGATTATTTATATCTTTTACTATTAATTCATGTCTTTCATTATGTTAAACATCAAATTCATTGTTTCTTTTAATATGATCGGCTAAGCACCTTTGGTGCTAGCCTAGTTATGATTCCTTGAATGCATTGTTTATGTTTTCATGCTTCCGTATAATTGTTTCTAGTGTATGCATGCATAGTTCGTTGGTAGTTACCCCTAGCTTCGATAGTTTTGAAATACGGTCGTATCTAGTTGCTTAGGAGAATTGACCAACTGACCCTAAGTAGTTAGGTAGAGTTTGGAAGGGTAAGAATTGACCAACTGACGACCCTTCCTCTCTTGTGCAAACTGACCAAATGATCACCGGTCGTCCGGATGAACTTAAGAAGTTAGGGATGAGCGTCTAAGATGCTAGCGCCCGAGATCTCAATATTTCGAATCTTGCATGTAGGGTACTTAATGACTTGGCTTAGGTGACTTAAGACCCTCGACTCCCCAAGGGTTAAATCTTTGACGTCGGGTAGGAGCCTTTGTTGATAGGTTAGGACGAATTGACCAAATGTTGTCCTAGCGACTTAAACCCCCACTTGAATCAATTGGAAGTAATAAAACATAGACATTACACGATAGGATGAGTAATTAGGTTAGCACACTTTCTCTCCATTGATCACAACCTCTATTTTACTTTACGCATTTATTTCTTGTTTCTTAGTTAATTAATCATTTCTACTACAAACCAGTTAAAACAAGTGACACCTAGACTTAATTTAGAATCCGCTCACATAGCTCTTGGGAAGACCCCGATTTTACCGATTGCTACACTACACACGGCCGGGTACACTGCCCGTGAGTGCATAAGGTAGACCATAGGTAAATGAGACAATTATAAATATTAAAACCTGGTCAGAAATCCTGCATCATTTTCCTTAGCTTATACTTTGCTTATTACCTTAATAGCTTTAGGATTTATCTTGTTCCCTTAAGTCCATTAGCTTATTTTTAGCATTAGTTCTTATAAGTTGCTTTAGCTTATTTTGTTTCATTAAGTTTCCTTAGTTCAAAGTAAACCTCAGTGCTTAATTCCCCATATTCTAGCTTACGCTAGCTTATTTGAGCTTATTTAGTTTTGGTTGTGTTCTTAAGCTCTAAATCCAATCCTTTTGCTGAATTCTGAGCTTAAAACTGCTTATTTGAGTATATTAAAATCGTTTGGTTTTGGTAAAAAGTTGTCAGGTTAGCTTATTTTCAAGTTTGTAAAAAGAGAAAAGCAAAAATAAAACAAAAATAAAAAGTGTTATAACCCAAGGTCCAACCTGGGTCTGCACACTCACAACCCCACCATCACATCCTCTTGCCATCTAAACCCAATGGTGTTGCGTGCTTTATTTCGCCCTTTTAATTCTTTATAGTCAAACTAGTTACTTAGCTTATTTTACTAAATGCTTTTTACCAGCTTATTTAGAGTAGGTTGTTTCATGTTCTTATTTTTCCTAGAATATGGATACTTAAAAGTCCATTTCTGAATTTTTTTAATAGTTTTCAAATTTTTAGTTTTTAATTCATAAAAATTAAATAAAAAGTCAAAAATATATCCCGCTTATTCCTAAAACTATCTTGTGTCATTTAGCACGTAGGAAAAATAGTTTCGCGTTCCTAGGATTTAAACTTCAATAATTTGACGTTTTAGGCTCGGGTTTTCCTCGAGCGCGCTCGTTTTTAGATTTCTTTTGCGTTTTAGGTTACAATTGCTTCGTTTTATTGTTTTATATGCCTATTAAGTTGTTTTTAGTTTATGTTTATCATTTTTAGTATAAAATCCCATAAATAAAAACATACAAACTTCAAAAGAAACACATCTATACACTTCTTCTTTCATTCTTACTCTTACTAAAGCTCGAAACAAACCATAGAAACAATCTTGGTTTCATGTTGCAATATAACCTAATCACTAACAATAAAAACCGTATCTTCTGTTGTTCTTCTACGACTTCAAGATCGATTATAGCATCTCTGGTAGGTTTTTGTGCTTTTGCTATTCATTTTTATAGATCTATGATGAGTGTGAAAAGATCTTTAAAGATCCGTTCATGAAACGTAATACACTTTGAGATCTCTTTGTTGTTTTTCATATATTTTTCATGTGATGAGGAGTGAAGTGAGGTTGTTTGTATTTCGTTTTTACTAAACAAAGATCAATGATGGGCTTGTATATATAGATATTTTAAAGATCATTTGACTTGGTATAATAAAATCCTGAGATCTTGTTCAGTATCTTGAGTCTCGATTATTTAAGTGATGGGGAGTGATGTGAGGTTCTAGATATTTGAGGTTATTGTTGGTCGTTGGTTATTGATGTGGTTTAAACAACATTGGATGTTGTTTTATGTTCTTCCTCTTGTTGATGTGGTTCGAACCATATGGTATTTTGTTATCACCAACCACAACAAAACTAACTTTGCTTCTGCTTTAATCCAAGGAACAAAGCTTCTTTCTACTGTAGGTAACCGAACACCATGTTTGTACCGTAGGTAACCGAACACCAAGATGAGAGTAGAATTATCTAATTCTACGTGTGTTTTTTCTATCGGTGCTTATAAAAAGAAAGAGAGAGTGTATTTCATATTGTTTTTAGGTTGGCTTATATACGATGAGGTTTGCACCATTAAAAATATTGTTACAATTCGACATTTAATGGTCTGTATAAATATTTGATTGTATAAATGGACTATAAACATTTGAAGCTGTTATTTTTTATTTGTGAAAATTATGATGGAAGCTATATGGTGAACAACATTGACTAATGGATTTTTAATTTCCTATTAAAGAAATGTTATTGGTCTTAAAAATTTTAAGACTTCCTTATTTAGAAAGTCCAAAACACTTTTTAAAGTAGTATAGATCATACCGAGCAAATCTCAGGGGAGTTTTCGTTCTAATTCTTTATATTTCTAGTATTTAATTTTTAATTTACAAAACGAGGACGTTGTTTATCTTAAGTGGGGGGTGGAGAATTAGAACACTATTTGTCCTTAATTTTTTTCAAACATATGCCTAATATATGCTTAAATTTAAAAAAATTAGCATGTTTTTGTGAAATCAAAAGTTGCATAACACACACACATAACCCTTATTTTCATATTGTGAGAATTAAGCTTACTCCGTTTCTACCATTTTACCCAAATTACACAAAAATATGAGTGTGTCGGTGACTTGCAGTAAACTTTAGAACTTGGCTTGGTATACTATTCGATACCACCATAATGAGTATTACTGATATAACTGGAGTGACTTGTCTAACTAGGTAAATTTATAGGATTACACCCAAATAGCTTATGTCGTTTACATGTTTTGTGATATTAACTAACTACACTGGTTAGTTAACTCCCGTATAAACCCTTTTGTTACTCTCATTTTTAGAGTATGATACATATTGGTTTTCACAAATACACAATCAAGCACAAATAAGGTTCGAATGATATGAGTTCTAGAGAGAGAAATATGGGATGTTCTAGAGAGATAAAATTAAAATGAAAGGTTAGATTACCAAATGAACATCCAACGCTCTCCCTTGTGGGGAAAGGGCTATTTATACAAATGTCTACTCCCTCCTTCGGGCTGTGGATCAGGCATACAATGGGTAAAGACTCGTCCTTCTTCCACGGTGTTACTTATACTACTAGTAAACTAACTAATATAACGTTATGTCCACGAGCTGTGTATATGCTAAACTATTGTTGGGGTGACCGACACTTCTACATGGATTTTCTAAATCCTATAAATCTCCCCCCTAAGGGAGGTCACCCCATGAATTACATTGAAAATCCTAGCATTTTATCGATAATCTTTAATGCTCGAGCTCGTAGACTTTGAAGCTTCATAAACTTTAAATTTGCTAAATAGTGGTGATTCTTTGGCATTGAGTGTTTCTTTGATAAGTGATCAGGAGCTTTCATTGAGATCATCTGCAACATATAATCTCCAGATCATCCGTTGTTGTATTGCCACCATGTGATGTTGTGACTTTAGGACCGACATGCTCACATTTTGGATCATGATATCTTCTCATCAGAGTTGCGGAAGCTTTCGTTGATTCATGATATTTGCAGCAGCATAGCAGAAGCATCATTTCTGATCAGCTGCAACCGTCGGGTGTCCCTGCAAACAACAGTTAGCAATAAAGCGCACGAAGGTGTCTTTGATCACTTTCGTTGAATAGAGTTACAAGAACCACGGTTCCCCGTTGATCAGTACAAGTTGTGGAAAACTAGAAGGGGGGTTGAATAGTTTTACCAGTTTAAAACTTCCGTTTAAATATTTAGATCGACTTATGTCAATCTATTTGGTTGTTTATGTTGGACGTTGATAGATAGATATATAAACGTGTAATGAAAGATAAAGAGTAAGAAGCACATCACCACGACACAAGTATTTATAGTGGTTCGGCTACAAGGACACCTTCCTTGCCCTACTTCACTCCCTGAGTCACCTACTCGAGAGTTCGTAAGCACTACACCAACTCCTTATGGCGGAGAAGCCTTCACAACGTCGCTTAACCTTTTTCCGGTACAAAGCTAAATACCGAGTTCCTTCACACCAAGGCGAACCACACCTAACACAACGTCGCCTACCCTTTATACGGTGCTAGGCTAACCACCGAGTTCTTTCACACCAAGGAGAACTAATCCTATCACAACATTTCCTACCCTTTATTAGGTACTAGGCTAAGCACCTAGTTCCATTACTATGGAGGAACTACTACCCTTCACAACACAACACCTAATATCAAGGAGATCCACTCCTTGTTACAACACCATCAAGGATATCACCATCCTTGGAAATAAACAAATACTTATATGTATAACGATGCACCTCATCGATTATACGACCTAGGCATTCTTACCAAATGCTACTTGATTTGATTCTTCAAGGCATCCTTCACTAATGCCTTTGACACAACGCTTGGCACCCTTCACTAATGCCTTCGTCTTGACACCGCTAGCATTCTTCACTAATGCTTTGACACGGACGATAAGCACCTTTCACTAATGCTTTCATCTTGACACTTTCGCATCCTTCACTAATGCCTTCAACCCAACATCTATGGAGAAAGAAAGAACTATCAACAAGAGAACCTTAGTTGTCTTGATGATGAGGAAGCATGGCAACTCATGGACTTGAGCTTGCTCGTCTTCAAAGTGGTGATCTCGCCTTTAAGAGGAACCTAGAAGATCACACAAAACAAAAGACAAACTACATAGATCACTTGGATCCGAGGTTAGATGGTTATAATACTTGGGAAGTATGTGTGTAAAGTGGTAAGTAGAAAGGAAGAAATGACTCTCTATTTATAGAGGAAATTCTCATTGTTCCCGGATCCTCGGATCCCTCCCACAAGGGATCCGCTAGCACAAAGCTAGGGATCCGTGGAACGCTCCTCTTGCCCATGGGTATTTTTGGAATCACTCCTAAACAAGATTTCAAGTATTTATATTTCATATGTAATAGGTAGCATTATTATGGCCTTTATGTTTGTTTAAGGTCAAGCTTATGTAGAAGGCCCATAAGCTTGATCCAAGCCCAATAAGGAATAGGGAAGGAGAGGAGTGTTGCCCTAGCTCCTTGCCTATATAAACTCTTGTAAACCCTCATTTGAGGGTTGGTTGTTCAAGTTTTTTTTCTTTCACATACATCTTCTCATAACCGTATTATTGCTTAAACGTGTATGTGTTAGAGCTTGCTCAATCGCCTTATCTCTTCTCTTATAAGCTTGTGTTGTAAAACTTGTGACCTAACAAAGGTATCAATCGCCAAATAGTTGGGTGTACTCGCTTGTTTTTGAAGTTTTGGTTTTGGATCTTACGCAGAGATAACGCTATCTTTGGTTATCTTAAAACTCGCTTTTTACACTTTTAATCCAAGATTCTTGTACTTTCAATGTTTTGAGGTGTTAAAATACTTGTTTTTGGCAAAAGTTTCAAACTTTACGCTGGATTTACGCTTTTAAGCTTGTTTTTGTTCGTGGGTGTCGTTTCACGCAGAACCTGCTTAGCGCTTTGGTACATCAAAATTCACACTTTTGTGTTCTTTTGGTACTATTGAAGCTATTCCATAACAAAAACCGGTTTAGAAACACATTTGGACGTAATCAAAGTTACGAGTAATCCCACGCGTATCAAAACCCTAAAATTACGCGTAAGATTGTTCCTTGGTTTGATCTTCAATTTTCGGTTTAATCCGTGTTTTCTTACTTGGATAAGTCCGAAAATACGTCGACTTTGGATATCTTTTGCACCGTGAAGTGTAAAAGATCATTTGGGCAAAACCCTAAAATTACGAGATAAGATAAGCTTACGCCAGAGAATTCCCACGCATAAGATTCACTTTACGCGTAAACTACGGTTCACGACAAGGTAATCCCACGCCCACGCTTTCACGCCTAACTTTTGTCTACGCTAACTTTAGTGTTTTCCTACTTACGCAGAAGCTAAAACCCACGCAGAACTCCTCATTGTTACGCCGTAACTTTTGGTGTTTTTACGCATAAGTGCTACTTGGTTCTTGTCTTTTCTACGCCTAAGGATACTTCATCAACAAAGGTTCATTCGACTACAAAGATCCATCTTTACCACACAAGTTTATCATCATGTCTCAACCACCATACTCTAACTATTTCCTCACACTTATAATCATCAACAACAACAACAATTAACTCCACAACATCAACAATGGAATCAACAACAAGCTATTTATCAACAACAATTTAATCAAGAACATACTCCACAACTTGGTGCAATTCCACAACCACAAATGGTTCAACCACAACCAAGCCTTCAAGTTCAACCCTACACAACCGATTTCAATCAACATCCATCACGGACCACTATGAAGGAACCCACTTGGTTTGCTAAGATGTGTGAAGCTTTAAGCACCAACAATCAATTCATGAAGTCGATCACTTGATAGACCTCCAATGCTCACTCCAGAAACTACGATCAATGGGTGATAAGGTTCTTTAGGTTTCGTGATCCAAGAAGCCACATGGAAAGTTCTTAAAGAAGGTTATCTTGAAGGTCCATTTGAGATGCCCATCGTCACTGCATCCGGAGATCCAAACTGCTCCACCAAGAGATGAACAAACCAACATTGCTACGGTTGTCGATCTTAATGCTACGTAACTTCTACACTATGAAGCGGATGAACTTGCAATGGAATACATCCTCTTAGGATTACCAAACCCAATTCTTCGTAGTGTTGATGCTCAAAAGATCGCACAAAAATGTGGGATCATATTCGCCTTCTTATGGAAGGATCTCAGACTCAATCGAGGATTTGGAATCCAAAATTTACTTGGCTTATGAACACTTCTTGATTGAACCCGAGAGACACTAGAGTCCTATCATCATCGATTTTCAGATATCATCAATGATTTGGATAAACACAACATCATTATGCCAAGAATTGCAGTGAATACTAAGTTCCCGAGTAGTCTTGGTCCGTAATGGGAGAAGTATGTCATTTTTCTCCGCTGCGAAGAATATGCATCATTCTACTTATGGATTGTTGTACGATTACTTGAAGCCTCATGAAAAGGAAGTTGATCGAAAGGATTCTCCGAGTTCAAATTGCTAAACAATACAACCGGACAATCAACAACTTGCCTTGTATGCTCAATGTAATTATCCTCTCAACCAAAGAACTCAACCAATCGCTTCAAACCCACCTTCACAACCACAACCTCAACAAAATCAATTGGTTCCATACAAAGAACAATGCTCAAGCATATGTCGTTGAAGCGATCGAGGAAACAGATCCGCTCAAGCATTGCAACAAGGATTTGTGATGATTGCTAATGCTTTTGGCCGTTACACCAACAAATCCAACAATCGATTCGCTCCTCATCTAACACACGGACTCAAGTCATAGAACAATGGACGGTTGAAGTTCAAAATCGTGATTATGGTCGCCGATGGGCGGTGGTCAAGGGTTTAATGTGTGGGTAGGAATAACAACGAGCTCAAGTGGTGGAACAGGAAATGCTCGTAATCGGTTAAATGGTCTTAGATGCTACAACCGCAATGAAAAGGACACTGGCTAATGCATGCCCAAAGCCAAGGACTAGGGGCGTGCTTATTTCAAAGAGGCCTTACTCGCTCTTAAGGATGAAGTCGGTGGATCTCTTACGCATAAAGAACAGAGCTTCATGGCGTATGCGCACTGTGATGATGATATGGAGGACTTGCAGCGAATGCACCGTTATGTTGATGGCTAATATGCATGAGCCGCACATGAGTGATACAGCCCCAGATGACATCGATGGCTTGTCTCGTGCACCGAACAAACCATCATCATATCTCGAACTAATATCTCCGCCAATATCTCGAATCCGCACGGATCGATCGCTCAAAATGAGTCTTCTACATCTTCTTTCGATGATTTTCAAGTTAACCTCAGTAGTTACATTTGACGATCAAGATGACCTTATGGTCTCCTTTGATAATCAAATTGACTCCGTGGTCGCATTTTGAGGATCTAAAGAATGATCATGTTGAGACTCACGCTGAACAAGATGATCTGTTGCCTCATCCGGATTTTGCTCGGTTAATTCAAGACCATAAAATCAAAATGGAGGAATGCTATGCATTAAATCAATCCTTAAAAAGTAAAATGCATGTTAACCAAGGATTTTGAATGTTTACAAATGCAACTCAACTTTTTCAAAACTCAAGAAAACCGTGAAAAGGTTTTGAAGCCGCTTTGCAAAATCTCATCAAAACGAAAAATATTTAGAGAGACAGATGCGTGATCTAGCCACCTCGAAGAATGCTTTGTTGTCCGAATTAGAACAATCAAACATGAACATAAAAAGCAACTTAACGCCTCACCTTGGAAAATCAAAAGCTAAGGTCGAGTTGTTAAATTGTCAAAACAGCTTTCTCCGATACAAAAAGCATTCAACGAATCGGTAGATGACCTTCTTGCGTAAATTCTCGGTTTGCAAAACAAAATTAAAGAGTTTAAAACGGTTGTTTACAAACATGGTGAATCAAGAATACTATTGAAAAGTTTACCTTAAAACCCAATCCAAATGGATATGGAAAAATCTAGTCGACATAAACCAAAGCTTTCACTAAAAACATTCAAACCAACTCCTCAAGTTTCCAAAGGTAATACAAAATTGATAATACTGTCATGAGTGTTGTTGAATACCATCGTCAAGAGGAATTAGATGCGTAAGACGAGAGTCGATCTAAATTAAAAACTGTTGTTTACAACAAACCTTTAATTATAAAACGCGGTCACTTTCACACACCAACGGATTCTTCTAACACACCAAGGGTTATCATCAAAACACCGAGTCTTCTATTGTTAATCCCAAAATGCCTTTGCACAAACTTATGGTCCTTTACCTTCCATTAGCGAAGTAAACTCACAACCCGAAAATCGAAAAATTCTTCGATATTTTGACATTTTCATGGTCGACCTCAAAATTTTACAACATGAGATAGAATATCGATCCGAAATCAAAGTTGAACATTTTCAATCGCCTCGCGCGAGAACAAAGAGACATTTTTCGTAAAAATCTTTTACCTAATGTTAAAACTTGAAAAGTTGTGCAATTGCTCGAAAAGGATTTTCATAAGGAACTTGGGGTAATGAAAACGCCGAGAAAATGTAAACATCTATTACTAACACAAAACGCAAAAAGAAACCGTTGAGAAAAGATGTTGATCGACTCTTGGAAGATGTTATCTGGCCGATATCCATAATGTTGTGCTATTCTATTCGCTGCCATATGCATCCGATCATATCTCGCCGATATTGTTGACATCGTTGTTATCGTTGAGAACACCGATAATGTGCTTCAGATCGAGTCTTTAAAAGCGTAAAATAAACGACACACACGGAAATTTACAATGCAAAACGTCGTCTTCAATGGTGTGAAAAGATATTCACAACCATCAACTTAGTTTTCAAAAGAAAATCGCTCAATTGAGTGCAAAATCTTTCGATCCTAAAATTGAGCAACCGGATGATCAAAACGTGTCTTTGAAAAGTCAAATCTCAAAATATGAACAAGAAATTTTAAAAGTTAAACAGAATATGGTGTCATATTTGATTTACTCAAAAGACTCGAGATGAAGCATCAAACGAACTTGATCACTATCTTGCTCACACTAGAGAAGTCATGAATTTTGCCGGTAAT
The DNA here is from genome assembly GCA_022545495.1 of Chrysanthemum lavandulifolium. NCBI lineage: Eukaryota > Viridiplantae > Streptophyta > Magnoliopsida > Asterales > Asteraceae > Chrysanthemum > Chrysanthemum lavandulifolium. The sequence goes on from CM040242.1 coordinate 115,102,835, forward strand.
ATTCGCTCGAAAATCAAGATCCGATTCACACCATTTCTAAGTTACGGAAATGTTAGGAAAGTATGAACTACTCCCGCCATCGTGATTAAGAGATTAGCACCAACACACTTAGTAATCGTGAACCAAGAATTCACACCGCCAAATCACAAGTTGCTAATGTGTTTCCCTCATCAAACAGAATAGTTGCATCTTTTCCAAACGTCCGCACTTCACACACCTAGAGCACTCAAACGAAGAATAGGAAGTTGCGACCTAAGAAAAGATCAATAAGGAATGCTAAAGTAGAAGAACACCCTAGGACTCGAATAAAACTCATGTTACTTCCACTATAGATGTTGCGTCCGCAAATGTAATAGAAATAGTGATGTAACGAATGCTAAACCGTTAAGTACCTTTGATATTCATCGATGCACCTTGTGATATTTGTCGAAAGAGTATGAATTCGATTGTCATGACAAATGTGTTGCTAAAGCTATAATCTCTAGATTACGGAATCCTAAGAATCGGAATACCTCTAGGCCCACTAAACATTCTAAGTCCGTGCTTGGTAAACCACCTTCTTTAGATTCTAAGGCAACCATTGCTATCACAAGAGCTACCGCTTCACCTCCTAAGAATGTAGTACCACCTAGTGCTTTCACTAAGACTAAAGCAAAGAGTAGTTACAGATGGCGAAATGGATATATAACACACTAGGATTTAAGTGGATGCCTAAAATTCTCAATGTGTGTATGTCTAATATATCGCTCGAACCCTCTAACATTTCGGGTTCCACATCTACTTCTATTCCATCCGTGTCGCCTGTGTAATAATGTGTGATATGATCATTCTCTCGATTGTTGATAGCGGATGTTCCCGACACATGACAGCAACCTTAAACTGTTATCAAACTTTATTGCAAAGTTCATTGGCACCGCCGATTCGAACGATCACTGCAGCCCATCATGGGCTACGGAGATTATGTTAATGGGAACATTGAAATAAGGTGGTTTACTATGTGGAAGGCCTCGGTCACAACTGCTTTCAAGAGGTCAATTTTGTGATGGAGATTTGGAGGTTGCTTTCGTGGAGAAAACTTGTTTCATTCGTGATCTACATGGAAATGACCTTATGTCCGCTCGCGTAATTCTAGTCTCTACACTATCTCTATGCAAGACATGGTTGCTTCCTCTCCCATTTGCTTACTTTCAAAGGCAACATCTACAAAATCCTCGCTATGGCACCGCTGCCTCTCACATCTAAACTTTCAAACCATCACCAACCTTGCTCGACACAAACTAGTGAAGGACTCCCACGATTCCGTAGATTCAAAAGATCACCTTTGCTCAAGATGTGAACAAGGGAAAAGCACTCGTGCTCATTTTCCTTCAAAGGTGGAACACGCCTCAAAGATGTGCTTCATCTTCTTCACATGGATTTGTGTGGCCCGGCGCGTGTGCAAACGATCAACGGCAAACGCTACATCTTAGTAATTGTTGATGACTACTCACGATGGACTTGGGTCTATTTTCTTCGTAGCAAAGACCAAGCTCCACAAATGATCATCACCTTTCTCACAAAGATATGTGTTCAGCCCGCAACACCACCGATTATTCGGACGCACAAAGGAACCGAATTTGTTAACAAAACCCTTCGTGAATTTTATGAGAAAGTGGGAATTCAAAGATCAAACATCTATTGCACGGACACCGAACAAAACGGAGTTGTTGAAAGACTAAACCGAACGTTAGTGGAAGTCGCAAGAACAATGTTAATCAATGCTAAACTTCCAGACACTTATGGGGGTGTCGATTCATCATGCATGCTATACTCAAACCGCTCTATGATCACAAACGCCACAACAAAACTCCTTTCGAGCTTGTCCACAACTACAAACCGAACCTCAAACACTTTCATGTATTTGGATCCCTTTGCTATCCGAATAATGATCGTGATGATTTTGGAAAGCTCAAAGCCAAAGTCGATATTGAGTCTTTATTGATATCGTGACAATTCTAAAGGTTTCCGAACTGAATCGTCGAACCAAGGAGGTAATGGAAACGATTCATGCTCATTTCGATGAACTCACGAAATGGCTTCGAGTATAATAATACTTAGAACCCGACACAACCGCTTAAACTTCCTCAACCCCCATCATCAAAGAAAGCCCTCGCCTAACTCACAACAAATGGAAAGGTTATTTGCTCCTCCGCTCGTGACGATATTGATGAACGTGCTCTCGTGTATCCGCTGCTCACCGCACAACCCGATAATATTCCTATACCGATACACTGCTACAACAACCATCGCTGAAGATGCACCTACACCTACACCAATTGACTCCAACACAACAGCTTGAACACACCGCCCAACAATGATGAACCAAATGATGATATTCTCAATGAAGTACCCCACCGCAGATTTTGATCCAAATGCGTTCTTCAACCCGCTTGCCAATGAGATCGCCGCACTGATGTCGCGGAATCTTCAACAAACCATTTGAATCCTCGTAATCGCACAATGTATACCAACATCAACCTCTACACATAGATGGACTAAAGACCATCCTCCGCTAACATTATTGGCAACCCGAATCAACCAACCGTTACGAGACAACGCCTTCACTCGATGGTGAACACCGCATTTATGCACTCACCGTCCGCCAATCAACCTAAAACATTAAAGACGCAATGACAAAAGACAACCGGATTGAATCCATGCAGAAGAACTCAACCAATTCAAACGCCTTGAAGTATGGAATCGTTGAAAGACCAACAGGGTCTACGCCATTGGTCTAAAATGGATTTGGAAAACAAATTGATGTCAAGGGAATGTCATCCAAACAAGTCACGGCTAGTTGCTAAGGGTTATCGCCGTGAAGAAGGGATAGACTTTGAAGAATCTTTTGCTCCGTTGTTCGCCTTGAGGTCGTTCGATATTTCTCGCGTCACGCTCATATGAACATGACGGTTCATCGATGGATGTCAAAACGGCGCTTTTCAATGGGCAACTTAAAGAAACGGTCTATGTCACCAACCGATGGATTCGTTGATCCCGAGTTCCCGAACCATGTCTACAAACCGAACAAAGCCCTTTATGGTCTCAAACAAGCCCCTGCATGGTACGATAAGCTATCATCCTTCCTCATTGCCAATAATTTCACCAAAGGCTCGGTTGACCCAACTCTTTTATACAATATCACGGGCACACATCTTAATTGTTCAAATTTACGTGGATGACATCATTTTGGGTCTACACATAAAAGTTTTCAATCGCTTTTGCAAAACTAATGAAGAAAAATTTTGAAATGTCCATGATGGGTGAACTTACGCTCTTTCTAGGACCGCAAGTTCATCAATCACCCCGTGGTATTTTTCTCGAGTCACCCAAATATGCCCTTGAATTGTTAAACAAATTTGGAATGAAAACCCGTGATACTTATGCCACACCAATGACTCATACCAAGAAGCTAGATGTCGATTTACATGGAAATTAGTTGACCCCACCAAATACCAAGTATTATTGGGTCCTCATGTATCTAACAACCAGCAGACTGATATTGTCTTTGCCGCTTATCTATGCTCCCGCTATCGTCGCGACCAATCGAAACCCACCTCTCGAGGCTAAAAGAATCCTCCGATACATCAAGGGAACCATTAATTGGGATCCGTATCCAAGGATTCTCGGTTTTGAACTAATCGCCAGACGCCGATCACGCAGGATGCTTAGACTCAAGGAAAAGTACTTCAGAGCTCTACAATTTCGGTGATAAACCGTGTCTTGGCAATCTAAGAAGGGATTGTACATCATCGTCATCAACCCAAGGTAATATGTAGCCATGTCCGCTGTTGTGCTCAAGTCATTTGGATGAGAACACAACTCAAAGACTATGGTTACGATTTGATGTAATCCCGATGTATCATGACAATCGGAGTGCCATTGCAATCTCGCAACCCGCTCAAAGACTCAAATCAAAGCACATCGATCCACGCTATCATTTCATCAAGGACCACGTGGAATGTGGTACCGTTGAATTATACTTTATGGTATCGAATACCAATTGGCGATCCGCCACCAAAGCCTTGCCTCCCGCTCGGTTTAATGAGTTGGTCCACCGAATTGGTATGAGGTGTTTGACTCAAGAGGAACTGGATGACCTCTTAAAACAGCCTTAAAACCCGTCGAACACCAAAACCTCTTTTGTAAATAAATTTTCAAAACAAAATACAAAAATATAAAATCCTATAAAACAACAAAAATATTCTCCTAATCTATCTTTCTTTCAACATGGCAAGTACATTTTTCCACAACACTTTTATCTTTCAAAATTCAAGATTTTTACCGATCAAGTGTTGAGGGGAGAAAATAATCCATTAACTGCTTCAAAACATCTGTACTTGCATGTTATCACATCTCGTTGATTCTTTTACAAATGGTGGTACACTTTCGATTCAAAGACACCTTGGACTTTAATTAACAACCTTTCATTATTTTCTCAAGTCGAGGGGAGTGTCACAAGTTTCTTTCCCAAAATCTTCGTTTGGTAACCAAAATGGAAGTTAAAAGGCTTTGTGTGAAAAAGGAAAAGTGGAGGACTATAATCACAAAACCTTAAAGTTATTTTATACAAAATACTCCACCCACCACATTTATTCCCATCACATTAAATATTTCACCTAATATCATCCACGGTCCATATTCGCTTTACAAACCGTGCTTTCGATTATCAACTGTAAGTGTTTCGTGTTTGGATCATGTTTTTAAACAATGGTTTTGAATCTCATGTAAATCCTACGGCTAAAACGTGTTCTACGCGTGATTTGGTGTTCTACGCTATGCGTAAGAACACACAATCAATACGTGTGTGTTTGGGGTGAAATGATTGTGTCAAAACGCTCATAATACATCAATGATACTTTGTTAACCATCAAAATCCACCCAGATTCACTAATTGATGATTTTTGAAAATTAGGGTTTATAAGTCGAATTGGGTGTTTTCAAATGTGAAGTGTTTTGGTCTAAAAGACTGTTGGGTTATGCTTTTGCGTTGTTGAATTGATGATTTCCATAGTCTATAGCCACCCAGAAACACGAATTGGTCATCAATTCGAAACTAGGGTTTAAAGTTCATAAACTTTGGGTATTTTTGATTCACTGCATAATAAGTGTTAAAACTTGGTCTACATGCTCTCACAACTTCTATGATATACCGTAAAAACTTTGGTGCATAATCCATGGCTAGATTTGATACGCGAGAATTAGGGTTTAGTCTACGCGAAGATATTCTACGCCAGAATCGCTCAACTATGTAAATGTGATTTGATTTGTCTTAAACGAATGTTATATGTTTTAACTTTGTTGAAATGATGATTTATTTCGTGCTTGCAACACGTAATATTCGTAATCAAGTGGTTATTATTAATCACGATAAGGATCACCCACGCGTAGCTTGTTATGCGAAGACTAGTCTTACGCGTAGCGCCCACGCATAAGGTTCTACAATGGACCACGCAGATCCCGTGAAGGATATGCGAACAAGGACCCCACGCTTAAGGTCAACTTCACGAGTAGCCTTACGCGTAAGGTTAATATATGCTCACGCATAAGCTCCACGATAATGTCTCTTTTCCCACGCTGTAACATTTCTTACGCAGAAGATAGATTCTACGCGTAACCACGCCTAAGCACATATCATACCGCTCACGATAACTTTGCCAAAGCTACGCTTAACCTCGGATTGACCTTCATGATGAATTGTTACTTGTACAAACTTGTAAATAAACTAATCATATCATCACGAATCCAAAATGTCACTAATAAACTTAAATCGTCTGATATGTTGTGAACAATAAGTGATAAAATAAACTTTAAAACTTAAAGTTAACTAACTCACTAAACATTTCACGATATCAATGAACTATTGAACATACAAGTGACTTAGGACTCAGAATAATCATTATCACTATACATTCAATAACTAGACAATAAGACCTTCGTTGACTAACATTATGTCTCTCGATATGTTGGTTCTTTTGGCTAATGTTATTTCGCATCACGACATGGTCGAACAAATGAATGTGGATGCACCAAGTTCTCTCCATTGTCGATATCTATCCTCATGGCTATCCAATGAAGATAGGAAAGAATAACCTCCGTGTTGACTTTGACACCCTCACTTGCTCGAATCTTCATGTCTTATTGCTATTGATATTCGAGGACTCATCCAGACGTAACATGCTTACTCACTCGCAATCGCCCCCGAGATCTACATCCAACAGCCTCGAACACTATGGAAAGGGTCAAAGGACAAACCACGCGACGGTGACTCAATCACAAACAAGTCATCATTACACCGCAGACTTAAGGGTCGTTCTCCTAATTCTCAAGTCGATCCAACCAAACTATATGCCTCACCGTCAAGAGCTCACTCTCCAATTCTTAATCGATATCGGTTATGACGAGGCTGTGGGTAATCAACAAGCACTCTCACGTAGAGCTTAAGAGTATTCCTCAACCATGGAGAACACTCTACATGATCATCACCAAGTCTCTGCTTCGGTCGCGACAAATGCTATGAGCACCCTAAGCTCATGGAACTTCAAATATTTCGGCATTGGTCAACAAGAAACACATCGCTATCGAAGCTCGATTTGGGATGACATGATGACATTTCTCAACAAACTTGGCTCAAAGATTCCCTACATCGATATACCAAATTGTTGATCCAGAGAGCACTTGGACTTCATCCCGACATTCCCAAGAGGCTCAATGACCCCGACAATCACGACATGTTGACGGAACCTATTCTATCCGCCGTAATCAAGGAAACATCTACAAAGAAACAAGGTGTCAGGTCGCCGATTTCTTCTAATCAAGATGTCGAAAGCTCAAACGCATAAAAGATATCCGAAGCGCCAAACAAGGCAAAGTTGGTCATCTCGACGAAAATCTTCCGTACACCTGTAAGGAGAACCGTAAAAGGAAGTGCGGAAGTGTCACAAGTACAGATAGTCAAAGGAATGTTCCAAAGAAGAAACCCATTCCAAAGAGGAAACCCACCCTAAGAAGAAAGTTCCTTCTCTCGAAGCCACTCCGATCCTTTCACTTGAACCGCAAAGACAGCTCTGTGGACGAGGATTCTCGAGGCTACCGACACGTATGAAGAGATCACATTCTCTCAAACCGCAAAGGATGAAAATCCTCAAGATCAAAACCTCCAAGTCCTCAAACTATTAAAGGAAAAGAGAAGACTATCGCACTTGTACCTCGTGATGAAAGCTCAAGATGAAGAAGAGCAATTGGATCATGCATACAGAAGAAGTTTCACAAAGTCGACACCTTCACAAGGTCAAGAATTTGCTAAAGATCAAATGGGTGGCCCCGAGGATCAAGTGGAGTCGCCCACTCTAAACCATCTCCGATGCGTTAATCAACCCGATAAGGAGCGGTGCCACCACTCTTCTCGCAACTACAACAACTGTGGAGGACACTATTGAGTATGATTTTGAGAAACCGTAATCGAGAAAGAAAAGTCTAAGGATGACGAGGATGATTACTCAAAGTTTCTTCTAGACACCCAACACACTCAAAGGAGAAAACCTCGAAACTCCTAAGGACATGAAGTCTCCTCATGTCTCCTCATCATCGGACTCTTCATCTCATTCATCACCACCACCATCAACAAAGTCAACCGATCATCATCCAAACCGTGAAGAAACCACCTAAATCTTGGATTCTCAAACACATGCAAGAATTGTGAAAGTCACAAACAAGTTAGAAAGAAGGACATGCTTCAAAGAAAACTTAATTGGTATGTCGAACAAATGCAAGACTTACATGATGAGAATGACGAGATGCGGAAAGATAGGAAAGCTATTCAGAATTCATGAGAAGTCATCGTCGGAGGAACTAAATGAAATGATTGAAGGTTACACTCAAAAGTACCTTCGTGATATCGCTCCAAAAGTCCAAAAGGAACCGGAGAAGTCGCAAGAGAACAAACCCACAAGTTTCTTCTCGACATCGCCCCCGTGTGACTAGAGAAGTATTCTCCGCATAACTCACCCCTAACATCGCCGCATTGGTTAAACATACAATGGCCAAAGAAGTCGATCTCTCGAACTGAAAGTTAATCGCTAAACTAGTGATGCAAATGTCAAAGCGATCCGAACGCTTACTCGGATGAAGCTAAATTTTTCAAGGTCTACTTGCTTTTCAACCGCTCATCATGCAAGGAGTCACCGATCAACCCAAACGCCAAGAGATGACGATGATAAGGATAAGGACTCGCACCTAAACGCCGTAAAGGGCCCCGTCAATCCACATCTATGCCACCTCCTCCACCACGGACTTCTTCTCAACATAAGTCTCCTCCACCCCGGTCTTCATCGATAAACCTCGGACGATTCCGAGTTACCACCCCGACTCATAAACCGGTGATCACTTTGAGTATACGGGTGGTGACGATGAAGAGGTCCTGAGCCCCGACAACAACCCACCTCACCCAAACAAGTGCGTAAACCACTTCATCATCAAAGCCTTCCAAAAGAAGAACAGACGACTCACCCGAGTCGATCATGGCTAGATGACGATAAAACCAAGAGTTTGAATGGTTCTCCACACTTGTCAATCAAACTCCCTACCCCGATGAAGGTCAAGAATTGGTAGATGGTTCAACAATGGAGCATGCAAAATGTTGCAAGAACAGCCCATGTGAAGAAAATGACAAAATCAATTGAAGCGAATCAAGAATGAAGCTTTTCAACTATGGAAAGACAACCAAAGCGCCTCGAGGTCGAATATCATCTTGAGAACATCGCCGAGCTATGTCCAACAACATGGATTGGCTCAATCCGAAGCAAACATTGACTTCACACAAAGGGACAACCTCCATACTACACCGATCGACCAAACCTCTACCGACCATTGGCCAAGCAGACGAACCAAGGATTCCTTCCGATATTTCTTCAACAAAGACCGAATTTCTTCTCCATGGTGGCGATGGTTCGAGAAAATACACTACATCATTGACTCTTCCATTCCCGCCGCCATTTACTCTAATCGATAGCTATCGAGGAACGCAACTCACTTGTTTTCGACAACGCAAGCATACGACCAAGATGCATTGTATGGGATTCATCATTGGCCCGAACGTCAAGAATCTACTACGTGTCGCTCGGTTCAAGTCTCAACATGAAGTGTATAGCTCAAGGACATCGTGGCCATCAAACACATTGATCTCAAGTCTAAGTGGGACTACACATTCTTAAAGAATATCATAGTCAAACGACAAGATGAACAGACTATGGATTCTCGAAGTCGACTTTGAGAACTTGTCCTCAACGACATCAAGACATGTATCTTGCCAAAGTATGTGGTCGTATGAGACAATTCTCGATCAAGTTCAACGTGAATTTATCAAGTCGGGCTCATCTTCATTAGACGATCGTGATCAAAGAACGGTCAAGATATCCGATGGTCGTTGAATCATATCGTAAACGTAAACTTCACTCCACCACGCCTTGATCTTCCCGACATCAACCGCCTTAAACAACTCACGCCATCAAGAAACCTTTCGGCGTTGTTTACCGCAGTGAACTTCAAGAAACCGCTTAATGGCGTAGTGAGCTCCACAAATTCGGGATCATACCTTGAAGATGGTTAGGGATGGATTGGCGCATGATTGAAGGATATACGCATGAAAGTTGGGAATCCTAAGCTACCGGAACTCTCGTGAAAGGAGGGATGTGAGACGATCATCACCTTGATTGATGAACGGTTGTTCGAAGGGATCGCCCACCGATTGGAAAGCTATGTTGGTGGTCGACTCAGAGGAACATCATCGGCTTTCAACGCCCGCGCGCACTCGGGAATATCACCGCACTTCCCGGTACCCCTTAAATGGTTTCCTTCTTATAATTTTGGATGTGTGATTACATATGTGAATGGCTTGTGCACACATAATGTTGTACAACCCGTAATTGTCAAGAAAGGACCCGTGGTACGCCCTGCCACAATCCTTATAAAAGGAGCGAAAGCTTTTATTTTTGAGTAAAACCTATCAAACCTTTCATTTTTCAAGGTTTTGCTCAAAAGACAAGTACTTCCCATAAGATTTTCAAAACCTCAACCGCTTATATCACTAATTGAGGGGAGTATTTGATGAAAACTTTGTTCACAAATTGTTCACAAGTGGTCACTCTTCCCGCAACACTCAAAATGGTCATATTTATTCTCAAACCGCTCAAAAATAACAATTTTATATGCCATTTTGAGGGGAGAAAATTGTGTGATAAGAAATATGTTGTACAAAATGCAAATGAATCAGGTACCTCGACTTAACCAACGAATTGACGGTACTAAACTGCTTGTAACTCGAAAAGACTTGTCCCGGACGGGTAATAATTTCAAGCTAGTTCGCTAGTGATGTAAACGTGTCTCGCAAAGGACTTGTCCGAGTAGAAAGTACCATTCGAGAAACTTTTGATAGACATGAACTCGACGGGTTTGACAACCTTCCAAGGTTTGTCTACACCTTCAAGGTAGTTATTAGAGCTAGTTGTCACCTAAAAGTCGACAATATATCTCTTTAACTATTCAACGAACCGTGTCTCGCGGGAGATTGTCTATCTTTAGTGGATCAATTCAAAAGTGCGCGCTTTTCCTCACCGTGCATTTAACCATTAAAACTATTAAGCACATGTGGAGGGGAGTATTTATGCAAAACTTATCTCTCACCGTGGTTCAAACATGTTTTTCATTTACAAACCCTTTGAGAGATATTTTAACTTACAGTGGTTATAATGGCAAACATAGGTTAGTCATGGAGTTATAAGGTGACTAAGGTTAGAATAACTGTTCTATGATCCGCCAGAGTCGGAGGGATCTACCCAAGGACACTACCATTAGTTAGTGTTAGAAGTCCTTAGGAATGATTATAAAAGGAGAAAATGAGAATCGAGAAAGAAGGAGTTGAAGAATCAAAAGAAATGTAAAGTAAAGGGTGAAAAGAAATAGCCTCCGATTATTCAACTTAGGCGCATAATCGGGTTCAATTCATATGCTACCGGTTGTCACTTAGTGACACCGGTATTGAAGATTAAAAGTCGTCATGGACCCAAAGGACGCATGCACTAAACCTTCTTAGCCACTCAAGTTTCTCTCAATGTAAGCTTGTTTCATTCTCACAGGAACCCTACATAATCTATTGGCTTTCTTAGAGATCGCCGGTATTGAAGAAGGAGACCTCTCCCTAGTCTCCGCCAGAAAACCAAAACGCACTATTGAGTCTAGAGCCACGAGATTCATCAAAAGATCTCTTAGGAACACTTGACATTTAATCACTTGATGATCAACAAATAAGATCATCGCTGGTTCATATCGAGTCCTTCATGATCTTAGCAACTGTCGAGAACATTTATGAGAGGTTCACATCCGTGATCCTCGTGATTGAATGGAAACTCCCGCCGTGGTCAACATCAAACAGCCCCGACAAAGAAGTCACTTGTAACTCCCCGTGGATTACGCGGAGTGTGTCTCAAACGGTCTACGTCAGTGAGGTGATGCTTCGTGTACCTCAATGACTATCTCGAATCAGATGTACTTTGCACATCGCGTTATCTCACTTGTGGGACTCCAGCTCAGAACGGCCTTTGTAAGAATTAGAGTTGTGTTTTCACACTATGTCGTTAACACTCTCAAGTTCAAACTTGTAAGTGCCGGAAACCGCTTATTACTAACCGCTTGAAATGTTTTTTCTTATGGAAGCTCGAGCGGGATGATCGTGTCGATTCTTCTCATGTTCACACCAACATCATCACTAATGGAAGTTCTATTCAAAAGCAACACAATCGCCGTAATGATTCTTCGTCAAACCAAAGAATCTACAAAGTTAAAGACTTAGAGAACTTCATCAAGATTGAATTCCAACGCCATAGAGCGTGTGAGCATGTTGAAGAATGACGGAGACACCGGAGCAACAAGGCACTGAGGCGCATCGATGCGCATAACAACATACTATCACTTTCACCACAAAGAACAATGATCAAAGAACAAAGTTAAAGATGACGCCAAAGCATAATCGCTCAAAGATAACGATCTCTACACCGGGAGATTGTTCAATCAAGGCAATTCCTCTCACAAGAAAGAAGAATGTCGAAGACGCCACAACTACTATTACATCAACGCCTTCACCGCTTACATTCATATATACTGAGGGGAGATTGTTGGAATCACTCCTAAACAAGATTTCAAGTATTTATATTTCATATGTAATAGGTAGCTTTATTATGGCCTTTATGTTTGTTTAAGGTCAAGCTTATGTAGAAGGCCCATAAGCTTGATCCAAGCCCAATAAGGAATAGGGAAGGAGAGGAGTGTTGCCCTAGCTCCTTGCCTATATAAACTCTTGTAAACCCTCATTTGAGGGTTGGTTGTTCAAGTTTTCTTTTCTTTCACATACATCTTCTCATAACCGTATTATTGCTTAACGTGTATGTGTTAGAGCTTGCTCAATCGCCTCATCTCTTCTCTTATAAGCTTGTGTTGTAAAACTTGTGACCTAACATATGTTTGGTTTGGTAGAGTTTGGTGATGAAGTCCTAGTGGGAACTATTTTCTTGGGGATTAGTTTGATTGGTTTCCTTGGTGTGGGAGAAATCCTAGCATTAGTGGACTTAACCGGAGATGATTTTGTTGAGGAAACTTCATGTATGATCCTAGCAAGTTTCTTGGGTGGTTCTTGACTGGATGAGTTAGCACTAGGAGCGTTTCTCATGATGAAATAACTAAAGGAGATGGTTGCAATTGCTGATAATTGTGTTTGATGACTAAAGTGTTCTTAGCAATAGGCTTATAAAGGGAAGAGCTTGGCAAGTGCATTTAAGACTTAGGCCACTAAGATTCTTGGAAATGTGATGATTAACATGCACAAGGTTGAAGTTCAGAGTTTCACTGATCTAGGAACTCATTTAAGAATAGATGGAGTGTTTGAGTTAGGAAGATGAGTTGAAATGATTGTTTTAGCAATGTTTGACATAAACTGTCACCCGGATCCCACGGTTCCCTCCTTGGAGGATTCGCTAGGCTAATCCTAGGATCCGCCTCGTGAGTTATGACAGGTTTGAAATGAGGTTTCTAGGAGCTAAAGCCTATCTTATTTTGAGTGTTTCAGTTCTCCTGAGTGTTTAAGATGAGAGGGTACTTGAATGATCAAGGGTAATGAGTGTTATAGCAAATGATTGCTTCTTATGGAAGGGAGATGGGACAAGATGACTACCAATGGATGTCCAAGGATAACACTAAGAGTTTTGGTGGTGTCAAGTCATAATAAATGATCCTAGTGATCAGATTTAAGCTTGAGGTGAAATTTGAAAAATCCTTAAAAATCACAAGAATTGAAAAACTAATTTTTGACTTACTTTGAGATAAAGATGACTAGAAACAATTTCCTAAAATTGTTCAATATGTCCACTTAAGTGTTTTGAAAGATGAGAAACAGTTTGTGAGTATTGAAGCGGAAATATGGTGAGTTTTGATGTGTTGATAAATAAAGAGGCATTTTGACTAAGATCTTAAGTAAGCCTTTAGTGAGTCTAAGCCTTTCTCATCCTTGAAGTGGACTTAGTTGGGTTCTAATATCATATGTTCAGCAAAATGTTATGTTATCTAGAAAGCTATTTGAATGTAAAGAATGATGTATTGCTAATTTGATGTCACGGATCCCACGGTTCCCTTAAGGGAGGGATCCGTCTAGGCTAATCCTAGGGATCCGGCATCTGCAGATCAGAATCTTCACAGAATGATGTGCAGATTTTGCACACTAATAAATTGTTAAATTAAACAAGAAGAACTAGCATGTCATCATAAAGCACCACTAAAAAGAAATGATAAAAGTAACAATATCCAAATTACCACAAACAAAAGTGCTAAAACATAATCATCCACATATAGATTAAGTTAAAAATAAGCATGTTCCTATTGTCTCTTTCGTCAATCCTTTCTTTTCCTTTTTGACGGCTTAGTGAGGTTGTAAGCGAGGTTTTGAATCATGCCCCTCAATTGTTTGAATTCCGCGGTCTCGTTTGGAATGGTTGGAAGTTGTTCATAGTAGTCAAATGGTTCCAATTTGATGTTAGCTATGGGGTCGACGTCTTCCTCTTCTTCATCTTCTTCTTCTTCACCAGCCGAGGACTCCGAGAGAGCTTCAGGTTTCTTTCCATTGACCATGAACCGTTTAGGGGGTTGTTTGGTAAGAGGAACCATGACGTGATCAGAAAGGTAATGATCATCGTTGATAGGAGATGGTTTCAATGCACCAACATACTTACAAAGTCGTGTTAGGAGCATACCATACGGAAGTACCATGTTTGAAGCGTTGAATACCTCAACCATTCTCCTTACCATGTAATAGGCAAGATTAAATGGCCTTTGGTGGGTAAGACAATAGATCATTTGCACAAGACATGCCTTTGGATGATCTTTGTTTCCAACTAGGCTAATGACGTTTTCCCTAAGGATTTCTTCCCATTTTCTAAACATGGGATGCATTTCGAAAAGTTCCATTTGAAAGGGATCACGGTGAATGAGCTTTTTGTTACGGTTGTAACAGGATTGGTCGGTCCTAACTTTGAAGATAGTATCTCGAATGGTTTCGGGATTGTCGAGAGGAGTGTTGTAGAGAGGCTTAGGATCAAGTGCAAGGTTTTGAGCGTTAATTGCCCAATCTTGAAAGTATATACAAATTTCTTCACAAGGAATGAGAAGAATTTGAGCAAAGGTGTTGAGAGGAAGGGTAAAGTTTTGTTTGTTGATGATGAAGGCGATTGAGATGCTATTGTCGGTGTTTCTAATGATTATAATGCTTTTGTAAAATTCAAAAATGAAAACCGGACAGATTTGGTCATCTATGTTAAGGAGACAATCAAAGTTGATTGTCGAGAAAACTTGACGAATGTCGGTATCTTCAAGGAAGCATTCCTTGACTACACGACCTTCGTGGATAAGTCGTTTTACAAGGCTTTTGAATATTTTACGGTCGGTTTTTGTCAATCCCTTCTTGCGATAGTAATGAGTAAGGTAATGGACGGTGTCATGATGATCTTGTTGAGTGGCTTTGGGCATGGTTGGTCCTAAAAATACAAATTTTACAATTAGGTAAAATTAGTTGGGATGGGTTTATGGTTTTGATTTGTATTAACAATGTTGTGAACACAATGTGATTTTGTTAAAAGCCCATTTTCATGATTAATTTGAAAAACCCTAATTAAATTAATTGATTAGAAATTAAGAAACCATAAACCCTAGGATGAGGATGATGAAAATTAGAACAAGTTAATGTAATTACTTACAATGGTGTTCTAGGAAGGAATACTTGAGAGTATGGAATCCAATGAGGATGAATTCAAGAGCTTAGTCGTTTTGTGTTATGTGAATAGAGGAAAAAGATCGGTGGTGATTTTTGAAAGCGTATAGTCGAGTTCTGCTCCACGGTTCCCTGGATCCCTTGTATTTGGGATCGGCTAGTACAACTAGAGGATCCGCCATCGTGACGTAAAAAGATTTGTTTGGCATTATTTTGTAGTAGGCTTATAAACTAGCTTACTAAAAAATAGTTTGGAGGTACTAGATGAAGATTGTTTTTGGATGACGGGTTTTGATGAATCACATATCGAGGGTTCATATGTGACGACGGCGTTATTTTGACGAATCAAAAGGAATACTATTCTCGATGATGGATAAGACGGAAAAATGACGAAAGAAACTTCTAACGATGCTAGTAATTATTAAACAAAGAGAACTATGAAATAAATTAAACTCATGTAACCTATCTAATGAAAAGTAAGACATACCTCTATGCTTCTTGGTTTGGCATAATACCAAAAATACTTCATGAGCTTTTAAAGTAATCCTTTGTACTTGGTGTACGTAAGTTGTGATTACGTTTTAGATCCTTCCTTGAATGTTGACTTCATTAATTTTTGATGAAGATTTTGGAGAGATTCTAGCATGAAGATTTCTTGAAAACAAAAATTGTTAGAATGATCTATCAAAGTCCAACAAAATGATTTAAAAGAAAATATGACCTTAAAAAAATCCTTCTTTGTAGTTTTCAAACATACACGGATCGTATCAAGTCTTTAAAGTACAACATACTTTAAGAAACTTGGTAACGAAGCTCGATACCAATTGTGGAAAACTAGAAGGGGATTGAATAGTTTTACCGCTTTAAAACTTCCTTTTAAATATTTAGATCGACTTATGTCAATCTATTTGGTTGTTTATGTTGGACGTTGATAGATAGATATATAAACGTGTAATGAAAGATAAAGAGTAAGAAGCACATCACCACGACACAAGTATTTATAGTGGTTCGCTACAAGGACACCTTCCTTGCCCAACTCCACTCCCCCAGGTCACCTACTCGAGAGTTCGTAAGCACTACACCAACTCCTTATGGCGGAGAAGCCTTCACAACGCCGCTTAACCTTTTTCGGTACAAAGCTAAATACCGAGTTCCTTCACACCAAGGCGAACCACACCTAACACAAAGTCGCCTACCCTTTATACGATGCTAGGCTAACCACCGAGTTCTTTCACACCAAGGAGAACTAATCCTATCACAACATTGCCTACCCTTTATTAGGTACTAGGCTAAGCACCTAGTTCCATTACTATGGAGGAACTACTACCCTTCACGACACAACACCTAATATCAAGGAGATCTACTCCTTGTTACAACACCATCAAGGATATCACCATCCTTGGAAATAAACAAATACTTATATGTATAACGATGCACCTCATCAATTATACGACCTAGGCATTCTTCCCAAATGCTACTTGATTTGATTCTTCGGCATCCTTCACTAATGCCTTTGACACAACGCTTGGCACCCTTCACTAATGCCTTTGTCCTGACACCGTTAGCATTCTTCACTTATGCTTTGACACGGACGATAAGCACCTTTCACTAATACTTTCATCATGACACTTTCGGCATCCCTCACTAATGCCTTCAACCCAACATCTATGGAGAAAGAAAGAACTATCAACAAGAGAACCTTAGTTGTCTTGATAATGACAAAGCATGGCAACTCATGGACTTGAGCTTGCTCGTCTTCAAGAAGTGGTGATCTCGCCTTTAAGAGGAACCTAGAAGATCACACAAAAACAAAAGACAAACTACATAGATCACTTGGATATGAGGTTAGAGGGTTATAATACTTGGGGAAGTATGTGTGTAAAGTGGTAAGTAGAAAGGAAGAAATGGCTCTCTATTTATAGAGGAAATTTTCTACTATTCCCGGATCCATGGATCCTCCCACAAGGATCCGGCTAGCACAAAGCCGTGGATCCGTGGAACGCCTCTTTGCCCATGGGTATTTTTGGTTATGGGTCATGGGTTATGGGTTGATCCATGGTTTTCTTTCTAGATACAATGTATCTCAAGGATACAATGAATTTGGTTAAGTGGTATATATAAAACCATGGGTTATGGGTCAATACCATTTGCTAGTTTTTACCCATTTAGTATATACTTGTTTTTACCCATTTTAGTATATACTTGTTTTTACCCATTTTAGTATACTTAGTTTAAGTATATGCTAACCCAATATGTAAACACTAGTTGTTGTACATATATATCTAAATCATTAAATCACTTATTTTTATCTTAGTGTTTTATGTGAAAACGTAAGTGTGTTAGGAAACTATTGACTCAAACTATTTACGTATTCTATTTGTTTTGTTAAAATGATTTTACGTTTGTTATCGACAAAACATTAGAAGATCGTAAAATATAAATAAACGTTTTTACGGCTTATTTGTATTAACACAAGTATTGCCTGTGATCAGGTAGAGTTCCTAAGAATCTCCTTGACAGTGTTTCATAGCTAATCAAGCCGTTCTCAAACCGGAACATCTCAAAGAAGACAACACGGAGTGAGTGAACCAGCGAATTGAGATTCACTGATTGATGAAAAATGATTTGAAAAACAATCGTGTATTGCTTAATAGAAATGGTTTTGCAATACAATGAAGGTTTTAATTAAAATCAATTATCAATCATAAATACCCCTTTTATTTTTGAAACCCTAATACACAGTCGATGTGCTAAAGAAAGAGTTGTTGTGCACAACGACCGGTTTTTCAAAGAATCCGTCAATCCATTTCCTGGACCAAGGTTAATTCAAGAGTGAATCGCCCCATCGTTTCTATCCAGTTGTCACAAGTTTGATCTTTCGAGAAGATCTCACATGTCACCCACCAAGATCTTGTTTGATGTTGGCTCTGAAAGGATTTCCATCTTCATCATGAATACTTTTACATATCACTCGGATGTTCTGGCAATACCACAAGGATAATGCGTAGGACTCTCAAAATATATTCTCACATTCCACATTGTGTGAAACTGTGAGTCTTCATTAATTGTGTCCTAATAAGATTTATTGATGATCTCTTAGCTCTAGACTCAATAGTGCATATTTGGTTTCATATGCCGGAGACTAGGGAGAGGGTCTCCTTCTTCAATATCAACAATCTCTAAGAGAAAGTCGATAGATTATGTAGGTTCCCCGTGAGAATGAAACGAGTCCTTTTAAGAGGAACTTGAGTAGCTTGGGAAGTTTAGTGCAGTGCATCACTGGGTCCATGACATCTTGTCTTCAATACCGGTGTTACCTTGGTAACAACCAGTAGCATATGAATTGAACCCGGTTTCTGCCCTAAGGTTGAATAAATAGATGGCTATTTCTTTTCACCCTTTTCTCATTTCATTTCTTTTTCATTCTTCAACCCCTTCAGTGCATACCGAGACTTCATTACTAGAACCTTGTTGGGTTTGTTCCAGTTCTAGCTCAATCTCAGTCGGCACTCTTCCCTTATTCTCATTTTTCTCCTTTTTTCATTATACCTAAGGACTTCTACACTATCTAGTGGATTGTCCCTGGGTAGATCCCTCCGGCTCTGGCGGGATCGTGTGAACGAATACCTAACCAAACCATCCTTATATCTCCATGAATAAAATAAATTGGTCGGTCTTTTGGTATTGTTCATTCCGACTCGAAACCAATTGAAAACCATTTGAAAATCAATCAAGGTACTTGTGATATAAAATCAAAGCGTTTTGTACCTTAATTGTTTTTGATATTTTAGCAATGCTCGCCCTCAACATGTGCTTCAAGTGTTAGAAATTATTTTAGCACATGGAGGCAAGAGGAATTTTGAAATCTTAGATTGAGAATGAAACATCCAATCTTTGATTAACATTTTCTAAAATGATCATCATCACTTCCTGATCAAATATAGTATTTTAAATACTTTGGATAAAATATTTTGGGAAAGGATGATGTTTTCTTTTGATTGCTCCCCCTTAATATGTGCATTGATATTCGAAAGAGTTTTGAAGATTGTTTAGTACATAAGGGAGGAGTGTTTTGAAGCAGTTTTCACTATCACAATAGCCAAGGAAACCATTTAAAATTTTAATCAAGGTACTTCTGATACAACAATGATTCTTTAGTACCTTGATAGTTTTTAGGATGATTTTGAAATGCTCCCCCTCAATATGTGCTTCGATATACGAAAAGGTTTAGCACATATGGGGAGAGTTGCCTATTTATTGAGACTTGAAGATCACATTTTATCAGATTGCATATTTATATTACATTTTCTCCCCCGATCAAAAATTTCAAATCCTTTGAGATTTGGATCTCAAGTGATTTAAATATGTATAAAGCTTTTGGAGAAAAATGTGTCCTGTTTTATTTAATCTGAAAAGAGATACTACAATTCTCCCTCTTAAGACAGAGAGGGAAGCCTACAAGCCATAATTCTATCACTACTATATACTTCATAGTTATTATTGTTCATATTACAATCATCACATCACAAATAAGAGTTCAAAAAAATAGTAACCACCATATGAAGATATCATCATTCTGTTCTCTGAAGTAGCTTGTAATGTCCTTCACGAACTCTTCCTCCCACAAAAATTTCTAGGCTATGGAAGATCTTCCTAGTCTAGAGCCTTCTTCCTATAGCAGCAATGAACTCTTCACACCTTTTCACATCATGCACCGACCAAAACCTTGTATTATCCCCCAGTCTCATCTTGAGCTTAAACTCCTTGAACCTAGAATCCAATTCTTCTTCAATAACCTTTAGAGTACCATCACTGAACTAGTACAGCTCACACAGCCTCATTATCATCCTTGATCCATATTTGTCCGTGAAGACAACTGCTCTTTGAGTGTCAATTACTGAGTAGTCGTGTCTGTATTCATATCCTGTGGCTTCCCATTGAGGCTTGGTGAGATTGACTTGAGTCTGATAGATTTCTATGCCAAGCTAAAAGTCACCCACTCTTTGTCAAATCACCAATCCTTTTATCCATAGGTTGACTGCAGCAGCAAGAGACTTCTTTTCACGTGTGGGCAGATGATCAAGGTGGCCTTGGAGGTTCAATAGACATAGATCTTCGAAATCATTTGGATATAGATGTTTGAAGTCGTTCTCCTCAATCACATGGTCTTTATGACAACTCTTCTGAGAACAATCTTCTTCAGATAATCATATCCATACATTGGGAAGATCTCCACATTGACTACACTTAGAATACGCAGTTTAGAACGAACAGCTATGCGTCTCTTTTCTGCACCATGTCTTTCAATGTAGAATCTTTTCTTTTTGAACCACCAATGTGAGATGCCGTGTGAAGCAACAACGTTGTACTCATGTTCCTTTACTGTCCAAAATGATCTGGGACCATCTGTTCAAGTCCTGGATCTGGATAGTTTGCAGCCTTCATTTTTAAAATTGATAGAGCTGGTCTGCTTCCCTGAGTCCCGACACGTAGATAATCTAGATCTTTGTTGAAGAAAAACTCTGATTGGATATTCATCTATCCTGGTTCACCACCGAGAGGAAGTGGGTTGTTGACGTTCAATTGACTAAGGTTGTCTTCTACTTGATCTGTCAACAATTTATAGCACTCCTCCATTTGGTATTGAAGATGAGCAGCATTTGGATGGAAGGCTTTGACAATCTCGTATGCTAGGCCTTCTAGATCCTTTGGTGTAATTGATGAAATTTCCTGCTTCTCACAATACCACTTAATAAAGCTTCCCATTTCCCCTGTAATGTGTAGTAGTGATTCTTCAGGAGGTGCTTCATGGTTGGCTACGATGATGTTTTCCCAGTTGTTGTTTGGAATGATCAGATCAGACTAGGAATGGTCCATGAGGGTTCTGGTGTTTCAGGTCTTTCTTCTAGCCACCATCCTTGAGTAATTTCTTTGTCGGTGCCGTCCGAGATGACTTAGTACGTTTCCCCCTATATATGCATTCCACCAGTCTTCATCATGTGGCACATTGGGAATGTGTTCGGTGGAAGCATCATCATTATCAGAATCAGATTCTTGAGTGACGTATGATTCTTCATTCATGACTTGCTCTTCTGGGATGGAGGAGAAGGTAGGTGTGAACTTGGAGTCAACCGTGGTTCAGGCAGTGCAGGTTGAGGTTTTCTTTGTCTTTTGTGAGGCTTGACCTGCTGTGGAACCAGGTTTTCTTGATGACTTTGGAGAAGGGTTTGGTGGATTAGTCTTAGGAGTGTTTGCTGCACTTGAAGATCCACCTGCAACAGAAGAACCAGAACCACCAGTAGGAGGAGGAGGAGGTGGTTTTGGTGTATCCTATGACGGCTTTGGTAGGTCATATCTCCTCCTTCTTCTCCTTTTGTTCTCTGACATCTTTTGAAAATTGATCATAGTTGTCTTGTTGCATGGACTTATGGAGAGCTTCATAAAGTTGATTATGTACTTCATGCTCCAAATATTCCTCCGTCTCACTCATGTGTCTTTCAAGAATTTATTTCTTATCAGATGTCGGTAGATCCTTGAATATTGCATACAGAGGAGCTCTCATTGCCCATTCAACTGCGTCTTTGACTTCATCTTCAATGGCATTTAACACCTCTTGATTGAAGTTGAGACTTTCGAGTTTGGATAACCTCAGATCATGATTCTTGACTGTGTCAGGAAGCTTATGTTTCTCCAAGGCATCAAGACGATTGAGAGCCTCTTCCAAGCGTTGTTCATTAGTTTTGCTGGAAGGTGGTGATGATGGTAGTGTAACTAGGTCATTAACAGTGATGACCGGTGGAGAGATGACGGTTGTTGTAGCAACAGAAGTCATGGGTGGTGGAAGTGCGGTTGATAAGAGTGGTACAGGTGGTGGAAGTGCAGTTGCAGATGCAGTTGCTGATTTAGTTATTGTTGGTACAGACATAGGAGGAATGGTGGATGTATCCTGCTGAATAGTAACCGAAACCATGGATTCGACCTTTTCTTTTTCGTCATTTTTTTATCCGACTTAGCATCAAAGGTTCTATCCCTGAGGAATTGGTCACCATAGGTAATGTCTGTATCAAGGTTCTTCAGAGAGGATAGGGATTCTGTTGAGACGTTCAATTCTTCAAGACGCACTTGTTCTTCAGACCTTGGCTTCAGAGTTTCTTGAAGATTTGAATGTGTTTCTTGTAACAGTTCATTTCCTCCTAACTCTGTGCCTTGAACTTCAACATTAGATAGCTCAGTTTATGATTCCAGTACAATTCCCGTAACTGTCTCTGTCTGCACCTTTTCCTGAAGTTCTGGTTCATTCATGTTAGCATCTCCACCTTCATATCCGTGACTCTCCAACTGGGTGTCACTAGAGTCAAGAGTGTCCTCCTGTGTAGCAGAGTGCTCCCCTTCTGCTCCAATTTGCTCTTGTGCAGATGACGATTCAACATTTCGTTTCTTGAGCTCATATTGATTCGTATTTTTTGGAGTTGGGGTGGAAATTTTTAACAGCATTTGTGCAACTTGCTTCACTTCTTCACTTGCCTTCCCTTTTCCTTTACCTTTAACAACCGAAGGGGTGTGATGTGTCACTAATTCAGGTTCATGTATTGTGACACCCTTCCTGGGCTGTCTCTCAGCACCTCTAGACTCTGCAAACAGGCTTCAATGCCCTGTTGAAGTGCCGCATCGTCTTCATCCATTAGTGTCATCTCCTTCTCGGGTTCCTTGGACCCTTTTTCTCTTCCTGTTTCACTCTTTCTCTTCTTTTGTTTTTGTGAGGGTGAATCTGCAGATTTTGATCTTTCTTGTCTTTTCTTAGGAAGGTTGGCGTATGAGGTCTTAGAGGATGATTTAGTAGACTTAGATGGTGTGGGATTGGGATTGGGTGTGTCATCAACAATAGTGCTTGAAGCCTTTTTGATGTATTTCTTGTAGTAATCGGCTTTCCTAATTTTATCAGTGATAAGAGCCTCAGGGATCGGCTTTCCAAAGACCTCTTTGTCAGTTCCTTTAGCTACAAACTTCAAATTTCCGAGAAGATTTTCATCGCCGGCTTCATGGAGAGCAGACTCGCTTCTTAGACTAAACTGATGTATTTCTTGCAGATGCTTGATGATGAGCTTTGAGAATCTGATGCTGGGGATCACCCTTTTTTCTTTTGATTTCTTTCTCTTAAATTTCTTTAGAGCATTTTGTTTGTCGATAATGAAGGTGTCCATTTTAAAGTAAATTCTTCCCAGATGCATTCCGCAAAGTCAATGTTTGCCCTGTTCACCACTCCCCACAGAATTTGCAGTATCAGGGCCCTTACTCTCTCAAACCCAGAAGTCTTACCCGTTAGGCAAAGTTTGAGAATTGTGATGATTTCCCTCCAGGGTTGAAACATCTCGTTGGTGATGATTCTAGATATCTTTGTGATCTCACCTGGATAGCCTAATTCTTTAACAAACTCCATTAATTCTTCAGCGGATGGTGGAGAGATGAATGGATTGGTGGGGTCTCTTGGAGTGATTTGAAGTGCATCCCTGAGAGTGTCTACAGATATGTCATACCACTTGTCTTCAAGTTGACAAGAGTATACAGCTATGATCTTTTCAAACTTAACTGTGTTCCAGAACTGTTGTAGGTAGATAGATGGAATTGTGCATCGTAAAGTCAGGGCACCAAAGAAGTTGGTGTTCTTCAGAAGGTCAATTTCCATTCTATAGATAGGATTCGGTTGGTTTCTATCTACGTCTACAAAGCAGTTGCTTCTAGCGATAGTAACCCATTCCGCAAAAGGAAGAATTTGATCATTAGTAAGTGTAGTGGGTGGAACAACAGTAGCTTGGTTCTCAGAAGAAGTGATGTCAGCCATTATTTCTGTAGTACACATATCCACAACAAAAGATATTTGGAAATATGTTATGTTAGATGAGAACTGCAGAATAACCACATAAGGTATTTGTAGAGAGAAGCTCAGGCAACAGGATACTAAAACATGGTCAAGGCATGGCATGCACTTAGCTGGAAACATGATATCTATGAGACAAAGACACATTAGACATTTAAATCACATGTATACCACAAGGTAATGACAATCAATGATGATCAGGTTAAGTGTACAAGGTCATAGAAGATATGAGAGCAACACACATGACATAAGATATATAATGATGAACAAGTCACATAACAATCATCATATCAAGCATATGACAATCTCATAGAGGCAAGACATATATGAAATAAGTCATACAAGCAAAAACTGCTTAAGACAAAACGCACTAGGTCAAACCGCATAAAATCAATCTTTACTTGGTCAAACCGCTTAGGATCAAACCCCATAGGGACAAACCGCATAGGTCAAAATGCTTAGGTCAAACCGTATAGATCAAACCGCATAGAACAAGATGCATATGACAAACCGCATGATATTAAACCGCATAGGTCAAAACGCATAGGTCAAGTCGCATGGGTCAAACATCATATATCAAACCGCATTGGTCAAAACGCTTAGGTCAAACCGCATAAATCAAACCGCATAGAATCAAGACGCATATGACAAACAACATGATATCAAACCGCATAAGTCAAAGCACATAGGTCAAGTCGCATGGGTCAAACCGCATATATCAAACCGCATAGGTCAAACCGCTTTGGTCAAACCGCATAGGTTTTCATGAAACAGATAAACCGCTTTCAGGAAAATGAGACAAACCGCTTACAAGAATATTAGACATGACAAATTGCTTTCAAGCATTTTCCTTATTATCAAATTTCATACAAGCAGATATTGACCAAAACGCACTCAGGCACAGCCATGGACAAAACGCATCCAAGAATTACAACAAATCGCTCATTAGAGCCATCTACAATACCAACAACGCTTCTAAGGGAGATGAATTCAGTTTTAATAAAAGATTACTACCCATTTCAATAATCAATCGCACAGTTCCATAACCATCAAAAGTGTTCTAAGATCTCAATCACACTTACAACACGAGGGGCATCAATTATTCACATTTCTAATTCGAAGGGGAAAACCTATAAGACTAAACCCATAGTTTCAAAAACAACAAATCTAACTGCTACATCTCTAAACCCAGTACAAATCATGAGACAGGAATATAAACCTAGATGAGGTTTTCGAATGAAACAAACAAGGAGAAAGCTGCACAAATAATGATGATCAGAGGTGTTATAAGTGAATGATTTTTGATAAATAAAACAAATCATTATGATTTCTACATACCACGAGTGGAATAATTGATCAAACCGCTTCGAAGAATATTGAGAGAAGAGAATGAATGTTTGACTAAGCTTTTTAGAAGGTTTGACCAATGGATAAATCACATATTATTTATACCAAAACAAAACTTTCACTCTTTGACACATTTGGCCCTTGTGTTTAACAAATCGCATGAAGGGACATGGATTAGACAAACTGCATTCAAAACAATCGTTTTAGACAAAACTCACACTTAAAACACATAACTTATCATTATTTGGCAGATTTGATTCCTTAATTGTCATGCAACATCAATTATTACCACTTATATTCCTAACATGATCAATCTCATGAACAATACACACAAAAGCTTCACAAACCATTTCAAGCAACACATTTTCATAGGAAGCATGATGACATACATTGTACGAATATCTAGGAACCAATTAGTCTCTCAGAAATATATAGCCAACAAATAGCACATACTTATCATAAGAAGCCATACAGAGCACAGGAGATAATACCGGGATTAGATGCAATAATGCAGAGACAAATTGTCAGAAAGGTATAACAATAGATAATTAATTCTCCCCCTCAATCAATTACACGACATAGAATAACCATGAGTATTCATTGATTGAATTCGAACCGTTTATGCACCCAAAATTCTTAAAAGACTTAAGTGTAGAGGAACAATAGGCATGTTTTAAAACAAGCTTGAACTTCTGTTCGAACTTCATCTAAAGACCCGTGTCATTATTGAATGACATTTCTAGGATCGTAGATGTTATCGATACCAGAAGACAAGCCTTTGAATATATTTTTGAGATTTTTTGATTTTTCAATTTTTATAGGTTTTAGAAAAATTTTGAACTAAATTAAAAATAGATTATTTTGAGATAATTTTTTTTTATCAAAAGAAAAAAAATACATTGTAGAGTGTATTAAGATTGGATTTACTATCAAGTATTGAGGTACGAGTCCTAGGCTTATGTGATCAGGAATCATAGTACGTGCTTTTCAATTCTGACATGCTGAAGCTCCAGAATGAAGAGGCTTCATTTCTGCTGGAAACCAGGTGATGATGTTCATGATTGAATTGAGCATTGTACCTGTAAAGGAATGAAGAGTGCCTGCACTAATAACACATGTATGTGTGCATTTAGGTGGGTTAGTATCAATAGTATCCAGACCTTTGGATGACTCACAGTCAGCCTTTGTGTTGCCATTGGAGGCCAGCATTCTGATGGGAATCCATTTGAATCTAACATTCTTAAAAATTCTACCAGTGGGCATCCACTTAAGGCAAGAGCTAGGAGTCTTAGATTCCTTAGTCACAGTAGAAGATGTAACCTTTTTCCTATTCCAAATTTTGGAATCTTTGTTGTTAAATTTTTTCTTAGGAGAGGGGTTAACATTTTGAGACTTCTTTAGTGCACTAGATGATATTCTTACATCCCTTGTCTTACGATTTTGAGCTTTAACCTGAGCATTATCTTTCATTTTATCGGAATGAGGTAGTGAAGTGACTGGTTTTGACAAATCTTTGTTCTCATCAACTTGGGAAGCAAGCCTTGATTTTGAAGGTTTAGATCTTTCTGATATAAATGCAGTAGGCTGCCTAACAACAGACTGCTCTCTAGAGAGATGAGAAACTGACTTCCCCAAGGTTGATGGTTTTGCAAACTTAGTGTTCACACTTTTCCCAATGGTTTTTCTAAGCTCATTTTTAAGGCAACTATCGCAAAACACCTATCCTGAAGTTGTGCTTTGAGATCGTCAATGTTTGCTAACAAAGATTTTGTGTGTTCTATTGACTTAGTTCTATCTTCTTTGGCAGGGACACATTGATCTACGTGAAGCTTTCTCAAAGACTCATTTTCCTTTAATAATTTGGCCACACACAATGCTAATTCATCATTCCTAGTTTTAATGGCATCAATGACCTCTAAATCAAGATTATTTGTAACCAAATTACTTTCCTTATACATATCATAAATGTGTTTCTTCAAATTGTAGATGGTTGAGTCTTTGTCCTGAAGCTGAGCTTTTAAATCGTTGATTTCAAAAAATTCACGAAATTCAGGGAATTCCGGATTTTTGCATGGTTTTGTAGTTTGAAAACTTTCTTCTTTTCTTTGTATTGCAATTTCACGCGAAATGCAATGTTTTTCAAGTATTGAGTATTTGTTTGAAAGTTCATCAAAATTTTTTATCAACCACATTATTAGTCATGATATGCTTTATCTTTGACTCAGCCTCAATTACAGAACATTTATCAAAATTATGTTCTGTAATATAATCAATTTGCACAGAAGTAATTGCAGATGCATCATTTATGACAGTTACCAATAATTCTGCACCCACTGCTTGTTCATTCACCATTCTGCATTCAGCATCCACCTTTTGTGGGACAAAAGTTTCTGATCATCTTGTTGCATCAATCTTTGATGTTTCTGACATTCTGACTTCAGCAATACCCGATGATTCAACTGATACAGTACCCAACTCATCACAACTCTCTATCGACTGCACCCGACATTCATTCGCGTTTTCATTTTTCTGTGTACCTTCCTCAATGTACTTCTTCACATTATTCATGAGATGGATAAGTGTCTCAATGAACACGTTAATATCCATTCCAGTGAGTCTTTTGATAGACATTTCAGTCATGGGATGATCATAATCTGATGTGAATTCCCTACTAATGAATGACTGAAATTGTTTGTGGATCACCTGAAGTGCAGCACTAGAACTATCTTCTTGGACCTTTTCTTTGTCAAGTTGTTGTTCCAATTGTTCTAAGTTCAATAGTAATGTTCCCGTTAATGTGGATAATTCTTGATGGAAAAGAGCATTACATGTTCGTTCCATTCTTTTAGGTAGAAGTAGCATGAGGTGTGAGTGAAGTTGTTGGTAAGGTTCAATGCTACTTTCCTTTTGCATGGCATTCTGTAACCTAAACTGGTGCAATTCTCTCTCTTCAGACTCTGAGCATGAAGATCTCAAATCATCATTAATTGATTCAATCATGTTTAGCCGTTCAGTGTAGCCAACACTTTCATTGTTGTCCACAGCATCATAGAATTTAAGTACATTTGAAATCACTGGATCAGGAGTGTAAGACATGATATTTTATGTTAAAAGGATTATTGGTATGATTAGATTTGGTAATTGACGTTGATTTATGATTTGATTGTGTTAAAATCAGATGACAAGTCTCAATTTTCCGCAGGAATAGCAAACCACTAAACACAAACCGCTTCTGTCAAACCTCTTTAGACAAACCGCTTTTAACAACCATTTTCTGACAAACCGCTTCTGACAAGTCGCTTATCACAAACCGCTTCTTTCAAACCTCTTTTGTCAAATCGCTTAAGTGACAAACCGCTTAAGTAACAAATCGCTTAAGTGACAAATCGCTTAAAGGTCAAACCGCTTAAGTGACAAATCGCTTAAGTGACAAACCGCAGGGGAACACAAGTACGTCCACTACTTCTACTACTTTGTCCTTTCTTGTCTCTTTGTCCCAACACACAAACCGCTTAGGTGACAAACCTCTTCAACAAAACAGTACAAACCGCTTAAAAGTCTGATCAAACCGCTTCCAGGAAATGCACTCCGAGGGAAAACCGCTTCCTAGCCAAATTTCAAAAACTAAAATTTTTTAATCCAAAACACTAAAACCAAGATGATTGAGACCTTCCAATCCAAAACCTAAACACTTATGATGATTCTAAACACAAAAGTACTATCAAAACACAAAAGTACTATCAAAATTATCCAAAGGATGAAAACTACTCAAAACTCATTCAAACCCAAAAACCTATGAAAACCACTAGAAATCTAAGAACATGAGAGATAGATGATCAAACCATGGCTCTTGATACCAATTTATACATATTGGTTTTCACAAACACACAATCAAGCACAAATAAGGTTCAAATGATATGAGTTCTAGAGAGAGAAAGATGGGATGTTCTAGAGAGATAAAATCAAAATGAAAGGTTAGATTACCAAATGAACATCCAACCCTCTCCCTTGTGGGGAGAGGGCTATTTATACAAATGTCTACGCCCTCCTTCGGGCTGTAGATCAGGCATACAATGGGTAAAGACCCCGTCCTTCTTCCACGGTGTTACTTATACTACTAGTAAACTAACTAATATAACGTTATGTCTACGATCTGTAATATGCTAAACTATTGTTGGGGTGATCGACACTTCTACATGGATTTTCTAAATCCTAACAGAGTAAGATACTCCTAGAAAAACCCTCAGAACCATTCCTTTTGTTTCTTACACCAATGTTAATTTGTTTTGTTACACCTATACACCTTAGCCTACCCTATAGATTAAAGTCCGTGGTTGGTTACTTTTGTGTGTATTTCATGCGTGCGTGTGTTTCTTATTTTTGGTTAGGTCAGGAATTACACATCGCAATGGGAATGTGATAGTAGTTATTTTTTATTTCTGTTTGTTTACTACTATCACTATTATTTTTTATATCTGATGTTTTGAAGTATATGGAAAAATCATCCATATGAATTATAATGGTGAAGTGGTGAAATTTTACACCATTAGTTGGTTAATTCGATAAAAAAATAGAAAAAGAAAAAAGAGAGAGAGAGAAGAAAAAGTGAGATTGTGATATAATCGTTTCGTCTAAATTTAGTTGATTCTATATTGTGAGCTAATCAATTATTCGTTGGTACGTATTATAAACCAATGATGTAAAGTTATGTTGTATTTTATTAGAAGTTGGTCGCAATAAACCAACTTAGTAGTTTTGTATTAGTGATCGATATCGCCACTATTTATTGTATTATATTTATGGATTGCAAGGGAGTTGGCCGTTAAGGGAACTCCAACTAAATTTTATTTTATGAGATGATGATTAAGAAATCATTGAGTCTAATTCATGTCTTCCTACTAAAGCATGAGTTTCTATGTTAGAGCGTGAGTTAGTCGTGATTTATGTCTTTTTCATGGGAAGTTCGAGAAGTAGTTAACCACATGTTTATTGTGTGGAATTAATCTATGTGTTTGTTATTTTATTTTATACCAATTATATGTATTTCTCATACCTTATCCTTACCCTTACCAAATTGCTTTATCCGTTGTTAGCTTTGGAGCATCCGGATATAGTACTAGCTTTGTGAAAATATCTAATGCATTAATATTTTAGTGACCATCTGGTTTTTGAGTGATCAAATGATGCGCCAGCGATCTAGGGTGTATATTTTGGTGACCATCCATTATGAAATAACACGCCCGCGATCCAAGATATACTATTCTAGTGACCATCAATTGTTTGAGTAAATCAAGAATAATGCGCCTGTGAAAGTTAGCAATAATGGACGTGTTTTAAAGCAAATTGATCAAATTCGATAAAGTCCACAAAACAGACAAGAATGCGTTGTATCATTCTAGATAGATACGCCGTATACCATGACTTGGATGATTATGAAGACCTTTTCCTAACTTTGAAGAATACGCCGCATCCAAGTATTGGATATGCCATATATGAAACTTTGGTCAAAAAGAAGAACCAACTTGTTTTAGTCTCGATACACCGTATGATCTTATCAAGATACGCCGTATCCATCTCAATGACTTCACCAGATTTCCAAGATAATGAAGACCTGATACGTCGTATTCATCTCTATAATACGCCATATCAGTAAGGCGGTGTACGAATATTAGTGAGGCCGTATCAGTAAGATCTGTTGAAAAACTTAATACGCAAATCTAGAATCTAGGGGCTGCTAGATCTAGGTCCGATAAATGCCAGGTTGTGAGTATCATCGTTACATGTCTTATACAAATCAAACCTCTTATATGACTAAACTTGGTTAATACATTTTCCTTACTATTGGCTTGACCTTTTCTTTTTATCTTTGTTTCTGGTTGTGTGTGTTATCTGCCTCATTGCATTTTTTATTTTATTAAATATAAACTTTGTATCAGTCTCTCAGGCCAAAAAACTCTTTGGTTGCGTTAGAATTAGGCTTAATTAGACTAACTTACATAATTAAAATACTGATAAATTTAAGTGTTAACGTTCCACTCTAAGTGATCGACACCCTACTTACCAACTAGCTCACCATTGACCGGATAACTGTCCGTAAGTATATGTTATAGGTAAAGTCGGCAAAATATAAATTTAAAACTTGAATACATAAATTAACTACACACAACGACCACATCACTCTCAATGTAGCATTGCGAGTTTGAGAGGGGATGTTAGATAATAAAGGCATATTGCCCGACCCACTTGTTTAAGCCTGTTTAGCTCTAGGGTTTATTATTTTTGTTTTCTATTTAACCTCTTGTAATTACAGTTATTCATTGAATATGGTAATACATTTTTCAACATTCCCTTGATTTCTACATGTGTATCAAGATATAATAACACTCTGAACTTCTCTACTCTTAGAATGCTCAGTTTTATTAATGATTAACTCACATCCTATCATTAGATATTTGGGTCACTAGTAAATCCTATAAGCATGTATGTATGAAGATTTACAGATTGATGTTACTACTATTATTTTATAAGTGGGATAAACAATCCGATTTATAATTTCTTGAATAAAATACAACTAATCTATCGACCGCATATATTTTTATCTATAGAAAAAAGCGATATACAACAATGCATGTTGTTGGTATTCTCCAACAAACCAAGAAGCTAGAATGTCGAATAACTCGATACGGTGGAAGAACACAACATAATTCACAACAGAATATAATGGTACATATTGTGGAAAACTAGAATGGAGGGTTGTATAGTTTTACCGATTAAAACTTCGTTTTAAACTATTTAGATCGACTTATGTCAATCTATTTAATGTGTGTGTTGGATGATGATAGATAACCATATAAACAAGTAATTCAAAGATAAAGAGTAAGGAACACAAAACCACGACACGAGTATTTATAGTGGTTCGGCTACAAGGACACCTTCTTTGCCCTAATCCACTCGAGAGTTCGTAAGCACTACACAACACAAGCTCCTTAATGTGGTGGAGAAGCCTTCACAACATCGCCTACTCTTTATCCGGTACAAGGCTAAACACCGGGTTCTTCCACAAGGTAGAACCAAACCTATCACAGCGTCGCCTACACTTTATCCGGTACAAGGATAGATACCGAGTTCCATTACAAAGGAGGAACTACTACCCAACACTACACTAATACACGACTACCTCAAAGGAGACACACTCCTAATTACAACATCATAAGGATATCAATATCCTTTAACCCAAACTATCTATCTTGTACATCGATGCACCATATCGAATGTACTTCCTTGGCACCTTTCACTAATGCCTTCGACACGACCCTTTGGCACCTTTCACTAATGCCTTCGACTTGACCCTTTGGCACCTTTCACTAATGCCTTCAACACAACACTTCTAAGGAGGGAGGAAAGAACTATCAACAAGATAACTTCAGTAGTCTTGATGATGACGAAGCTTGGCAACTCATGGACTTGAGCTTGATCGACTTCAAGAGGTGGTGATCTCGCCTTTAAGAAGAACCTAGAGAATCACACAAACACAAAACTACATAGAAAGATCCTTTGGATCTGAGGTTAGAGATATTACAATACTAAGAGAGAGTATGTGTAAAAGGGGTGAGTAGCAAGTGAGAAATGGCTCACTATTTATAGTTAAATTTTGCTAATGTTCCATGGTTCCCACGGATCTCTCCTAGAGGGATCCGGCTAGTGCAATCCAAGGGATTCGGCAGCTGGGTCAGCTTAAGTCCGGATTTTGGGTTGCAAACCGGGTTATGGGTTATGGGTTATGGGTAATGAATAATGGATACCCAATAGGATGCAATGTATCTAGACATTGGGTCATGGGTCTTGGGTCATGGATCATGGATAATACCCAACATGACTTCATGCATGATGTCATGCAATGGGTCTTGGGTTATGGATCAAGCTCCATGGGTATGAGTCATGGACTTTGGGTTTTACCCAACAACATTCAATGTATCTAGTCAATGGGTTAAGGACTTAGATTTTTACCCATTACGATATATATATATATATATATATATATATATATATATATATATATATATATATATATATATATATATATATGTGTGTGTGTGTGTGTGTGTGTGTGTGTGTGTGTGTGTGTGTGTACATTTCCATATTATGTAAACACTAGTTGTTATACATATGTATTTCTATAAGATGTAAACTATATTACTTGTTTAGTGTTTTATATGAAAATGTAAGTGTGTTAGTAAACTATTGGCTAAACCATTTGCGTATTTTATTTGTTTCGGTAAAATAATTTTACGTTTGTTATCGACAAAACATTAGAATATCGTAAAATATAAATAAACGTTTTTATAGCTTATTTGCATTAACACATATGTATTGCCTCAAACATTTAGTCGTATTGAGTTAAAAAAGAAAATAAAATACAATTGACACCTCCCTCTCACCTCCTTTTATAGAGATGATGGGGGAAGGAAACCTACCTATAGAAGAAGTAGAACTCAACACAACTAAGCCAAAATCTACCGAGACTTGATGAGCAAGCAAGTCAAAGGAAAAACCAAGCTATCCTAATACTACCTTTAGTCGTAAATAACATGCTATAACCGACTAAACACATGAAACATATCCTAAGTACATGTTAACCCCCCTGAACTTTGTCTAATATGCATATTAACATATAATAATTTCCATCTTAGGATTATTATTAGTCAAACACCAATGTTAGCAGCTTAAGACGGTGTGAGAACCTCGAACCAGGGATCGCTTTCGTCAAGACACCAATAGCATTCACCGCCATTATCCTCAACTGCATGCAGAACTCTGTCAAAAGTACGCACAACCATTTATTTACCTTCTTCAAATCCTTAGTAAATTTCATATATCCCGCTTCGGTTGTCAACAAAGCCACCATGTAATGCAACATAGCTTATGAGCTCCCTACACATCCGTGTATCATGAACATGTACCTATGATTTATCTACCCATGATAGTGATCGATATTCCCATGGGATACTCAAAATCCACAACTAGTATGTTTGTTTGTAACCAACGATCAAACCCATCCAACGTACCCACATCAGCAGATGCTATGTCAGGTCTCATATAGACCCCAACCCGATACTCTTTGCTTCCAACTGCATATACATATGACCCTTTACTCCTCTTCTTTTCCACATCATAATCCCCTAATAGACCACCCTCCAACAACAGTATGAAGTGTCCCTCAAACAAAGTATATACCACCTTCCCGTTGTAATACATGGAATGTGACACCCTTAGAGTATTCTAATTCTGATCCCAAAAGATCTCCAAACCAAGTATATTTTTTTGCTTCATTTAGCAAACCATTGGTAACCTAGATCTCAACCTAGAATCCGCAAGAAAGTACCATACGATCTATATAAAGAGATAGATGTATGAACATACTTGGTGCATACTCTTAATAGTCGTTGTTGTCATCACTGCTTTTACTGCAACCGTTGTTGAGAAAACACACATCCGACCGAGTATCCATTTATTCTTTTAATCCAGCCTTCCACTTATAAATCACCTCACAAGTAATCGTATCATTCAAAGTCAATGACTCATGTGCATATATCTTTTACACTGTAGGAATTATATAATCAGCCTCATTATTGTCTTCTCTATGCATAAATGGTTCCCGTGCTAAGAGTTGCTCCCTATCACATGCTGACTAATAGTCCATAAAATCCCGAGTTTGTATTTCCTGTGAGGTTGCACCTCACATGTATGATCCTCTTTCGATTCAACCTAAAACTCAACTCCTTGCTACACCTACACTCAAACTGTACCTACAAAGTTTCCTTGTATTCCTCACTCTCATTGAAACTCATAGTCCTATAAAGCACTACCTTCGAAATAACTTCATCTAAAACTCAAAGCTGATAACACACTACACCTTCACGGTATCCCAGGACTATGTACTTCACCTCCGAACTTTTTCCTAATATTCATACAAACATATAATACATGTAACTTAAGGTTCCTAGGGGTGTCAACAAATCGGTTAAAACTCACAGGAACAAAAAATCAAAAGCCAAACTGAACCGAATAAAATGTAACTAAATTTGTAACAAAACTAAAATTTTCAAAACCTAACCAAACCGAATTAAATATTCGTTATTCGGTTTGGATATGGTTTAGCCAGATGTAAACTGAACCGAACCGAAAATCAAATTTATATAAAATATATACTTTTTACATATTTATATGCATAAAAAAGCACTAAAACTTTTTTCTAGTATAAATATAACATTTTTTTTAAGCTTGAAATATTTTTTCCCTAAAATACTACATAACTAAATGAAATATATATAAATTATGCACTTGGGGTTATTCAGGTTAACCTGAAAACCGAACCAATTAAAATTCAGTTTTGATTTAGTTTAACCCAATTTGAATTTGGTTTGATTCAATTTTAATTTTACTTAAAAAAAATTAAACCAAATAACCAAACAACAGATAACCGAACAAATTAACACCTATATAAGTTTCCTTCTTGCTTCACCATATAAATTTTGAAAAGTGATTGTCATGCCTAATTTCATACCTAACAAAGAGATCAAAACAAATGACATAATTAAAGGTTATCATTAAGAGAGAGAAAATGCATCTTCCACTTATCAGTCTCATTATTAGACATACAAATTAGTCAGCTATACTATTTTCCTTAAATTTTTCCCTTATCAATATAATATATTCAAAAAAAACTACTCGATCATTTATTTTATTCTCTTTATAAAATATTGTCAATAAGATGTATTATGTTACATGATTGTGACAACCAAGACCAACTAGATCTTATACCTAAATCAAATAAATAAATAAAAAAAACACTTATATGATGCTTTTTTTTTTAACAAACATGATGCTCAGGAGGTATTGTATTTCATTAGAAATGTTACATTCATTTTATTGTATTATACTTCTGTTTTCTTCTATATCACTCTCTAGTTGTCACATACGTGTAAAACGTTTTTTTGTAAAATTTTGTGAGAACAGTATTCCTTATATTTCATATGTCAATAATGAATAATAACAAGTATAAGTCTATATAACTCGTACTTCAAAAGAGCTTTAGAACTTACAACGCAATTGTATTTATTCACAGATTAGCATGTAGATGAACATTTTGTATACCAAAAAATGATACAAAACAATATATAATAACAAAGAATTTTGATAACATATAGTAAAACTATCCTGATCTTCTTTTTTTTTTTTTTTTTACTTTCAGATACTTTATATAAAGAATAACGTATTCAAGATCAAAAATTTCTCAATCTTTGAAGAGAAGTAATCCGAAACAGCTCTTAAACGCGAAAAAAATGCATGAAAAATCACTCTTTCGAACCAAAATAATAACCACAATCAATTTTTCCAAGCATAAACAAGCAACGAAAAACCCGTAGGCCCTTTTAACTCATTCTCCTCGACACTTTCCCACTCCATGATGGAACCACAGCCCGACGAAGCTGACGACAAGGACGAGGAAGAGGAACTACCCGACGATCTCATCATCCCTTTCTTCATTTTCCTTTTCTCGAACCCAAACCCGAACCCTGATCCAAATCCCATAAGCCCCGAACCTGAAGCATTTAATCTAGCCAAGTACTTATCATCTTCATGATAATCAAATCCTGACTTTTCAAATCGAAACATAAACAATGCATATCCATCATCAGTTTCTTCATCAAATAGCCAATTATAAACGTCCCATGAAACTTGTATATGCACACCATCAATTTCTACTCGTTCATTTCCTCTAAATTTCCATTGCAAATGCTTAACAACCAAAACCCTTTTGTTATCTACCGAGAAACATAGCCTTGACTCATCACCACAAGAAACCCTAGTACAATCTATAGTTATATCACGTGTTTTCCCGCGAAAAGTAGCTTGCGTATTGTATTTCTTGGTTGATATCCCGTAAACATGCTCTCTACGTAAAATGGTGATCTGGGATTTATCAGGGTTAGTAGATTTAGCTTTGGAGTATGCTTGGCTTGGTGAGTCGCCCACTAAAAGTGCCATTTGGCCCGAGATAATTCCTGCAATGTAGAACCCTGAGACGGGTTCTGGGCCCGACCCAAATTTGGCTCGGGAGAGATCATAATGAATGTGTACACATTCGTTTTTGTTTGATGGAATTTGGATCTTTTTGGAGCCATATTTGTTCCAAAAAATAAATGGTTTGATTTGAAGGTGAAATGATGGAGTTGAGGTGTTTGTGGTGATATTCGTGGTTTCGTCCTCAGAATTCTTGTTAAAAGGGAGGAGGTGGATATAAAGTGAACGCCCGAAGAGTGTTCGACACCACGTGACCGCGAATACTCCGATATGAGTGTGGTAGAGGGTTGTGGTTAAGTTAGGTTTATGGGAGAATTGTTGTGGTGGCTTTGGTGGAGAATGGTGGTGGTGGAGAGGTGTGGGTTGGTGTTGGTGTGGAATTGGAGATGAACAAGCACGTTTATGTGTTGACATAATTTATTTGTGTATGTTTTATTTGTTATTTTGATGATTGGGAGAAATAAATATGAAAAGTTTTGGATTTATAAAGAGGTGTGTAGGGTGTAGTGCGTGCCTAATTTGACGTGTTATGTATGGTGAAAGGAGTTGGCAATCATGGGTTTGGTCGTTCTTACAGCAATTTTGAATTTAATAATAAAAAATGTAACATTGTTAAGTAAACATTTTTTTTCTTCCAAAAGGTAATTGTTAGAGGAAAGTCACATTAGTACAATACAAGAGATTTTTGGATCAATGATCCAGTCAAACCAACTCAGTTCAATTTCGTATTCTTATGAGGTATTATGAACGCGAAGAACGTTAGACTCTTGCAAAAGTGTATCACTTTTGATGGTTCTAAGTTGAAATAAATTAAAATCGGATCTTTATATATCTAAATAAATCCATGTGGCTGTTTGAAAAACCACGTCAAAGTAAGTTTGGGCAAGTTTGAAGTTGTTCAAAGCAGTGATATTGCTCAAAGAGTTTCAATGTGTTTTAACTTTTAATGGAAGTATAATAACATGTGTAATTGTGTATATATAGAAAAGTGTTTGTATCTTGTTTGTGTATATAAAATATGAATATCAGGTAGTCATTTATCTCCTTTAATTTTTAACTGACATACTCGTGAACTTATCATTTCTCGTTATGTCAGTTTTTATGAACGAGTAATCATCTATTAAATGCTACTATGTACCCATCCGACTCCCTAGTCTCTGATGACCCATTGACCGGCTATGTCATTTGTCCGCAAGTACGAAACAACATGAAATTGGGTTGCACTTTATTTTAGAGAGAGAGACTTGTTATGGCATCGGGTTCGTCGAACCCGATCCAACCTATCTCGGGCTAAATCCAAACAAGTAAACCTAACAAAGTAACCCGAAGCATGCTTAGTTTCCTCTTACAGATTGTTGAAGGGGTTCCTCCGGACCTGTCTAGGTTTGGACGTACGTTCACCTAGTTCCTAATATTTCATGCTCAATGTGTGATGAGAGCGTGGAGACCATTGATCAACCTTTAGTCTTGTGCAATAAGTCTGAGAATATGGTCTAAATTTTTTGAATGGTGGAGTCGTGGAGTCGTGGATTCGTTTACTACTAATGAAATGTTGTGTCATGAGGGTGGTAATTTGGTTTCGTCGAAAAGCAAGGTTTTGTGGGAAGCGGTTGTGTGGATAACGGGTATTTCATATGGAGGAATAGAAATTGTTGTGTTTTCTGAAAAAAGGTAGAGTCGGTTGAAAATTTTGTCTAATATGTTAAAGTAAGAAGTTACGAATGGATCAAAAGGATGTAGTCGAAAAGTCAATTATTATGAGAGCAGTGGTTGATGTGTCTCGATTTGTGTGAGGATTCTTTGTGGACAGGTGTAGGCACAAATGTGTAAATTGGTCGAGGTCGTGCAACAGGTATATTGGCATTGCTGGAGTTGCGGATGCTAAGCAACTTGTGTGTTTTTTAGTATATAGCAATCTGTTTAGTTTCATAGCACATTCTTATTGGCTTTGGTTAGTGGTCTTGGGTTTCTTTTTCCTAGCACCTCGTTAGTGCTCTCCCATTGGCCATGTTAGTAGTTACTTTTGTTTGTTGAGCTCCTCTCGATCTGTGGGAGTGGGCTAGTCACATTTGTTGTTCTGGCATGTGTGGCCTTATGGTTCTTTTAATTAATTGCCTTTAAAAAATTTTAAAAAATCCGGCTTAGGTCAACTAATCTGTTGCATGTGGGTTTTAGTAAACTAATATGTTACCTCGTCGAAAGGACTAGGATTCAGGCACGCAATACAATGTGGGTCTGATCAGAAAGCCAAAAAAACCTCAATAGAATAAACGCATTACTCGGGCGCACATAAGCAGCTAAAATCCTACCTTAGTGCATGTTCGTCTTTGTGAACGTTCATCTCACCTTAGTGCATGTTCATTTTCCTACATGTTCATCCCATCCTACTAATATTTATTCAACGGAGTTGGTTCTTGGACTAAACACTCGTGTGAAAATAACGTGTGTTGCTTGTCTTGTTACAGCTCAAAGCGCTAGACAGGATCCAAAGACGTCA
The DNA here is from genome assembly GCA_022545495.1 of Chrysanthemum lavandulifolium. Taxonomy (NCBI): domain Eukaryota; kingdom Viridiplantae; phylum Streptophyta; class Magnoliopsida; order Asterales; family Asteraceae; genus Chrysanthemum; species Chrysanthemum lavandulifolium. The sequence goes on from CM040242.1 coordinate 115,142,978, forward strand.
GGAGGTATGATCCTCTCACCTTTCAACCGTAAAACAAATATTTGCTTTGACAAGTTTGTGCCATCACCTAAGAGCATAAGGTATCACAACTTAGTCATTTGGGATCACTGATGCTATATCAGCACTCCCACTTTCAACCCTCACACCTCAAAAAACTCATTCACTCGCAACATAACCATTTGAGCCCCACCATACCCAATTAATACACAACACTCACATAAAAAAAACTGTAGAACCGTAGAGGGGGTGAATACGGTATTTTCGGCTTCTTCGAAGTTTATTGACTTCAAGCCTCAAAGATCAACAAGTGGTTATGCAAACAAATACGACAACCACAACACAATCACAATATATAAAGAGAGAAAAGAACACCACGATATATATTGGTTCGGGATGGGGGGTTTATACCATTCCGTACGTCCAGTTGTGAATCCATGACATGTATACTATTCCACTAGTATAATCTTTATGGTGGACTTTAAACCGTATACAACTTCACTCCATCGATATGCACAAAGATCGGTGCTCACTAAGAAGATCTACTCCTTACGGTATTCCGCCCTCGGAAACCACCCACAAAGACTCGTGATTCGACTTAACCACAAAGACACTAAGACTTTCCACCAGAAGTATCAAACCCCAACTAGATCTCCACCGATCTAGGCTTAGTCACCAAGACACAAGACTTCCTTTACAACCAAATTGAATTAATGAATGTTTTATTGTTTAATCAAGCCCTAACCTAACCTAGAGACTCAATTTTAATAGAAAGAGTATAGAGAAGAAGTCCTTTGACACAATCATAAGAGTGAATTAGGTTCTTGTGATTCTTTCTTTGTGGAGAATGTGTTCTTTCAAAGAATGATAAGAGAGAAAGATTAAGAACACAAGATAGCAGACTTAGAAAGTAGGGAGAAAAGAAATTAGAGAGAAAGAATGAATGGCAAGGGCTGAGGAATAAAAGTTCCAATGTTGGGTATTTATAGGATAAGAACCCCAAAGTTTGAAAAATCACTACGAGGCTGGCGCGCTGGTTCGTACTGGAGCCCGACCAGCGCGCCAGAAACCTGTAAAGATTTTTCTTGGGGTTTTGGCCTTTAACTACCAAACCTTGCTAAACCTCCAATTGTACTTCACACTTTGACATTTCCATTATTCATCCTCAAGGTCAACCAACTCAAATAGCCATTTGATAAAATCATTTGTGAAGTGTTTAAAAGAGTATTTGGGGTGTAAACCAATTATCAAATAAGGAAAAAGAGAAGAGATAATTGTGTTAATACACATATTGTCATTAAACGTTATTTATATTTTTGATCTTTACCTAAGTTTTGTTAACGACAAAAGTAAATTTATTTTTTATAAAGCTTAAAGCTTGTCAAGTTTAATAGATATTAAAACAAGCTTTTTCAAACAATATCTTCATCCTCAAGCATTTACATTGTGATTAATCATATCTTGATATGACTTTAAACCATAATGTATGATAGGAGTTTTTAGAATGATTTGGTTTCTTAAAAACTAAACATTACATATGTATTTACATATTTCTAAAAATAGAAAAACAAACACATGACATCATGTGATGCATCATTGAAATCATTGGAAGATTTCACTAGATATTTTGTGTAGATTTAGGCTCTATATATCTTACACAATCTTGCATAGATATGGTTGACTTTGGCAAGATTTTGAGATCTTGCTGTCAGACCTCGGCGACACCAATTATTATAACGGGAGGAACCCTTTAATGGGTTCCGTGGTCCGTGGTGCTTGCTGAGTGTTTTGGCTATAAATAGCAAAGCCAAACCAAGTAGTTTTTCATCCCATTCCATCATACTCTCATACATTCGTTCTCTCTAACCTTTTAACTCAGTTTCATATCATATTAGTGATCTCTTTTGTAGCAAAGAAGATCAAGTCACATTTAAGCTTCAACGAGGAGTTGGAAGTATTGTTTGTTTGGTGTTGTATGATCTTGTGTTGATTCATACTTCATTGTTGTACCAAGCTATCATAATCTTGTGAGTATGAGTGGTTAGTATTTTAGTCTTTAAAATACATTGTGTGTGGGAGTGGTTGTACCCTTGGAAAGAACTCGACATTTAGCTTAGTGTCGGAAATAGTGTGTAAGCGAAGTGTAAAGGTTTCTCCGCCGGTGAAAGGAGCTTGTTGACTAGTGAAGTTAAACTCTCGAGTGTGAGACTCGGGGAGTGGAGTAGGGCAAGGAAAAAGAGTCCTTGTAGACCGAACCATTATAAACAACTTGTTGTGGTTTGATTGTTTCTTTCCTTACTTACTCTTTATATAGTGTTTACATATTTCACTAACATATCTAAGATCAATATCAATTTATCTTTCAATAAGTTTCAAAACAAAGTTTTTAATCGGTAAACTATTCAACCCCCTTCTAGTTTTCTACAATTGGTACGAGCCTCGTTGCTCAAGAATTTCTAAAATATCTTGTATTTTATAAACTTGAAGCGATCCATGGATTCGAAAACTTTAAAGAAGGGCAATCTATGCAAAGACCACCACTCTTTGAAACCAATGGATTTATCTATTGGAAAACCGTTTTGAAACATATGTAAAATCAAAAGATATAGATCTTTGGTTTGTTATTGTTAAAGGGATTTTAGTTTTACAACAAAAGATATTTCGTTGATGAACAAAAGAAATTAATTGCTAAAAATAATGAAGCTAAAATGATGCTTTATAATGCTTTGCCTAGAAAAGAATTTGAAAGAATTTTATGTGTGAAAGCGCCAAAGATATTTGGGAATCTTTGATTGTTACACATCAAGGAAATTCACAAGTTAAGGATAACAAAATTGATCTTCTTGTTCAACAATATGAACAATTTGTTATCCACGAAGATGAAACCATTGATTGTGGCTTTGCTCGCTTTAATACTATTATTACATAACTTAAAGCACTTGATGAATCTTTTCGTAGTAAGAACTTTGTCGAAATTTCTTAGAGCACTCCATCCGAGTGGAGAGCTAAAGTGACGACCATTGAAGAATCAAAAGATCTCTAAAAATGTCACTAAAGCGAGCTAATCGGAATCCTCAAAGTACACGAAATGGTGATGGAGAAAGATTCGGAAATCATCAAAGGAAAAAGAGAGAAAATCAAATCCGTTGCTCTAAAAGCAAGAACGAAATCAAGTGATGATGACGAATCTTGCTCCGGTAGTGAAGATGAAGAGTATGCCATGGCCGTTAGAGATTTCAAAAAGTTCTTTAGAAGAAGAGGAAAGTTTGTAAGACAACCTTGAGAAGAAAAGAAACCATTCCGAAAATATCGAGATGACTAAAAGGGTAAAGGTGAAAGAAAGTGCTTTAGATGCGGTGATGCAAGTCATCTAATAGGAGATTGTCCCAAGCCACCTAAAAGCAAAACTCAACGAGCTTTTGTAAGTGGTGCTTGGAGTGATAGTGAAGATGAGGAAGAATCAAGCAAGGAGGAAATCGCTCTAATGGCACACGAGTCAAATGAGGTACATTCCGACTCATCTTATTTTTCTATTGATGATGACACTTTGCAAAAACAATACAATCAATTGTGTGAGCTAGGTCTAAAAATCATAACTAAAAATAAATTTTTAAAGACTAAAAAGGAATTTTTAGAAAATGAAGTCTATGAGTTAAAAGAAAAGGCAAAACGATTAGAAAAGGAAAAAGCAAATGACGATGATTGCAAATCATGTCAAGAGCTTAATCTTGAAATAGAAAAACTAAATCTCACACAAGATGTTCTAATCGAACATACTAAATTCAAAAGGTTTAACAAAAACATCGCTTGTGCCGATGAAATAGTTAGAATTCAAAAAACACCAGGAAACATGAATGGGCTAGGATTTAATGAGGTATTAATTCCAAAGAGTCAAAACAAAGCGGCCGAAAAGACAAACAAATCAGTAAAAGCTGCTGCAGAAGGCAGACGGGCCGACGGACCCAAAATAAGGGCTCCATCCGTTGTAAAAATGGTGTCGTGGGAACTTCAAAGAGGACATAATGTTTGTGATACTGATCAGTGTGAATTTGTCAAAATAACAAAGAAAAACAAGGATAGTGTTAAACTAAAACCTGTTGTTACATCGTGAGTAGGACTTGCTAAAATGAGTTTAGATAAAAAAAAAAAAAAAAAAAAAAAAAAATACTCAACAACGACATAAAACACCTTTTGCCAAACGCCCTTTCCTAAGAGCAACCACAACGTACAACCCAACTATCAACATAACGGTTGGAATCAAAACTTCCTAGACCATATCAAACTCAGATTACATGTCATGGAACCCTTACCCATCGTTTCCATACATGGATCAAATAAATGGTATGTTTAACCCAAACGGACCCATGAGATATTGGGGACCAAACGCTTGAGTTATTTGCTTCTTAGGTATGCTTGAAAGTTGGATTGGAACCTGATGAGTGGATAAAAGATAGTGGATGCTCACGACACATGACGGGCAACAAAAGTCTCTTCTCATCATACCAAGAGTATGACAGAGGTAATGTCACTTTTGGTAGCAATCTCAAAAGCAAAATTATTGGCAAACGTACGATCACTCATAACTCCCTAACTATTGAAAATGTTGCTCATGTCGATAGGTTAGTATTTCATCTACTTAGTATTAGCCAATTATGTGATAAAAAGTATAAAGTACTATTTGAAGAAAATGGTAGTAGAATACTAAAAGATGGTATCACCATAGCTAAAGGAGTTAGGAAAAATAACATATGCGTTATGAAAATAGATAAAACATCTAATGACAAACTTTGTCTAACAACATTAGATGATAGCTCAACTCTTTGGCATAGACGTTTAGGTCACGCTAATATGAGACTTATACAAAACCTATCTTCAAAAGAGCTAGTTAGGAATTTACCAAAACTTAAATATGACCAACATTTTTGCGACGCTTGCAAAATTGGGAAACAAACCCATAGTAGTCATAAGTCTAAAAATATGGTGTCCACATCTAAGTGTCTAGAACTTTTGCATATGGACTTGTTTGGTCCATCCGCTATAAGAAGCTATGGAGGCAACTTATACACTTTGGTCATAGTAGATGATTACTCAAGGTTTACTTGGACGTTGTTTTTGAAAACCAAAAATGAAGCTTTTGATAAATTTGAAATTCTTAGCAAGAAAATTCAAAATCAACTAGGTGTTAAAATTGTGTCTATCCGAACGGATCATGGTCGTGAATTTGACAATGAAACACAATTTAGAAACTTTTGTGATACAAATGGTATAACACATAACTTTTTGGCTCCTCGAACACCTCAATCAAATGGAGTCGTAGAACGTAAAAATAGAACAATTCAAGAAATGAGTAGAATAATGCTTAATAAACAAAACATTTCTCAAAAGTTTTGGTGTAACGCCGTTGACACTTCTACATATATTTTAAATAGAGTCTTAATACGTCCTTTCTTAAACAAAACACCATATGAGCTTTATAAAGGTAAAAAGCCAACTTTAGGATATTTTAGAGTTTTTGGATATAAATGTTTCATTCTTAATACTAAAGATTATCTCACCAAGTTTGACCCAAAGTCTTATAAAGGTATATTTCTTGGTTATTCTCAAACTAGTAAAGCTTACATTGTCTTAAACAAAGAAACAATGAGAGTCGAGGAATCGTTGAACATAACATTCGACGAAAGTCCACCTCCCTCTAAGACATCACCTTTGGTAGATGATGACTTAGTTGAAAGTCAACTTGTAGAAAGTCAAGAAATAATTGAAAATGACAAGGAAGATGAACCATTAAATAATGAGATTATAAACATCAAAGAAACCAAAAGTCATCCCTTAGAAAAAGTCATAGGACAACTAAATCAAAGAAACTTAAGATCACAAGCCCAAAATCAAAGTACTCATTTTTTTTGTGTCTACCATCGAACCGAAAAACATAAATGAAGCAATAAAAGATAAATCTTGGGTAATTGCTATGCAAGAAGAGTTAAACCAATTCGTTAGAAATGATGTTTGGAAATTAGTTCCAAAACCTAAATATCAATCTATAATTGGAACAATGGGTTTTTCGAAATAAAATGGATGAAAATGGTATTGTGTCTAGAAACAAAGCTAGGCTTGTAGCACAAGGTTATAATCAACAAGAAGGGATTGATTATGATGAAACCTATGCACCGGTAGCTAGGCTCGAGTCTATTAGAATCTTACTTGCATATGCATGTGCTTATGACTTTAAATTATTTCAAATGGATGTTAAGAGTGCATTTCTTAATGGGTTTATTAGCGAAGAAGTATATGTTGCTCAACCTCCCGGTTTTACCGACTTTGAGAAACCACATCATGTCTTCAAACTAAAGAAAGCATTATACGGTCTTAAGCAAGCACCAAAAGCTTGGTACGATAGACTTAAGACTTTTCTTGTTAAAAACAAATACACCATGGGATTAGTAGATAATACTCTTTTTACCAAAAAAAAGGAGTCACACATTATCATTGTTCAAATATATGTTGATGACATCATATTCGGATCAACTTGTCAAGAACTGTGTGATGATTTCTCTAAAATCATGCACGATGAGTTTGAGATGAGTATGATGGGTGAATTAAACTTTTTTCTAGGAATCTAAATTAAACAACTAGAAGATGGCATATTCTTTAACCAATCTAAATATATAAAAGATATGCTTAAGAAATTTGGTCTTGAAGATTCAAAACCAACTAAGATACCCATGTCTTCGGACACTAAGCTCGCCAAGGATGAGGAAGGAGAATCGGTAGATAACACTAAATATAGAGGAATGATCGGTAGCTTACTCTATCTCACGGCTAGTAGACCCGACATTATGTTTAGTGTTTGTCTATGTGCTCACTTTCAAGAAAATCCAAAGGTATCACACTTAGAAGCCTTGAAAAGGATATTTAGATACATTAAAGGAGCGACATGTTTAGGATTATGGTATCCCAAAGGGCGGTGTAGAAACTATAGTATATGCCGATTCGGATCATGCGGTGACTATGTCGATAGAAAAGTACAAGTGGTATTTGTACTTTTGTGGAAACTGATCTCACCTCATGGTTTGCAAAGAAGCAAGCGGCTTTAGCTATCTCAACTCATCGAAGCCGAGTACGTCTCACCGGAAAAGCATGTCAACAAGCTCTTTGGATGAAGCAAGCTCTCGTGGATTACGGAATTCATCTCAATGATATCGTTATATTTTGCTACAACAAAGGAGCTATCGATCTCAGCAAAAATCCCGTCCAACATGCTCGTACAAAGCATATTGAAATCCGTCATCACTTTCTTCGCGACAATGTTCAAAAAGGAAACATCTCAATTGAGAAAGTGTCCTCCGAAGATAACATTGCCGATATTCTAACTAAGCCTCTTAAACGAGAACCATTTAATCTTCTTAGACTTGGTTTGGGGTTAATGGAACCAAACATGTAGGTAAAACATAGCTTAAACCTTATAGCAAACAAAACAAAACAAATTTGTTTTAAACCTGCTACTGTACCCACGACACCAAACGACAACAAAGACGGAACCAAAAATTTGGTGTCGTCTGGTCCGTGGTGACTACAGTTGCAAAAGTGCTACCTACAAAACACCTTCTTCCTCACCACCCACTTTACCAAAACGTGCAAAACTTGGACCTAACTCATTGTTGACATTTTCTCACCCACTAATCACTGAAGTTAACATCATTGTAAGTATCCTAACCACATTTTATCTCTTAATTCTGAGTCTAGGATTCTAATTTGTGCACAAAATTATTACATGGGGTTTGTGTATATTCTTGTACAAAACATAGATTCAATTGTCAAATTGCATAACTAGTCATTGAAATTAGGTACTACATTACCATATTGCATAAACAAATCATGTTTCCCACTAATCAAAAGATAATGACTATAAGGTTTTATTCAAATAACCAAACACCCCATGTCAAAAAAAATTTGAAAAGCTTCTCACTTGTAGGAAAACAATTTTTCATTGTTAATACAAATAGAAACGTTAAATTTTCATCACTTGCATGCTCTTGAATACTAAAGGTATTGCATACCTAATATGCCTTCCCGGGTGATGTGCTTACCGTGTGCAAGTTTTAAAAATTTGTAAAGAAGATTTATCCGTCTAATACTATAAACACATACGACCAAGTATACTCGTTCGCGATAGCAAAGGTGGGTAAGTCGAAATCTTCCCAAGGGATTTTGTGTTTGAAATTGTTTTAAAAGATTAGTAACAAGAAAGCTTTGTCAAGGCTTCCTCCAAAAGTGAAGTTTTAGTGAAATACAATAAATAGGGTTTTATATCAGACAGGTTACCCAACTTTCCCACTTTGTTCGCCTAAGTTACCAAACTTTCATTTTGTTCACTTAGGTTACTGAACTTTAGTTAAGCATTCAACCTCCATTTTTCAGTGTAATCAAAGTAACCCAAATGCATTTATTTAGGTAAGTTAAGTAACCCAAATGCATTTTGTTAGGTAAGTTAAGTAACCTAATGTGACAACCCGTACTTTCAGGTCATTTCTCGAATCAATTTATGCCTCACTATTTCAACATTTATCGTAAACTTGGTTTACGTGTTCCAAATTCGCGTAACCTTAAAGGTTTAGCGGCGAATTCATGATCATAACATCACGTGCATTTCATATGGACTAAGATTAGTCTACATTTCATTGACATCATTTGCATCATAATGGTTCATTCATGACATTTCATTTCACTTGAACCGCGTAATTTTTATATTAAATAAACGTTATCGCGTGAGTTATTATTTTAAATAATTAATCCGTTACTTTCAAAAATGATCCCGACACATTTTATACTTACATTTAGTTATAAAAACTTTTACAAATTCGATAACACGAATGTCAACTCCGTGTAGTCAATACCTGTTTGCACATCCCATCACCATATCATCGGACTCTGCTTACGGATGATGTTCCATAACCCATCATGGATGATGTTTCATCACACTCCACCGAGATTGTATCCTCCATTGGCTCTACTCCACCTTTCCACCTATCATGGTGACACGGAGACCGAACCCTTTGAGGAGGGTGAGGTCGCACCACTCACATGTTAGCCAGCCTCTCTTACCGGATGCACCCACCATCACCACTACTAGCACCATCATCATCACCATCTTCATCATATTTTCTTAGGGATCCTTTGCCTCTGACGGACTTGCAAAAGCGTGCTCGTTTGATATCCCTACACCACCATCTATCGAGCCCGAGCCACCGCTAGGTTCGAGTTAGAGAGAGTTCTAGGGCTGCGGCTGCACGCTGCCTTCTACCAAGGCATTAGGAGCCCGTGTTGATGCTCGGCAAATCCAGATTGATAGGTTGTCACGGCAGTTGGAGGCTGCCGGTAGATAGGATTGAGCCCATTCTTTGAGGAGGTCGAGGGACTAGTGTTAGGTAGGGTTTCGATTGACTTATCTCATCGAGTATTCGGCATAGCGGATAGAGGATAGAGAGCATATCACGGAGTTGAGGCGGAGGAGATGCCGAGTTGTTCGACAGGCCGATATGGCACGAGATGAGTTCTGAGTCGGCGCGAGGTTATCTTTAGCTCGTGAGAGTATTGTTACATTGCAGGGTCAGATGGGAGAGTTGAGGAGTTTTATTGATAGCTTGACTACTCAGGTTCGCGATCTTCAGGATCGGGCCGGCGGAGCACCATGAGGTGCCTTATGTAGACTTTTGTCATGTATAGTTTTGACCATTATTATCCTAGTCACGAGGTGTGTGACATAGTTTAAAGAACTTGTTGTCTTTTGATTGTTGTACAAACAAATATATCAAGTATTGACTCTACTATGTAGGAATGGTTTTTATTATGTATGATATCGGTCCATGTAGGCCGAAATTTTCATGTATATTATCCACGTGTGTTGTGATTATATTTGTGATATTTCATTATTGTTCCGTTGTGATTCCATTTATCTTTATGCATGTTGTGGTTGTGGATATATTTGTATGATGGTTGTTTCTACTTACGAGTTCTCATGATTGTTTCATCTTGTGATTTTGAAGAGTTATGGCACCGAAGAAAGCTACAGTTGAAATGACCCAAGCAGCAATTCAAAAGTTGGTGAATGATAGCATAGCTAATGCTCTAAGAGTCGAAAGGAAAGCGATGGGCTTCTTCTTCTTTGGTAGTGGTTCTTCTTGGCTTAGGGCTTCTTCTTGCTCTCGGAAATGCCGGAGGATCCGGAGTTAAGAAATGTTCGTACAAGGATTTCAAAAGTGGTGAACCCACCAAGTTTAGAGGGATGAAGGAGCCACAAAGAATGGTTCGATGGTTTGAAAAGTTGGAATCGTGTTTTGCTTTTAATCGTCCGGATGATAGTAAGGTTAAGTATGCTACGAGCACATTACTCGATGGAGCATTATCGTGGTGGAATTCTTATGCTCAACCGATTGGAATGGAGAATGCTTTCAAGCTTACTTGGGAGCAATTTAAGGGTTTGGTGACTAAAGTTTTGTCCTCGTACGGAGTCAAAAGTTGGAGACCGAGTTCTATGAACTAGTAACCATTGGGTATGATATTGACACTTACATTCGGAGATTCCAAGAATTGGCGCGTTATGCCCGTCCATGGTTTACGATAGCGAGAAGTTGCTAGAGGCTTTCATCGGGGACTTCCGGTGATACAAGGAGATGTGACTTCGTTTGATCCACAAACAATTGAGGAAGCTATTCGAGTGACTCGAAGTTGATGGCACAAGTGGTGAAGAGGTAAGTACACCAACACCAACCGAAATAACAACAACAACCCCAACAACCGCTTCAATAACAACAATAACCGACCCAACTACAACAACAATAATAGCAACAACAACAAACTCGTGTAGTCAATACCACAACTGAATAACCTCGAATGTCATGTCTCATTTACAAACCTCATTTTACAAATTCAAGAATCGAATGTCAACTCCGTGTAGTCCAATACCTGTTTGCACGTTGTATGCGGATTTTGAAGTGTGATTTTGGAACCACAAAGTGCAATTTCTTGGTCATGTCATTGATAGTCATGGACTACAAGTTGATCCCATAAAGATTGAAGCCGTAAAGATTGGGCTACTCCAACAAATCCTACGGAAATTCGACAATTTCTAGGACTAGCGGGTATTAGAAGGTTCATCGAAGGTTTTTCAAAGATAGCAAGACCTTTGACCAAGTTGACGAGAAAAACAAGAATGCAGTGGGGAAAGAAACAAGAAGCTGCTTTTAGTTGTTGAAACAAAAGCTTTGCGGTCGCCAATTTGGCACTACAGAAGGAATCGAGAACTTTGTTGTATATTGCGACGCCGCATAAAGGACTTGGGGCTGTTTTAATGCAAAATGAGAAGGTGATAGCGTATGCTTCTCGACAACTTAAGACTCATGAGAAGAATTACACCACTCATGATCTCGAGTTAGGAGCCGTAGTTTTGCACTCAAGATTTGGAGACACTACCTCAAAAAAAGTTTGGTAACTTAGGCGAATAAAGTTGAAAAGTTGGGTAACCTATCTGTCTATAAACCCTATAAAGAAATATATATACTTGTGTGTAGTCTATAGGCAATCATAGTAAGTGTTCATGAAGGCTTAGTGTAAACTCTTGATGTGATGCACAAATCATAAGCAAATGATTTCCAACCATGGTTTATGTTTTCAAAAATCATTCTAAGAACAAAAACATATAGGTAATCCTTTCGGTCCTTATCCTAATGATTATCCTTTAGAAAATCCATTTATTTGTAAAATGTTCTTATTAAACTCGTTCCTACGAATCTTTCGACCTTTCGTGATGAAAATGTTTCTAGTCTTGTTTTAATAAGTAAACATGGTGGATGTCAATTAGCATATCCCCATACTAGTTTGTCACTTAATTTTTTTTAATAAAACACAAGAGAAATCCTTTCGGTCCTTTTTCTTAAAACATGTTTTACTGACAAATCAAACAAGACTAGTATTTTTCCAACAAACTCATTTATACAAGATCATATATACATGCATCACATATGAGAACACTAGTATGATTTCCTACATCCTTACACACAAGTATATTCAAAAACTACTCCATGATAATAATAACAAAACACAAGAAATAACAAAGTAATTCCAATAACTCAAGAGAATAGAAATCCATAACAAGGTTCATAGAATACCTAAACTTTTGCGATTACAAGAACTAGAATTCGTGGCTTATAGCAAGCACACGCCTCCAATCACCTAGCTTAACCATATAACTCGAATAACCAAAACAATGGATGAGAATTGCTCTCCCAACCTCACTGGGCGTTTCTGGTGAATACTAAACTTTTGGGATGAATAAAATGGTTGGTAATAGTTTTGGTGTAAACTATTACACTTTGGATTGTGTCACACCGAGTATACTAAGTCTAGGTTCAATATATAGCCAAAGAGACTTTACTAACAGGCCAAAAACATTCCCAACAAGTTAATAACAAGAAATGATCGGCCTCCAATGATTATGGGGAGTTAAGGCAACATTAAATGCATTTTTGTGTAACTCCAGTCCATGCAACCGAACCGGTTACGATGCAACCGGATCGGTTGCGTTTTGACCATCGCCCAACCGAATCGGTTGCGGGCTCCAACCGAACGGTTGGGTGCCTCATCTTTGACTTTTGTTGACTTTCTTGATTTGTGCCTTTTTCTTTGTTCTCGTTGATGATTTCCAAGATGAAACTTGATCTTTCCTTGCTGTAGATACTTAGAAATCATTGCGCTTCCTAATCATTGAGTCTAAAAGCTTTCTTGCTCGACTTCCTTCCTTGGGAATTCTCTAAATGTGCATAAAAACTTCATTTCTTCATCATTTGTGATACCTGGCTACATATACATACACAATACGCATCTTTTGCACTTTTGCAACAGTTAAGAGTAAATATAGCCGATTATCATGCACAAAACCAACAATAACGCTACTAAAAACATGTTCATTTTAAGCGTTATCAAATTCCCCATACTTAAGTTCTACTACCCGAGTAGGTCTAATATTGCAAAAATCGAATTCAATGGTCATGATATCGTGGTTTCGAAAATTTAACAATCATCCCAAAAGAGATAATTATTAATTTGCCTTAATATGTGAAAAACTTTGAAAATGAACCAAATACTTTAGATAACATAACTAGAACACCTCACGAATGATTTTAAGAATTCACTCAACACTCATATATTGGTGGGTATATGTAAATCACTCAATGCCTAGTCATGATCAATGCTTTTTACCATAAGCTTGTACAAGTATCAAAACAAAGAAAATAAATTCATCAAATAGGGCTTTTATTCGGGTTATAACGTTAAGGCTTCGGGTTTATAAAAGGCATGGATAAGGCATGGGATGGTTTATGAAATTGGTGTTAAAAGAAAAATAAAGTCAAGTCTAAACCTCCATGTTGCTAGCCAAACCACAATCCCGAAAATGATTATATCTTCCTCCTCTTCACATATCGATCTCCGAATTTATGTATAACTCAATTTAGCTCATTGGCTAATCAATATTCTTCATATAGCTCATTGGCTATAACCATTTTTTTAACAAGAACAAGTTCCCCCACACTTAGTGTAAGCATACACCACAAAAAATACAAATGAGAAAGACGTCTCCTTCGTCTTTGTTGGATAATGGTACACACTACAGATAAAGTGTAACTTCTTCATAATCATCAAAAACAATCCAACACTCCAAAAAACTAGCAACAAACCGATAGACATGACATGGGTTGGCTAAGGTTTTAAGGTGTAAAATCTTTTTGTATTTTTCTGGATTTAAACAAGAATGAAAAGATTGGCTCGAAGGGTGTAACTAAGGGTATCTAGTGCTAAAGATGAGCACTAACAAATGGGTCCATATAAGGTGGTTAGCTAATATATCATTAGATGTAAAATGGAAGACCATTTGGGTTAAATCCTACGATGCCTCTTATCACTTGAACATATTTTTATCACTCGAGAGTGATTTTAACCGTAATGCATAACTAGTACAAGTTCTAGAATCGACATAATCACCAGCACACTCATAGAAAATATAAAACAAAAGATGTGTTTTATACAAAAAGAAACCTCACAATTAAGTGGAAAAAGGCTATAATGCGCGCTAGAAAATGCTATCGAATCCAAAATGAATTACTTCCGTAATTTGGCTCAAATCAAAAATTTCTAAAAAAACCTCATTTTACCATTGAAATACCCAAGTTGTTTTTTAAATATATCCCAAAAATGTGTGAAAACAACTAGACAATCAAGGGCGATTTCCTGCTAATTACTTGCATCAAAAAGTTTATCTAAAAATAAGACTAAAAACTAAAAAAAAAATAAAAAATCGTATCATTTTTCCTATTTTCTTTTCTCCCCCATACTTAAGTTTTGCATTGTCCTCAATGTAATAAAAATAAACTTCAAAGTAAAGAAAATGGGAAAAAGAAATAGTCAAAAGATACCATGGGATAGAATATGCAATACGCATATTGGGTCATAAGCAAGCATGTGAGTTATCCAACTCCAAATATTTGACCATCAATAAGCTTCCGACAAATCCATCCTGCAAACAAAACTGCAATACACAATACACAAAACAAAACCAAACAATCCAAATGCTACTAAAAATATGAAAAATAAACAAAGTATGATAATCATCCTAGAGAAATAGTAAGAGATAGAGATAATATTTTTAACACATGATAATCATAGTTTTTGAAACCATAAATCAAGAATGATCCACGATCATTCGTCATCCTCACTCATCTCATTACCTTCTTCATCATCATTATCCTCGTCACCATCATCATCATCATCACTCTCAGACACATAGTGCTCATCCACAAACTCTGAACAAACTCTCCTCTTCTTCTTCGTTCCTCCAACTCGTGATGAAGATCCTCTAACATCATAGCTTGATCCACCAACCTTGGGTAATCTACCATATGGTGGCACTGGGTCAGGAAATGGTGCATAGCCATGATATGGGTATGGATATGGTCCAGGATAAGAGGTGTAGGGGAAAGGATATGGTGGAACATTGGGTGGATTGTAGGGGGCAACTCGTAATTGGCTTCTTGAGCCATGTGTTGAAAAATAGGCATTGAATAATCATTGATGTAATTGTTTCTCAACATCATCGAGTCTCTCCAAACGTCCCTACACTCAATTGCATTCAAATGTTGGTTCCACTCTCCCCAACCTGAGTCAAAACTACTAGACGTACCCGTTTGCACATTCCCCATCGGTATATTGCCCATTGGCACATTTCCTTGCTGTTGTGGTGGTTGTTGTTGTTGTTGTGGTTCGATCCATGCTCCTAATGTTTTCAATTTATTATTCAGAGCATTTCCAAAACCATTTGCATTCCAAATCTCACTAAACTTTGGCTCTCCACACTTAGCCAACTCACTACTATTGTAATACCAAAGATTCTTTGCCAACCTCGTCACAAAATGGCCTCCACAAATGTTGCTATTACCTTTGATTCTCGGGGCTCTCCTAGACAAATACTCGGCAATTAGCCAAGCCGCATTTCCGTCCTTAGTTTCCTCCAATAACATCATAACCCACAAGTCCGGCTTATGACATTTTTCCCTGCTTCCAATTCTATGAAACGGCCCAATTACTAGCAACTTGTGTAGTATTCTCATCAACGGATTCCTAATGGTTGCAGCATTCCTCCTAGTGCAAGAAGGATCTCCCACTCGATTCCAATAAGTGGGCACACTAGGGTAATCTTTTTCAAACCTCCTAAGCCTCGAAAAGTAAGCTTTAAACAATCGATGCTTAACCTCATTCGGTTCATAAAAGCCAAGAGCAACAGCAAAATCCGGCAAAGTGTAGGTGTGATCCCGCCCACAAAGCCTAAACCAAACACAAACTTCTTCCATCAAGTTCCAAACATTTACCTTCCTCTTAAAATACATAGTCGAAAAGAACTCCATACACCACTCACGATAAACCTCTTCATTTATGCTAAATGCTCTTTCCCATGAAAAATCATCAAACGAATCCCCATCAGCCGGATACATATAAGATGTCCGCATCATTTTTCGCAACTCTTCTTCACATTCATATTCGGCAAACAAATCCCAATCAATCACCCTAGGAACCGAACATGTCCTATTTTGAAACTTTGATAATCGTTCCCGGAAAGCATGTTTCTCCTCGTTGGTGAGATCTTTGAACTTCAGGTTGGCATTTTCCTCTGTCTTCAAGTTATACGTGACTTTCCTCCTTTCGTTCCTTTGGCAAAACTTGGTAACAATCGGGTTTAGTGGAACCCGTGTCGAGCTTGAACTACCTACAACAATTCTCTGTAGAAATCATAAATATAAGTCAATATAAGAGTGTTAGAACAAACGGGAAGGTCTATGGAAGCCTTTAAGGTCCACTTCAAAATTTTAAAAAATCCCACAATAGAACGTGGAACCAGATTCGGTTGCAGGGCAACCGGATCAGTTCCTGTGTTGACCTATTCCAACTATTCGGTTGTGCTTCACAACCAGATCGGTTCCTCAACCTGCATAAGCCTTTTGCCTTCTAATCCATTTCCCCCTCGATTTTTCTAAGTCCACTTCAATCCTAGACTGCATTCTATCATCATCAATGATTCCTACATCCTCAAATTGCTCTTAATTCACTTTCCAAACCTCCAATCATCACATATTCATTTGCTTAGAACTCAACAATTTATATGTAGGATCTTGGTTAAGAAACTTAGAGAGAGAAAGTAGGATGGGAGCCTTTCTAGAGAGAGAAAGTGAGAGAAAAACAAAGAGAAGGTTAGATTAGAATTAAAGGTTCAACCCTCTACCTTGGGAGGTAGAGGGTATTCTCTTCATACTACACGTCCTCCTTGATTGTGGATCGAGAATCTGATGAGTAAAGACCGTCCTTCCTCCACGGTGTTGCACTAAGCTAATAACTAACTAGTTAACTACTAGATAACGTAAATAACGACATGTCTACGAGCTAACATATGCTAGACTATAATTGGGGTGACCGACACTTTAACATGGAATTTCCAATTCCTAACAATCTCCCCCTAAGGGAGGTCACCCCATGAGATACATTTTGCATCCTAGCATTCTTTCTTTGTCTTTAGTTCTCGAGCTCGTAGACTTCAATTCTTCAAGTTCCGCAATCTTTGTGCTTTAGTAGTGATTCTTCAAAGTTCGCATTGATTTGTACTTTAAGTGGAGGCCTTTAACTGATCCACATCTTTGATGATCTTCGAGCTTTCATTGAGATCATCGACCACATTAAATCTTTGGATCACCTTTATTGTGTTGCCATCATGTGATGTTGTGACTTTTGGACCGACATGCTCACGCTACGGATCATGACATCTTTCCATCGAGTGGCGGAAGCTTTTACGTAGATATGCACAAGTCATGATTTCTTTAATTAAGTGTGGATGTTGTGAGCATGCGACTTTGGATTGACTCCTCGATTACGATCGGTGACAACCGTCAAATGTACTGCAAACAACGATTAGCAATAAAACATACGAAAGTGTCTTTGATCACTTTCGTTGAATTAGGTCACGCCCACGGTTCCCGTTGAACAATTACAAATCTTTTTGTGATCGGTAGGATTCCTAAGAATCTCCTTGACGAGTTTCGCGTTGTTCTATTTGTTCTCAAACCGAATGTCTCAAAAAGACAACACGGGCGAGTGAACCGACAAATTGAGATTCGATTGATGAAAATGATTTGAAAAACAATCGCGTATTGCTTAGAAGAAAGAGTTTTCAATCGGACGAAGGTTTTATGAGAAAGATCAATTTTCAATCAAAATACTTTTGTATTTGAAAGAGAATACACATTCGATGTGCTAGAGAAAGAAGGTTTGCACATCGAATGGTTTTCAAAAGTATTCGTCAATTCAATCTGGACCAAGGTTGATTCAAGAATGAATCGCCTATTGTTTCTATCCGGTTGTCACAAGCTTGATCTTTGCAAGATCTCACATGTCACCCACCAAGAGCTTGTTTGATGTTGGCTCTAGAAGGATTTCCATCTTCATCGTGAATATTTTCATATCACTTTCGGATGTTACGGCAATACCACAAGGATAATCGTGGGACTCTTAATATATTCTTACTTTCCACATTGTGTGAAAGCAAGTCTTCATTAATTATGTGTCCTAATGAGATATTGTGGATGATCTCTTGGCTCTAGAATCAATAGTGCACATTTGGTTCCTATCTGGGAGACTAGGGAGAGGTCTCCTTCTTCAATATCAATAATCTCTAAGAAAGTCGATAGATAATGTTGGTTCCCGTGAGAATGAAACAATCCCTTTTAAGAGGAACTTGAGTAGCTTGGGAAGTTTAGTGCGATGCGTCCTTTGGGTCTATGACGTCTTGTCTTCAATATCGTTACCTTGGTAACTACCAAGAGCATATGTATTGAACCCGTTCTCGCCCTAAGGTTGAATTATTGGAGGGCTATTTCTTTTCACCCTTTTCACATTTTATTACTTTTCATTCTTCAACCCCTTGATTGCTTACGAGACTTCATAACTAGAACCTTGTTGGGTTTATTCCGATTACTAGCTACTGTCTCGATCCGCATTCTTCCCATTTCTCATTTTCTCCTTTTTCAATATACCTAAAGACTCTACACTATCTAGTGGATTGTCCACAGGTATATCCCTCCGATTCTGGCGGATCGTGGGAACTAATACCTAACCTCACCATCCTTATAACTCCATACATAAAGTAAAATGGTCGGTCTTTTGGTACAGTTCATTCTTCCTTGAAACCAATTGAAAAATCATTTGGAAAAACAATCAAGGTACTTGTGATACGAGATCAAAGCATTTTGTACCTTAATAGTTTTGATCATTTAGAAATGCTCCCCCTCAACATGTGCATATGATGTTGAAATTGTTTGGCACATGGAGGCAAGAGTTCTTTGAAATAATTTCAAAAGCCATTTGATTTTCTTGGTAAATTCTCCCCCTCAATATGTGCATAGGATATTTGAAATCATTTTATCACATAGAGGCAAGAGTTCTTTTGAAGCGCATTTACGATCACACAAGCCATTAAGAAACCATTCGCTCCCCCTCAATATGTGCATCAATATATGAAAGAGTTTGGCACATATTAGAGAGAACTTGTACTTGAATCAAAAAGATCATCTTTATCAAATTTCATATTAAATCACAAATTCTCCCCCGATCAAAAATATCAAACCCTTTGAGATTTTGGATCTCAAGTGATTTAATCAGGTTTAGAAAACATGGGAGAAAATGTGGCCATGTTTAAATACTCATCTCGTTTTTGGATAAATCCTCCTCCTCAACATGTGCATTGTATATTTGAAATCGTTTGGCACATGGAGGCAGGAGTGCCTTTAAAGGACTAAAACAGATTTGAGATTTAAATCACTATCTCTCCCCCGATCAAAAATTTCAAACCTCTTGAGATTTGTGATCCCAATTGATTTAAATTATTTAGAAAATTTTAGGGAAAGGCGTGGCATGATTTACTTTAAAAATGATGATAAGGACCATTTAAGACATTAAAGATTGTTAGTGTCGGTATGATTGTTTTAAGAGATCTTTAGTAAAATAAAACAATTTCACAATCAAACAAGAACCGAAAAATTTTCATTTTGTAAGATCTTTGAGTTTTAAAGAAAATCATACCATGACATAACATTAAAT
The DNA here is from genome assembly GCA_022545495.1 of Chrysanthemum lavandulifolium. Lineage (NCBI taxonomy): Eukaryota > Viridiplantae > Streptophyta > Magnoliopsida > Asterales > Asteraceae > Chrysanthemum > Chrysanthemum lavandulifolium. The sequence goes on from CM040242.1 coordinate 115,162,661, forward strand.
CTTTAGATCACCACTTTATGTAGTACAGACCGGACTTTTTATGAAGAAATATCGTTTGAAAATATTTTGTTTTAGATCACTCTCCCCCTCAATCGATGACTGTAGTCGATGATTGAGTGACTTAGGTTTTGATAAAATAAAGTCCGGTGATTTTCAAAATTAAGTCCAATTTATTTTCAAAACAATATTTTCCATTTTCAAAACAATTTTATTCAAATTTTTCAAAAATTGTTTAAAAATGGTATCCTGCGCGAAGATACGTTAGTGGTTGAGAAGCTTTTGTTGTTGTTGATGAGGGTTGGAAGAAAAATCGTCTGCTGATGCAGTGAGACTTCTTCTTACGTTGCATTTTGAATGCCAACTGTGGTCAAATTAAGCTCCGTTTCTTCAATCACTTAGAAGAAAACCATCTGCTGATGCAGTGAGACCTCTTACGTTGCATTTATGCCAACTCTCCTGTTAGGAATTAGAAAATTCCATAGTGAAGAGTCGGTCACCCCAAATATTATCTAGCATAAGTTAGCTCGTAGATTTGTCGTTAGTTACGTTATTTAGCAGTTTATTAGTTAGTTTGTAGCGTAGTTTAGTTTAGAGCAACACGTGGAGGAAGGACGGGTCTTTACCCACTGTATGCCTGATCCACAGGCCGATAGGAGGTTGTATTTCATGTAACTATAAATACCCCTTCCATCCATGGAAGGGGTGGTGCTTTCAATCTAATATTCCATACTTTTGTGTAAACCTCTAGCAAGAACACCCTCTCTCTCTACTAACTCTCTAACTATGGCAAACATGTATTTTGATCATCCAAGACCACCCGAATCATCAACACAATAAATATTAAGATCCTACAATTGGTACCAGAGCCAAGGTTTTTGGGTTGTGTTGATTTGTGTGGTTTAGTATCATGGTTATGGTGGTTTTTGGTTATTGTTAAAAAACTGTTTTTACATCTTTTTAAGGTCGGAAAAATTATGTTTCCGTTTGCTTTGGTAAAACAGTTTCTAACTTTATAATTATGTGTCTTTTTGGTTTAAAATGTCATATCTGTTGGTCATATGTTGGTCATTAAGTCTTGTGGTTTAGCGGTGATCATTTTGGTCATAAAGTTACTTTTGATGATATCTATTTGAACCGTGACTTGTGGTCAAAGCGCTTATCAACGTGGTCGATCTCACGGTCATAAAGGTTAAAAGGATGCAACTTTGTGCAGTTTTTCTGGGTAAACTTGAAGATGGTCGGAAAACTTTTTGATATTCATGCTAGTGATTTGGTCATTTGTTTCTTGCTAGCGACTTGTCAATGTATCATGTCCGATTCACTTTGGTTCTCAGTAGCGTCTTGGATATCGTTGACTTTTTGAAAGTCAACAAATGAGTTATATCAAAAGCTAACTAGCGACTTGCTTTGGAAAACTGCTAGCGACTTGACTCTTTAAAACGGTAGCGACTTGTTATTGAACAAGACGTAGCGAGTTGACTTAGCGACTTGGTGCTAGCGACTTGGTGCTAGCGACTTGACTCTTGACTAAAAAGATATAGCGACTTGACTCCATAACATGGTAGCGACTTGACAGAGACAGAAATGAAGAATGAGAAGACACGACCACAACATACCATATACCAAATATCATTCAAAAGCGACTTCAGGCCTAAACCATCATCAGTCCTTGTTTAATGAAATGAAAACGAGAAGAACAAAGTTGTAACATCTAATCTGAATCAAAACCAACTCCATCAAATCCCAATCTATACTAACTCATTCTCCATCTCCTACCACACCTATTCAAGACTCAAAGATCAAATTGAAATAAGAAAATTTTTGAAAAGATCTCAGGTCTATTCGTGGGTAACCAAATACCATTTTCAGATCTGTACAAACCCAACGAAATCTTCACAGATCTTTTATCACCAAGCTTCATTATCAAGTGTCAAACCATCTCCCGTATCTAAGTTATTCACATCTAATCTCAGCAGTGTTCCAATATGTTAATGGTTCATTCAAACACATAGATCTCTTTCGATCTATATACATATGGACGTATGCCTCACCGATTAATTTAGAAATACTTCTTGGTAATTTTCGAATCATAAAAGTAAGGTGATAAACAACTTGTGTTTAAAACCCTTTATGAGATTCGACTTTTGAGCTAAAAGTAAATGAAATGGTGCTAAATGAGTGAATGAAACATTGGGAATTGATCTCTGCTTTCTTTTTCCGTGGAATACAATTATTCATCAAGACTTCCAAGAGTCATTTGCACGAAAAGAATGTCATCACTGATAAAAGTTTTGTTCAAAGCATAGCCTTGGTTTTTTATGTCCGAACATGTAAAGAGAAACACTTTCACAAAAAATGTTTTTCTTTGGTTCGTTCAAGATCAAATAATTTCAAAGAAAACGTAAACCTACCTTGTGCTATTGAAGGTGACCTCTTGGCAGTCACAGGAACTCGTACCATCCCTGTGGTATTTATGGACTCATAACCATCGGTGGCTAAGTCGAATCTCGTTCCTATACCATCCCTGTGGCAACAAAGGTGAGTATGTGTACGTGAGATTGAATGAGAGGCGGACATATTTTTTCTTGTGAGATTTGTTAGGGTTTGTGAGAGGATTTTTGGAAGAGAGGCGGATATATTATTATCTTGTGGGATTAGGGTTTGAAGCAGTAAAGTGGGAGGCGTTTAATCTGTGAGAGAAATTAGGGTAAAGAGTGTATAATTGATAACGCTACACGCGTCGTTCGGGGTCAAAGGAACTTCCTTTTCTTGAGCAAGTTTTATAACACCCTAGGCGATGAACCTAATCGTTGTAGTGTAGTAATTAGGGTAAGCCACGGGTATTGATATCATTCTCTAGGGAATAGGAATGCTAGTAGGAGTTACTACGCTAAGGTTAAGGTTGAGGAAGATTATTTTTATCTTTTATATTTTATGAAAATGGAAAGGTACGAATCTCGGGTATTGGATTTGGGGGTTGGTATTTCTACCGATTACTCTACTATTATCTAATTATCTAAACTAGGGTTGTGGGAGTCTATGTCTAATTAATGTGTGCTCGTATGATAGTTTAAAGATGTGTTTACTTAGTTTGTATTACTCCTTAATTATCTCCTATTGATGGTTGAGTGTCACGTCTTATTCTAGTTGCGTTGTGTGTCTAAAGTTGTAGGGTATGTGTTTCTCCCAACTCTTGAACTTACCAAAGGGTCTTGTCTACAAACCCACTAGAGATTATAAACTCCTACTCTAAGGCGCTCTTTGGATGGTTTAGCCTACAATTACTTAGGTAATTATACTCTAAGGTTCACAAAGATGAATCAAGCATTAAGTACACAACGAATGACCTATCGCATTACTAGATCATTAATCAACTAAGATAAGAAACAACCAATCAATATTCAATAATTAAGTTTCATACTTCCTAAGCAAACACACAAATAAATTAGCCGGACATGGAGAACATGCAAGCATACACACAAATAATCAAAGACATAATTGAATTAATGAAGTAAAGACTTATCTTGATGTAAGATAGGGTTTAAAACCCTAAAATCTTGTACAAGACACCTTAGGTTCGGTTTTAGGTTTTACTCCAAAGACTCTCCACACAAAGACCGAAAAATTCGGATTCTATATATAAGACTACAATTGCGGCGGCGTCACCTTATGTTTAGTGGCGCCGCCGTGTCGCCGCCATCGTAGGGTTTCGTCTTGGCCACGTTAACCTTGCGGCGGCGTCACGTTATGTTCGTGACGCCGTCCTCTTGACTTCGGCGTCGTCTGGATTGCATCTAGGCCGTGCGAGTAGCGACGACCTACTCTTCCATAAGCGGGCGTCGTCACTTGAAAATCTGAGTTTTGGGTTGGATCGTCTCAATAATTTTGGGACGGCGTCGCATAATAGCACACTTTTGATGCCGTCGCCTTATACTTTCGACAGCTGTGAGTGTCTCGATTTTGACTTTGGCCATTTTCTTCATATATTCGCGCCTTTTCGTCCAAATAAGTGCCATTCCAGCATTTTGCCTTCACGAGACCTAAAAGTGAAAAGGGCGATATTAAGCAATAACGGATACAAAGTGATCAAATAAGGACTTAAACGACCCTCAAATGGTACCTTTTAAAACCTTATCAAATATCCCTACACTTGTTATTTGCTTGTCCTCAAGCAAATGTGCTTTTAGCCAATTAATTTATAAGTTAGGGGTCATGAAGCATTAATTCAAAATGGTCCACAACACATATAAGCCCCTCAAAAAGTCATAACAAGCACGGAAATACATACTAGCACCTCACATGGGGTGTTTGGATACTCGCATCTCTCTCGGGTTTATATATGAAATATAACAAAATAGGAAATGGAAGATAAACACTCATTAACGGTCCTAGTACATAGATTACCATAGGCTTGAGAATAGATCAAACCTCCATCGCTTTGGCGTAAGCACCTAGGAAAGACTATCAAAGAGGTCTTTAAAGGGTTGTAACGTTAGGCTTACGGTAGGGAAATAAGGGTTTGGTGGGATAGGCTATTTAGTGGTGGTAAGTCAAAAATCTCTATGTTAAATGCATATGAAGAATGGCGTTGCTAAGCCAAGACTCGACACTCTAAAACTCTAGGCAATGGAAATAATCAAACATAAATTTAAAAGATAGATGTAGGATGGTAGCCCGTATGTATATATTTTATTTATTTATTTATTTATTTTTATTTTTTATTATTTTTTTTTTCACTCTATTTTTTTTCTCTTTTCTCTTTTTCTATTTTTTCGATTTTTTTTTTTTTTTCATACACTTTACTCTACCATCCTCTACGATAACATCAAAATACTAGGGATTTGAGGCATATCCCTACACTTGAGTTTTATTACTCTAACACTAATTTGACCCGAATTGAAAAGATCAAAACACTTGGGGTACATTATTACGAAAACAAAGGAAATTTGAATTTAACGTTCCCTTCCGTCATTTCATAAACTTTAACTTTTCCCATGAATCCCAATCATCTCAAAGCGTATACAAAGGATATGACTCGACTTAGCAACTCATGCAAGCAACGGATAATTGAACTAAGGGTTTAAGGTGATAACAATAATGCACTAAAAGTGAGTGCATACTGAGGGTGAGCTAAAGCGATTTGGGTGTATATTTGGGGTGGGGTGTAAACAATGCTCTTCATTGATATTCGGAAAACCGAAACATCACGAGAACCGCGAAAAGGATAGGCTCGAGGGGTTAACTAGGGGTATCGTGTACTAAAAATGAGTACAACGCAAAGGGTGTGGGGAATTACTCAACCGATGTGGAAGAAGTAATTATATTACGGGTATCAAACAAGGGTTATCCTAATGCCTCTTATCATTTAGTTATTCCTAACTACACAAGTGTAGCCTCACTTGCGATCTCGGAATGCATCACAAAACAAGTTCTAGAATCTAATATACTACCGGTTCACACTCTAAGCATTAAAGATGAATGCTTTAATTCCTACTAATCTAAGGCGATCCTCACATTTTGGTGGAATTTGGGTGGTAAGGGTTTTGTGGTAGTCATGCAACTTCCTATCCGTGAGGCGCTTTTGTTAAGACTAATGGCCCACTCTTATATGTCATAAAAATTTTAAATTTGGTGCCAAAATTACCCTAACCGACATTTTCTCATGGTTTATTACACAAATACAATTGAATGAAGCAAATAATCAAGGATAAGCATAGTTTCAAAGTTCCGTTTATTTTCCCTCCTACACTTAAAGCTGAACATTGTCCCCAATGTTCCCGAAAATATCAAAGTTATGATAAAGAAGGTAATTAAAAGCGAAGAAACTAATACTCCACGATTAGCTCGGTAGGATCCGTGTAAAGTGGTGGTTAAACTCTTTTCCAAGAAGAATTATTGCGTGAAAAGCTCCTTCCAATCTTATGTAACTTCTTGACAAACTAAACACGCACACTTGAAGAAAACAAACGAAACCTTCGCGTAAAATCGGTGGTAATAATATATATAAGACTCGATTTAAACTAGGATATAATGCTTGTGGAATGGATGTTTACGAATTTCTAAGAAAATTAAGACACGAAAATTCCAAAAATTTATAAGTAGCTCGGAAAATGAGAAAAAGTAATCGATGTTTTACTCCTTCCCGCCGTCATGTTGCAATCTGGCGCCGTCGGTTATCTGACAAAAAGCGGTCTGCGATTTTGGAAAAATTCGGAAAATTTACATCTTTAGAATCTGGAAAATTTCGCAAAACATCCATTATGACTCGATACAAGCATTTGACTCGAACAAACAAACATAAATATCTTTTAATTAATTGTTATTCTCATGTTTACGTTTCTTTTGAAAAGCGTGTGTAATCCTCCTACACTTATCCCTTATGTAAAATACCTTTATATGCAATTAAGACGAGGTTAAAAACAAAATAAAGCATTTTACAAATTTAAACATGAGGATAAATAATTAATAAAAGATATATGACACTAACAAGCAAACAATTAAGCATGGGTTGCCTCCACGAAGCGCTTTTCTTTATTTAAGAGTCTTGTAGCTAGACTCGTAGTCGTGCTCCTACGCATCGATATACGTAAGTCTATCCTCAACAATGTCGTAAGGATCAAACTTATCATTCAAGTTCCTAGTTATACGTTCGGTTAAATATGCCTTTTCAAACATCTCACCATCGGGATCATAGATTTGTATCCTAATGTGCCACCTTCCATTACCATCACTAGGCGGTCTATTCCAATTCCACATGTGTTCGGTTCTCAACTATCCACTTATTCATGACAAGGTTAACGGCAAGCTTCCTAGGAACTCGGTCATCTTCCTAAATACTAAGGCGTCCTCGAGCGGGTTCACTTCTATGTCCCTAGCCATTTCTTGTTCTTGGAAAGTTCTTTGCACTAGCAAAGGCCTTATCTAGGTAAAAGGTCTTTGGGTGCCTATGATGTTCTTATCAATCCAAGGTCCATATCGAGAAGGCTCTATCAACCCTATCTCTTGTGGGATTTCCTCATCCTTATAGTATGTATGCTTTTAACATCGCAAAGCGGATCTAGCACTCCCTCTCCTACCACTATTTTGGACATCTTACAATCGATGATGGCACTAGCGGTAGCTAAAATCCTCTTCCAACTAGTAATGGGCATGTCGGGTCCTTATTCATGTCTAGTACATGAAAGTCGGCCAAAAGAGTCAACTCTCCTACATGTACTACCATGTCCTTTATTATTCCTACGGACGTGCTATACTACCGTCCGCTAGACCTAAGATAGTTTCCGTTGGTTCAATTTTACCTAGGTTGAGGCTTCTATGAAGAGACAACGAGCGAGATTGATGCATGATCCTAAATCGGCTAGAGCATCGAGTGGCTTGGAAGTTCAAGTCTACGGAAGAGTGAATAGCCGGGATCGTCTAACTTCTTAGGTAAGTTGTTTCGCACAAAAGGCGGACCCATGTTTTCCAAGCCTAAGTTCTAACTCATATTTTTCTTTTAAAGCATTATAATAAGGTGCATGAGCTAAGACTTCAAGAATCGGTTTTCTTGATGGAGTTCCTTGTACTCCTCCTCTAAACTAGGTTTGGATTCTTGGTGACGGGTTTCTCAAGAGTAGGCTTTACCAAAGGTGTCGGCCTTGGTATCTCTTGGATGACTTGGAACCCTTTTGATAGCATTTACCGAGTGAACCGTTGGGTGAGAGGGCATGGATGTGCACTCTCCCATGGTGAATGGAACATGAAGTCGATGCAATCGAATTCACTTTTGGTTCTTAATGGTATCACTTGGGGTGCTCCAACTTCCGCTCATTGAAGGCTTTTAAGAGGGCATCAAGCTTGGTTGTCATCTCGCTTTGTTTTTGCTTAAAATCGGCTTCAAGCTTATTCAATCGAGTTTCTTGGGATGACAAAAATCTAGATGCAATTGCCTCAAGATTAGTGGGGTTCGGTATTAGAAGAATTGAACCTATTAGGCGAACTAGATGAGCTTTGGGGTGTGCTTGAGTTTTGGTTCCACTTAAGATTAGCGTGATTTCTCCATGAGGGGTTGTATGAGTTTCCTAAGTTGTTTTGTTCGGGTTTGAAAGTGTACCACTTCTCTCCCGCTCCGTCGATGCGTATGGAGGCGTAGTCCGCAAAAGCTTGTTCGGAGAGCCTTGTGCAATCACGAGTGTCATGGGGACCACTTCATAACTCACAAGGTAGAGTGATTTGATTCACTTGTCGTGAGGACTTAGGATTTTGTAGGAACTCATGAGAATTTAACTTGATCTTCAAGTTCGATCATCCCACGGTCGGGAGGAGGCAAGGAGATTGCCTTGGCGGTTTGGGCGGCTCACGGGGTCATCCCAACTTTCGTTGTCATAGAGGCGAGGTCCTCTATTATTTCCCATGATTCTTCTGCGGTGAGATCACTAAGTTTTCCACCGGCCGCTTGGTCAATGGATCGCTTAGTGGGAAAGTTGACATGATCATAAAAGATTTGGACTTGGAGCCAAAGATCAATGCCGTGATGAGGACTTTATGAAGTAAGTCCTTGAATCGGGTCCATGCTTCAGAGAGATTCACCTTGACGTTGTTGGAACATCAAGATGTCATTCCTAAGCTTAGTGGTTCTCCCGGTGGGAAAAATTGAGCAAGGAAGCGAAGTAAGATCATCAACTTGAAATGGAGCCGGAAGTCGCTCAAGCCAATTACTAGCTTGGTCCCGTAGAGAGAATTGGAAGAGGCAGCGCATGGTCTCCCGAGTAGTAGCATCAAGGTCGATGGAATCGGCGATTTTGAGAAATCCTCGGATGTTGATTTGGATCTTGAGCGAAGTCCATGGAATGCACATCCGCTTTGCACCAACCGGATGGTGTCGGATCGCAGGTAGTAGTTTGGGCTTGGTCGGGAAGCTCAATGGTGTTCCTATAGCCTAGGTGGCTTGGTCTTGAGTATTCACCAAGAGTACGGGCTCTTGGCGGGTCATTTGGTGGTGGGTTGATGAATGGTAGTGGGTTATCACCTTCCATGATGAAAAGTGATGAGGTTACGAACAAAGGTCACGAAGAAGGGGATAGACTAAGAGAAATCTAAAATGAGAAAAAGTTTACTTGATAGGAATCAAGCAAAGAAACCTAAGCGAGGTTGACTACTAACTAGCTATTCTATTCCCGTGCGCCAAAAACTTGATAACGCTACACGCGTCGTTCGGGGTCAAAGGAACTTCCTTTTCTTGAGCAAGTTTTATAACACCCTAGGCGATGAACCTAATCGTTGTAGTGTAGTAATTAGGGTAAGCCACGGGTATTGATATCGTTCTCTGGGGAATAGGAATGCTAGTAGGGAGTTACTACGCTAAGGTTAAGGTTGAGGAAGATTATTTTTATCTTTTTATATTTTATGAAAATGGAAAGGTACGAATCTCGGGTATTGGATTTGGGGGTTGGTATTTCTACCGATTACTCTACTATTATCTAATTATCTAAACTAGGGTTGTGGGAGTCTATGTCTAATTAATGTGTGCTCGTATGATAGTTTAAAGATGTGTTTACTTAGTTTGTATTACTCCTTAATTATCTCCTATTGATGGTTGAGTGTCACGTCTTATTCCTAGTTGCGTTTTGTGTCTAAAGTTGTAGGGTATGCGTTTCTCCCTAACTCTTCGAACTTACCAAAGGGTCTTGTCTACAAACCCACTAGAGATTATAAACTCCTACTCTAAGGCGCTCTTTGGATGGTTTAGCCTACAATTACTTAGGTAATTATACTCTAAGGTTCACAAAGATGAATCAAGCATTAAGTACACAACGAATGACCTATCGCATTACTAGATCATTAATCAACTAAGATAAGAAACAACCAATCAATATTCAATAATTAAGTTTCATACTTCTAAGCAAACACACAAATAAATTATGGGACATGGAGAACATGCAAGCATACACACAAATAATCAAAGACATAATTGAATTAATGAAGTAAAGACTTATCTTGATGTAAGATAGGGTTTAAAACCCTAAAATCTTGTACAAGACACCTTAGGTTCGGTTTTAGATTTTTACTCTAAAGACTCTCCACACAAAGACTGTAGGATATTACTTTTCACATACACATCAAACCATTAACACAAAGTAGCGTATAAGTGGAATTCTAGAGAGAGAAAGTTAGAGGTTTAGGGAACTTAGTGAGAGAAAGTGAAAGATATTATTATGAGCTCCAACTCTCTACCTTGGGAGGTAGAGAGTATTTATAGTCTTACATAAATCGCCACACATCGGGCTGTGGATCAGGCATACAGTGGGTAAAGACCCATCCGTCCTCCACGGTGTTACTTAACTAAATACTACTTAACTTAAGAATTACTACGACTACGAGCTTTCTAACGATTACATATACTTGAGGTGACCGACTCTTTAATACCGGGAATTTCTAATTCCTAACAATCTCCCCTAAGGGAGGTCACCTCAATCATGTACCAAAAATACATTGAATACAACCAGATAATACATTAACAATTGATCTTGCATTCTTGATGTAGTCCTTTGCTCCTAAGCTCGTAGTCATTGATTCTTCACATTGCATGTTTGGTTACTTCAAGTGGAGGTCTTTTCTTGATCCACGTGATAATAATTTTGAGCCATCTTTTGAGATCATCACTATCAACAATCTCGACACATCCTTTGTGGTGTTGGTATTATGTGATGTAGTGACTTTAGGACCGACATGCTCACATTCGGATCATGATATCTTCTCATCGAGTAGCGGAAGCATTTGTTGAATCATGATATTGGCAGCAGTAGCGAAGCATGGAGTGAAAAATATCGAGTCATTGATGCACTTATCATGATTTCTTTTGAGATGAATGTGTAGTGTGAGCATGCGGCTATGGATTGATCGCTTCATTCGATCGGTGCAAGCGTCGGGTGTACACGCATACAACGATTATAATAAATCGCACGAAAGTGTCTTTGATCACTTCGTTGAATTGAGGTACACGGCCCACGGTTCCCCGTTGATCGATACATGTCCGCCTGTGATCGGTATAATTCGAAGAATTTCCTTGATGAGGTTTCAATGTTGCTCTAGCCGTTCTCAAACCGAACATCTAAAAGAAGACAACACGGAGTGAGTGAACAAATAATTTTAAGTCCAGCGATTGATGAAAAGAGATTTGAAAAACAATCGTGTATTGCTCAATAGAAATTGTTTTGCAATACAACGAAGGTTTTATTGAAAATCAATTATCAATCATAAAATACCTTTTGGTTTGAAAAATAAGTACACGGTCGATGTGCTAAAGAAAAGAGTTTTAAAGCACAAAGACCGGTTTTTCAAAGGTATCCGTCAATCCATAACTCGAACCGGGATTGATTCAAGAGATTGAATCGCCCCATTGTTTCATTCGGTTGTCACATGGTTGATCTATATAATAGATCTCACATGCCACCTACCGTGAGCTTGTTTGATGTTGGCTCGAAGGCTTTCCATCTTCATTGTGAATATGTAAACACATCACTCGGATGTTACGGCAATACCACAAGGATAATCGAGGACTCAAGATATAATCTCTCTTCCACATTGTGTGAAGCAGAGAGTCTTCATGGAAAGTGTCCTAATGAGATTTATTAATGATCTCGTGGCTCTAGACTCAATTTGTGCATATTTGGATCTGCGGAGACTAGGGAGAGGGTCTCCTTCTTCAATATCAACCATCTCTAAGAGAAAGTCGATAGATAATGTCGGTTCCCGTGAGAATGAAACAAGTCCTTTTAAGAGGAACTTGAGTGGTTTGGAAAGTTGAAGTGCGGTGCGTCCACCGGGTCCATGACGTCTTGTCTTCAATACCGATGTTACCATCAAGTAGCATATGAATTGAACCGGTTTACGCCCTAAGGTTGAATAAATGGAGGCTATTTGTTTTCACCCTTTTCTCATTCAATTCTTTTAATTCTTCAACCCCTTGAGTGCTTACCGAGACTTCATAGCTAGAACCTTGTTGGGTTTATTCAATACTAGCTCGGTCTTAGTCCGCACTCTTCCCATATCTCATTTTTCTCCTTTTATCATCATACCTAAGGACTTCTACACTAACTAGTGGATTATCCACGGTAGATCCCTCCGGTTCGGCGGATCATGGGAACACATACCTAACCTTATCATCCTTATATCACCGTACATAAAGTAGAGTTGGTCGGTCTATTTGGTATTGTTCATCCGCCATTGGAACCAATTGAAAACCATTTGAAAATCAATTCGGATACTTGTGATATATTATCAAAGCATTTTGTACCGAATTGTTTTGATATTTTCGAGCGAGAACTCCCCTCAACATGTGCATCAAGTATTGAAAAGTTTTGCACGGAGGCAAGAGAAAGAATTAACTTCTTTGATTACCATTTTCTAAAGCTATCAACATCACTTCCCACATCAAATCAAGTAGATATAGCATTTCGGGAAGGATGAGGTTTCCATAAATTTGCTCCCCTCAATATGTGCCTCGAGATTAGAAAAGAGTTTTGCACATACTAGAAGGAACCTGCACATTGAGATAAATGATCACGTTTCAAATCATAGGTTTAAGATAGATGCTCCCCTCAACATGTGCATGGAAAATTTGAAATCGTTTGTCACATGTGGGAAGGAAAGCATGTACATTCTTATGAAACCATTTACCGAATTATCGGTTTAAATCCAATTTAAATCACACATTCTCCCCGATCACAATTATCAAAACATTTGAGATTTGTGATCTCGTATAGATTTAAATTGATTTTGAAAGCTTTTAAGGAGAATTGTGACTTGATTGTGAAAGCGTTTGAACTGGATAAGGATCGGATTTAAGACTTTTAAACTCCATTGATAAAACATGCATGTAAATCTTTTGAAAACAATTTAATGCCAAATAACTATTTAATTTAATTGAAATCATTCTCCCCCTCAATCAATGACATAGGTTGTTGATTGAGAGATAAAGATTTTGACATATAAGCCCGATGATTATCAAAAATAGAGATCGAGTTATTTTTCAAAGCATTTAGTTTTCGATAGATAAATGTTTATAGAATCGAGCATGGAATTTTGAAAACATGATGAAATATGGCTCGTTCTTTCTTTTAAAACCGGTTATTGCATGAAAATGACAATAAACCATTTTTCTCTTTCTCCCAAATTTTTTTTTTTTTTTTTTTTTTTAATAAAATTGAACAACATCTAAAGTCCGTGTCATTCTTTGAATGACAAGACAAAGACCGTAGATATTATCGAACCGGAAAAACATGACAAAATGACAATATTTTTTTTTTGAAGATTTTTTTGAATTTTTCAAATTTTATGGATTTTGAAAGTTTTATATTTTTCTATTTGATTTTGAAAGTTTTATAATTTTGTATTTTGTTTTTCGAATAGATATATACAAGAAATAGATGAAGATAGACCTTTACTCTTCGTCTTCCTCACGAAGACGTTTGAGTGTTTTCGTTGAAGGCTTTTCAAGCCAAGACGTGGAAGAATAAACTCAAAACGTTCTCTTGGAAGAGTTTTGGTGAAGATGTCACTAACCGGTATTCATACCTCACAAAATAGAGTTCCACCACACCTTTTTCAACTTGTTCACGATGAAATGATGTCGAATGTCGATATGCTTTGCTCTTGAGTGTTGAACATTTTGCATGAGAGAGCAATAGCACTTTTATTATCACACGATGTAGGATTTTGTTGAATACAAAGCCATAGTCGATAATTGAGATCTCATCCATAAGATTTGAGCACAACAGATGACATGGCTATGTATTCACCTCTGTAGAGGAAATAGAAGTATTCATTTGCTTCTTTGAAGACCACTCACAAGCTTATCACCCAAAACCGAGCACCTCAAACGCGTGCTTGACGAGTATCTTGACACCCGCATGATGCATACGCATATCTTCGTTAGTGACATACGGTGTCCTTGGCACCAAAGTCCCATATTGATGGTTCCTTGGAGATACCGAAGACCCGCTTAACCGCTTCAAGGTGCTTTTTAGTAGGCTTAGCACGGTATCTAGCTCACATGCAAATAGAAAAACAAGATGTACGGTCTACTAGCGTTGAGGTACATCGGGATCCAATCATACTACGATATTTCGTTTGGTCTACCATGATCCCTGAGTGGTCCTCATCTAGTTTGGTTCGTTCAATCATGGGTGTGTCAACAGGGTCACTTGAATCAACTCCAAATTTCATTAAAATCTCATTTGCATATTTAGATTGATTTATGAAAATGCCTCCGGGACTTTGTGAAATTTGTAATCCCAAGAAAAATGACATTTGTCCCATCATTGACATTTGAAATTTAGAACTCATTTCATTTGAAAAACGATCACATTCCATTGGGTCTGTCGAGGCAAAAATAATATCATCAACATAAATTTGAACATGAATTAAATGTTTGCCTGACTTCCTGGTGAACAATGTAGGATCAATGCTCCTTTGATGAATCCGGTTGATAGAAGAAACTTTGTGATGTATCATACCATGCCCTTGGAGCTTGCTTTAAACCGTAAAGAGCCTTCTTCAAACGATAAGCGTGAGTAAGATGCTCTTGATTCACAAATCCTTCAGTTGGTGGCGTGACGACTTCTTTAAGATCTCCGCTCGAAATGCCGTCTTTACATCCATCGATAAACTATCATGTTCTTACTAGCAACATTAGCCGAAAGATTACGATTGCCTCGATTCGAGCAAGCTGGAGCAAAAGATTCTTCAAAGTCTATACCCTCCTCTTGGCGATATCCTTTAGCAACTAATCGAGCCTTGTTCTTCAACACATCACCATGCTCATCAAGTTTTACTTTGAAGATCCATTTGAGAGCTATGATCATAGCACAGCGATCGAGCGGTACTAACTCCCATAAATCAAGACGATCAAACTCATGAATTTCATCTTGCATGGCATTGAACTATTGTCTTCATTCATGGCGGTTTAACATCTTTTGGTTCGATCTTAGATAGTACGGAGTTGAAGAAGCACCATAAGGCATCGGTTGCGAGTTGTTTCCGGGTTGATACAGACGAGATGGATTTCCAATGATGTTGTCTAAGGGTGATCGTGAGTCCATTTTCGAGGTGTTCATGTGGCGGTTGTTGAGGAACCGAGGTAGGCGAGTCGATGTCTCTCAAGAAGTTGGTTCGATGATGATTCAGAGTAGCAAATATGTTTTCAAATGGAGCATCTTGAGAGTCGCAAAGGGATTAACTTCATCATTGATGCGAAACATTTCCATGATGTACATTTGAAGAATGATGATTTGTTGATGAGGCGAAGGATCGCAGAGTGCTTCTTGACTTAAAGATATTGAGACCGAGGATTGACTTCATTCACGGAATATAAGCATCCTCTGTTGTAGGAATCGCACCTCATTAGTAATTGAATCATACAGTTCATCAAACATGGGATCAAACAATTTCTTTACATCATCTTGGATGGAGGTACATATGGAGTTTCTTGAGAGGAGTTTGGAACAAGGGATGAACCAATGGGACTGTTTTGAAGTGCGGGTCCCGAGTGGAGTGTCCAGAGCCATAGGACCATTGCGATAGAAACTCTCTCGACTATCTTTATCAACCCATATGTAGACAATTTGAAGTGACCACGATAAAGAAAACCGATATACCAAACTTGGCGAAGAAGAATTCCTGCATTTGCATCTTAAGCTTGCCTTTGTGAATTTTAACTTCAATCTCAAATAAGTGATAATTGATTAACTCAAGTAATCGACTTGTGTCAAATGCCCAACACGTGAATAAGCATAACCGGATGTACGTCGATCCACCGAATGAACCGGAACAAATGATTTCGACATTAATGCATTCTTCCTAAAGGTATACATGTAGAGGCGATCGGAAGATTCACCACAAATGTCTTGACGAATGAGGTAGTCATTTTCCTTAATGTTCATGTGGTTGATTTATAAGCGCACAATGAGAGGAACAATAATCCGTAAGATTTGGCAAAGAAATACCAAAGAGCGGATCATTATCCATGAACAACAATCCGTGAAGATTTGGCACGGGGAATACCAAAGAGCGGATCATTATTCAATAGTGCAACTTACAATATCATGATAGTCATTATAAACGCCTTGTGAAATAACGGAGATAAGGTTTCTTGAGAATTCCAAGAAGTACTTCATAGATGGTGACCTAGTTGAGTTAATAGAAACGAGCATGAGCTTGAAGTCGGATGATCAACATTCGTCGAAGGTTGAAAGTACTCATCAAACCTATCTTTGAAAACAATGAATAAACATTGATTCCCAATTATCCTTAGTAAGTGAAGCATTAGGCGTTGGAGGAGAGTCATCAAAATCAAAACTATGAATCCAGTTATCCTTAGTATATTCACTCTTCATCAAAAGAGTATACACTCATCATCATCAAAAATTAAGTCGTATAACCATTCTTCAAACATCCATCATCATGTAGTATATTCACTCTTCTCCCCCTCAAAAATTGCATCCGAAGTTGCCATTTTTGATTTAACAAGTGAATAAGAGTATACACCAATGAACATAGATCCACTTGATGATTGAATGAGCGTGGAAAAACATGAAGCTTATTGATGAAGAATGTAGATGAGTATGGCCATTCATGAGAGAATTTCTCTTTAGCTGAAGATAAAGCTTATGTAAGAGTGTACACTTTTCTTTTCTTTAAAGAACGGGGCTCAAGTGTTATCTGCAGACACCATAATGATGAAGTACTAGGCTGAATCGATTTGAGCAGACGTCATTGTTAAGAGCCCCATCATATGTTTAGAGCCGCTGAATCCAAATACCAAGGGACGATTTATACGACTGCTTTGGACAATGACGAAGACAGAGAATTGGAAACATTGGATCCCCACGTTGATGGGTTCCTTTTGGTTAGCACAAACAGTCTTTGAATCAACAGAAACCCTAGATGCAATGGCATTATCCCTAGGAGTCGAACTAGTAGAAGCATCGACTTAGTCAAATGACATTTTGTGCTTAATGGGATTATTCTACCGGTTGGCTTCCAAACCTTAACAGCACTATTCTAGGCATAGTGGATCTAGCTAAGGGTAAGGTTTGCCATTCGTTAATATTCGACCGTGGGCTTCCACTGAAATCCTATATTTGTAAACACATTCCTCGTAGGTTTCAAGATTGCTTAATCTGTTTCGCTCTCCAAACTTTCTTAAGCGGGTTATGAATCTTAGACCTCGAAATAACACATCACATTTATCATGATTACGGAAAATAAACATTTTTACATGTTTTGCGAGACGAGATGAGGCCTCGAATTAATTTCAATAAGCTTAGAGCTAATACTAGAACTAACACGATTCTTTTTGTTCAAATCAAACTTCTTGTCCCTATGGTGTTCTTTCACTTCCTTATCATGAACACTTTTAGTTTGCGTAATCCTATCCTTCTTTGCATTGCTTCTAGGTTTTGACCCGCTAACTTTAGTGTCAATCTTAACATCCAGAGAAGTAACGATGGGAACATTACATGGCTTCACTACTTTACGCATTTACGGTCTAGAAGTGTTGGGATCTCAAGTTCTAAGAGGCACATCAAAGGTTGCTTGCTTGAATTTTGACATGGAACAAGGCATATCAAGGGTCACATGCTTGGCTTTAGGCATAGAACAAGGCACAACTATTCTATCTCGCCTATTGCTAGATTTCGGACTTGTGACAATTACATACTCTAAGAGTTCACGAGATCGTTTGGCATCCATGCAGCATAGGCTATAGTACTATCAAAAGGTTTTTCTAATCTTTCATCTTCAACAATCTCACGGAGACCCTTCAAACTTTCCTTAAGGTATGAGAGATATGCTTTATGTGCAAGTTCATTATTCCTAATGGGCGGAGGAATGTATAACATATCGATAGCATATTTATCACAAGCGAAACCTTAGGAGCAGTATTTGCAATTTGGGATTGACAACTTTCCTTTCACCTCACGCTTGATTCTCAATATCGTTAAGTAAAGAAGTTATCTTTTCAATTTGTTTATCATGATTAACTTTAAATGAATCACATAACTCTTTGTTTTGATCATTAACCTTTGAAATTTCAAACTTTAAAACAATCATTTTCCTTTTGCAAGTTATCAATTATGTTTTGAAGTTGGAAATTCGAGAATCTAAAGGTGGAGGCATATGGGAACCAACACATCCTTCTTTTCACCTTCGGTTGTGAAATTTGGGCTTTCAATCTTTTGATCGTGTTATAATGAGCTCGAATTTGTTCATCACGTTTGCTAATTTCAAAAGCGCATCAAACTCGGGAGCATCGAGGATGTCTTGATATTTGAGGTTTTAACATTTTCTTTGAGATGTTGATGTTTTAATTGCAAAGTAAGATGTTCAACTTCTAATTTAGAATAATGTTTGACCAAGTTATCATGATCATCCTGTTCTATTTTCTCATGCAATTTTGAATTTGTTGTTTCAAGCTCAATGACACGATCATGGGAGACTTTCGAGCAATGATAATTCATGAAATTGAGAAGCATTAATGGAACAATTTATAGCGATGAAAACACATCTTGAGCAATACATTGAAATCGATTCTCATTCGGTGTATGCAAGTTCTTCCTTTCAATCTCACTATATTTTAATTCTCTCTCATAGTCACTAACCTCAACAATCATTGCATCAAATACCTTTTCCATTTCTTTAATATCGAATCGTCCCCTTTTAAGACTCTAAAATTGATCTTTAGTTGTTTAAAGAAAGGCATGACCTCGATTAAATAGCATTCTTTAGTTTGCTCAAAACCCTTTCCCTTGATTATACCGGTGGGTGTGATCCTTTTCTTACAAGTTTTCTCAAAATCAACAAATAGTTGAAAGATAACATATTCATCGATTAAGGTCTTGCTTTTAGTGGCAAGAGATCTAGGAACTAAGTGCATTGGTGTATTAGGAGGATACAGTTGATTTAGGCGGTTTCCTACAAGGGGATTCTTTTCAACAAGATTTTCACTTTTGCATTTCCATATCCTTTTTCCGAACACTTGTTCGGGGTTAATAGAGTCTGAGGCTTAAACTTGTTCAAGGAGATCCAATTTTCTTTAGTGTAATTATGGGGTTTGATCGTTATGTTATTCTTTTTACACTCGGGATCTTCTAACTTCTTATTCATTTTCTCCCTAGTGACTTCATCATTTCTTATCTTCCTCGGTGCACTCAACGCAACTAGGTTTCGCCTAGGCTTAAGGATTTCATTACCATCATAAAGCACCTTATGAGCATTTCTAGCCTTTTAATTACCTTTGGATTTGGTTCCTCAACAAGGGAATGCTATGCTTATCGCTTAAGACTCGATGCTTAGTGATCATGTGAGCGGTTTGAATGGTATTCCCTTACGCACAACTTATTTTCAAGCTTGTTTTTCAACGTTTTAGATTGGAAAAATCATTCAAAAGTTTTGATTCCTTAGCCTTGAATTCTTGCTTAAGCATTTTAACATTTTCTTGAAGTTCGTGTTTTTGCTTAGCGCTTTGGAAAGCTTTTCTTGTAAGGAGTTTAACTCTTGTTTTAATACTTCTTCTAAAATTACTTTTTCTAATAATTGTACGCATTTGGATATCCATCTCACGCTCACGAGTGGTAAGTTCAAACTTAGCACGTTGTTCGATATGGCAACTTGATCCTTATAGGTATTGAGTTCGGTGGTCAAGGAATCATCAGCACAAATGTAGTGTACTCATGCAATCCATAATCATCATTTTGAGAAGAAGATGCATACCTAGGTGCTGCAGAAACTTTCATGCAAGTTTCTCTGCATTAACGTGCACAGGTTGTGGCTGGTGCATCTCTATCTTGGGTACATCCGAAGCTTCCATGTAGCGTTCCTTTGCATTAGCTTGCAGGTTGTGATGGTGCACTCTCTCTTGTGAACATGAGCATGAAGATTCTATTTTAGCATTGTTCGACTCATCATTATTTGTTTTCTCTAACATTCGCATTCAAAGAACACCGATTCTTCCATAGATACATTACCCAACTTATCACAACAATCTCTCAACCGCTCGACACTCATTCACTTTTTCATCCTTTTGTGCGGTTTCCTCAATGTACTTTTTCACATTATCCATGAGTTGGATAAATGTCTCAATAATTCTCGAATTTCCATTCCGGTATGTTTTTGAAGGAAATTCCGGTCAAGTGTTGATCGAATCTACTTGAATATTCCCCACCGATGAATGGTGAAATTGTTTGTAGATTACTTGAAGAGTCTTGGAACCATCTTTTGAACTTCTTCATTGGTAAGTTGCGACTTTAAATGCTCTAAGTTCAACAAACAAGCTTCTTGTCAATGTAGGTAAGTCTGGCGGAAAAGAGCACTACATGTTCGATCCCGACTATGGATAACAACCGTATGAGGTGCGGATGAAGTAGTTGATAGGCTCAATGTCGCATTCCATTTGCATGGCATTACATGGCGTGTGCAATTCATTCTCATTGTACTCGTAACATGAATATCTCACATCCTCGTTGTTTAATTCAAACATCTTTAATCGTTCAAGATAGCATCCATTATCATTATTATCTATAGCATCATACGGTTTAAGCACTACGAAATCACCGGGTCAAGAGAGTAAGACATGATGTGGTAGAATGCACGGATTTTACAAGTCTATGATTCAAACCAGAAATAGAATCTTTCATGGATTTTACTAAAATCAAGACCAAACCGTTAAGCAATGACCAATGGAATGATAGACAATTGTGTGTTAGGACATATGATTGTTTGTAGGATTAGCATAGATGTTGTTTGGTTGTGATTCGGATTGGTTTATGCCCGTTTTCCGAGAAATTAAGGTCTAAAACTTAAAACCTCAATAACTTCATTCGAGCGGATTTAGACCTTGAAGATTGACCGAATGAACTTTAGAGAGATGTTGTTTAGTAGTTCATTCAGCGTGCCATTCTCCTCGTTCTCACGGTCGCTTTGATGGGTAGAACGCGAAAACGGAGTTACGGTTCAAAAGTTATGGCCGTTTGAAGTTTCGACGGAAAATCAACCAAGTCGCTACGAATTCTTGAACCAAGTCGCTAACAACTAATTCGCTACACCACTAAGTCGCTAGAGTCCCAAGTCGCTAGAAAATGCAAGTCGCTAAGTAGTAACTCGCTAAGCCTCAAGTCGCTAGCAAAATTTTGGCGAAGATTGCTACTCAAGTCGCTAAAGATACAAGTCGCTAAAGAGCAACTCGCTCTGGACCAAGTCGCTACCACCAAGTCGCTACCCGTAGTGGAGTGTCCACTACTTGTCTTGTAACTCGCTAGATCTAAGTCGCTAGGTCTAAAGTTGTAACTCGCTACAAATTTGTAAAGCAAATCGCTATGAAGAAAATAGTCCGTGAGCTAAGTCGCTAGCTTGAAAAACCATATAAACATCACTTTTCAATCCAAAAACAACCCAACCAAGATGATTCAAGCTTACCAAATGAAAACCTAAACACTTGTGATGATTCTAAACATAAAAGTACTAACAAAATTCAAACTTTAACACAAGAAATCAACCAAATGATGCAAAAACTACTAAACTTTTTCAAACTCAAAAACCACCTAAAAACTACTAGAAATCCAAAGATGTGCAAGATATGATCCAACCATGGCTCTTGATACCAATTGTAGGATATTACTTTTCACATACACATCAAACCATTAACACAAAGTAGCGTATAAGTGGAATTCTAGAGAGAGAAAGTTAGAGGTTTAGGGAACTTAGTGAGAGAAAGTGAAAGATATTATTATGAGCTCCAACTCTCTACCTTGGGAGGTAGAGAGTATTTATAGTCTTACATAAATCGCCACACATCGGGTGTGGATCGGGCATACAATGGGTAAAGACACGTCTGTCCTCCACGGTGTTACTTAACTAAATACTACTTAACTTAAGAATTACTACGACTACGAGCTTTCTAACGATTACATATACTTGAGGTGACCGACTCTTTAATACCGGAATTTCTAATTCCTAACAAAGACCGAAAAATTCGGATTCTATATATAAGATTACAATTGACGGCGTCACCTTATGTTTAGTGACGCCGCCGTGTCGCCGCCATTAGGGTTTCGTCTTGGCCACGTTAACCTTGCGACGGCGTCACCTTATGTCCGTGACGCCGTCCTCTTGACTTCGACGTCGTGCGGATTGCATCTAGGCCGCCCGAGTAGCGACGGCCTACTCTTCCATAACCGGACGTCATCACTTGAAAATACGAGTTTTGGGTTGGATCGTCTCAATAATTTTGGGACGGGCGCCAATAGCTTTTGACGCCGTCGCCTTATACTTTCAAAGAGCGTGAGTGTCTCGATTTTGACTTTGGCCATTTTCTTCATATATTCGCGCCTTTTCGTCCAAATAAGTGCCATTCCAAAGATTTTGCCTTCACGAGACCTAAAAAGTGAAAAGGAGCGATATTAAGCAATAACGGATACAAAAGTGATCAAATAAGGACTTAACGACCCTCAAAATGGTACCTTTTAAAACCTTATCAAATATCCCTACACTTGTTATTTGCTTGTCCTCAAGCAAATGTGCTTTTAGCCAATTAATTTATAAGTTAGGGGTCATGAAGCATTAATTCAAAACGGTCCACAACACATATAAGCCCCGCAAAAGTCATAACAAGCACGGAAATTACATACTAGCACCTCACATGGGGTGTTTGGATACTCACATCTCTCTCAGGTGTTACATTAATTGAAAAAGAATGGTATTTTGGTCTACAATTTTCACGGGAGGATTACATAAGAACACGGCTTGAGCTTAATGTTTGAGAAAAGAAATTTATCATAACGGGAGTATAAGTGATTGATATACAAGTTCGCTTGAACATTGGGCCATGAAGCTTGGATTTGAATGACGGTCAGATGGGCTTCTCAATTTGAGATCGGATTTATGTGAATTAATGATGAGATTGGTTGATGAGATTTGTCGATATGATTTGGAGTGATGATGAGATTCAATGGGTTATGAGGTTTGGTACTTTGGTTTATACGTTTTCACGAAGAATATTTTGTTACGGCTTGTGTTGATATTTGAACAAGGTTGACTTCGGGGTTGCTTATATTTGGTATTTCATATTTGGATTTGAAGTTAGGCTTTCCGGGTGTGTTTACTTATTTCGTCTTCTTTCTTTCTACCCTTCTGCGAAGATGACTTGTTTGGGCGTTTATTGAGGGTGATAAAGACTTGGCTATTTAATTACGGTTGTGATTCTTTCTCGTTTAACCCACAACGTAACTATCACTTCGGTGTCTCACTCAGTTGAGAATGTCAAGAGGTTTTGTACATTTGGTACACCGTTTCTTTTTCACGTGGATTAGTACAAGTTTAAGTAACAAATCTGGGGAATTTTACTTCATGATCAAGTTTGACATATCGGGTTTACTTCACCAATTGGTCACAGCAACAGCCGACAGAAGCGTGAATGATGTGTTTACCAAAGTGTTTATTGGATGGTTGATGATGTTATTGATGTTGGTGTTTGAACTATTGATGAACCGCTGCATGTTCCCCTAAAACAGATACTCACCGAAACCAAAGTTGTCATAACACGTTCAAGCTGACATTGTTTACGGTTTTGTCTTGATTTTGTAAAATCCCGCGAAAGAACCTATTTCTCGGTTTAAATCATAGACTTGTAAAATCTCGTAACAATGGAAACATCCTGATAATAGTAAGGTGCATTTTCGGACCTATCTTACGGTTTATTCTTGGTTTTGTAAAATCCCGCGAAAGAAACTATTTCTCGGTTTAAACCATAGAGTTGTAAAATCCCGTATTGATGGAACCATCTTGGAGAAAGGAAAATGTATTTCTGGATCTTTTTTATGCTGGTGCTACGGTTTCTGTTTCGAAGAAGAGATAAAAGGGTGTACTTCATGAATTGGATGTGTGTTTGGATATTCGTCATGGCAGTTTGGTTATTACATGGTTTTACGGGGTTATATGCTTTTGACCATGATCGGGATGAAACCATTATCAGAGTTCACTTAAAACGTCAAAGGAGGCTAGAGTTGAGCTATTAACCAGAAGATGTGACAACGGGGTTAATTTAGTATTATCTATTTGAGGTTGAAGTGCAATATCACGGCGAGTGTACTTAGTATCCAAGGTATCGGGATGGATGGATGAAGATTCTTCAAGATCCTTGTTCGAGCTTATTATTTAAAACGAAGACTTGGAAATCTAGTTATTGTTGGGTGTCTTTACCTTTTCTTTTACCACTGGGGAATTGGGCTCATACCACCACAAAATAACTATCACTTTAAGGAGTTACGTTGTAGTGCTCAATGTCACATTCAATTGTGGATTTTCAAGAGGTAATGTACGCCTTATACTTGATGGTTGGTTGGTTGAAGAGTATAAAGTACATAGAGTACTTAGAGATGCTAATGGAAATCGGCACCGCTCTTTGTTGCATATGTGCAAGTTTAAGTCACGAGTTCGGGTTAGTTTACTTGAGGTCAAATTCATCATATCGGGTTTTCTCCATCACCGTCACGACAAAGAGCCTATGAGAATGATAATGGGGATGATTACATGTTTTGCTAAGAAAGTTGAAAAGAGAGATTATGACGATGTTCACATCGATTCATGCGCTCGTACTCTAAAGAAAAGAAAAGTGTACGTTTCAGTGCGCTTTATCTTTGAAAGAAGAGAAATCTTCTTATGACGTATGAACACAACAGTTCATGCCTCGTTCCTCAAAGAAAAGAAATGTGTACACTTCAGTGCGCATTATCTTTGCAAGAAGAGAAATCTTCTTATTTATGACCATTCTCATCAACATGCTTCATGCTTTTTCCATGCGCTTCAAGTCATCAAGTGAATAGACTACATTTGGATAATGTTCACTTGTTTAATCAAGAATGGCATCTCCGTATGCAATTCTTGAGGGGGAGAAGAAGTGTGAATTTTTTGCATTGTTGATTGATATTTGAGAATTAATGGTCATACGGCTCTAAACTCATGTAAGAACTGAGCCTCTTCTTATCGTATCGGGTCATCTTTACATGGAGTTTTCTCTCTTCTAAGAGCCGTTGGTTGACATCTTCACCGGATTGATGAGTTTATCGACAAAGTGCTTCCGGTTAATGCTTCACGATACATCAACATGATGATTCCGAACAATCTATCGTTTTGTTTGATGTGATTGGTAGTTTGGTGTTACCATCTTGTGTGTTCGTTGCGGCTCGATTGTTGATTTCCTTGATGAACATCTTTTCGTTTTGTTTGATTGGGAGGATTTTAGTTAAGGGATTTGCAAGATGTGTTAATTGGGATGCTTTTTGGTGGGATGTTCTTTTTTGGTGTGAGTTGAAGATGTTAACTATCTATTCCCCAACCGGACAATCTAGAAGAAGGTCGAGTCTACAATCGGTTCTACATTTTCATTGTATGATTAGAAGACTAAAAGACGAGTTGCATGTGATTATCAAAAGACTTCTTCTTATTTCGGCACTTATCAAACAGATTGTCGGTTTAAGGAGAGCACTAATTGGGGAGTTTGAAATGCCAAATTTAATCCCTAATTAGACTTGCTCACGTTATTCTTCAAAGAAGTTGACTCTCACGAGATACATTTGAGCTAATGATGTTCTTCTCAAAATATTTCTAGTACACGGACTTACAAAGAGTTGTTGATTTCAAGTGTCAAAACCATCAAGAGTAAGGAGATAAGCACCCAAACGCGAGTAAACTTGATGAACTTAATATTTCTAAGTAATTGAAGATATCCCGGGAAGACAAATGTGATTACCGCAGAGAAACTCAAGGTTTGACTCATGACGAGCAAACTTGATGAACTTAATTCTTCTAAGTGATTGAAGATATCCCGGAAAACAAATGTCATGACCGAGAGAAACTCAAGGTTTTACTCATCAAGGCGCTTAGTGTAGTATTTCATCTACGTGGGGAAGTGATGTTAGAGAAAGTTTCAAGATAAAAGAGGTACACTAGTGTGTGGTGATTTCAATGGTATCGCAATGATCGGGAGAGAGATTGTGTACATTGGGGATGCTCACCGTTTCACTTGAGTGCTTAATCGCTGATTCGTAGATATAATCACTTATTCCGGTGTTGACATCCGCAGATTGTCACCGCAGAGATAATCGATGACTTGGCTGCGTCTTCAATGTTATCGATTATTCATTCCTTGTGTATTGGTATACTTGGATACTTGAGCTTCATACACGATCATCGTGGAAGAAAATGTGAACATGGGAGGTGTTTTCATTCCCTCATGATGTGTATTCGGAGAGCTCTTGGGTATTGGTGTACTTGGTTCTTGAGTTTCATACACGATCATCCGGAAGAAAATGTGAACATGGAAGGTGTTTTCATTCCCTCATGATGTGTGTTCGGAGAGTTCTTGAGCATTATACAAAGAAACCGATCGCATCAATTCAACTACTTGGGGAATTGTTCTCTTGACACCTTTTGGAATGGATTGCTTCGACCTCGGTGGAAAAGGAATTTTGAGAAGACTATTTAAATGTGGGATGATACGCTGTCGTTGTTCTATTGGATGATATAGCCTCGAACGAAGAATCACGGTGATTATTCTTAAAAGGAGCAATGGATCAATGATAATGGTGTGATTCTTTGTGCACTGGCTAAAGCAAGCTTGAAATAGAGCTTGAATCGCTCAACATAAGGATTTTCGGTTTGGGGAAGTCGCCAAAGTCTCACTTTCAAGTGGCTCAATTCTCTCTTCGATTCAAGAGTCTTGGAAGCTTTGGTGGTGAATGCTTAAGAGATGATGACTTCTATCTTCTACAACGAGGTCGCTCGATATTCTTATCTTGGTACTGTATCATCATCCTCTTAACTATATCATCTATTCTATCCTTGTATATATTTATTCAAAAGCAAAATACAAAAATATAAAACCAACAAAAGAAAATAGAAAAATATAAAACCAACAAAAATCCATAAAAATTTGAAAAATCGAAAATACCAAAATATTGTTTTCTCAAGACATGTCTTCGTATCGATAACATCTGCGGTCTTAGAAATGTCATTCAATAATGGCACGGACCATAGATGAAGTTCGAGCAGAGGTGTAAATATTCTTTTCAAAACATGTCTCAAAATATGGCTTACGCTATTTCGATCAGAACCCGGCTTAAACTATGGCTTGCGCTATTTCGATCAGAACTCGTGCTTAAACTATGGTTTGCTATTATTTAAGATAGCAACCCGCTCTTCAAAAGAAAGGAAAGTGTTGCGCTAAACCAAATTTTCAAAAATATCATGCACTTATCCTAAAACACTTTGAGGAAAGTATGTCAAGGATCATTGCTCCTACACAAATGTTTTTCCGTCTAAAATTCTTCGAAAAATATTTGTTGTTTTCCAAAATGGTGGTAAAATGAGTTGCTTTAACAACAATCGTTTCGAGTTTTATTAAATTGCAAACTCAATCAATGACTTGAGACTTTTAAACTTTTCACATTTTGAGTCATTGATTGAGGGGACAATGTTTTCAAATCTATATCATCTAACGGGCTTTCTTAATTATCCTAATATGCTTAATTAAAATGATGTTAACCTATGTTGAAGGACTAGGTGCCTAGGATATGATTGCTAGGATTAGATGATTAGAGTTTGATGTACACATTATTCCCATACATTTATATGATCCGATTGATATGTTACATTGACTTTTAGTAGTCGATTGTTGTTTGGGTGATGTCGACCACCATATATCTCAGTATGTGTGTTCACTAACGATGCGGTATATTGGTTATAAGAATGTTCCGATCCGGATCCCACAATTGAAGATGATTGGATGCCGAAAGAAAGGGTAACTATTTACAAATGAAGAAACGGAGCTTAATTGGACTTCAATGGAGAGTTGGCATAAATGCAACGTAAGAGGTCTCACCGCATCGCCAGATGGTTTTCTTCTAAGTGATTGAAGAAACGGAGCTTAATTTGACCTCGGTTGGCATTCAAAATGCAACGAAGAAGAAGTCTCACCGCATCTGCAGACGGTTTTCTTCCAAGCCCTACAAAGAACAATGAAGCTTCTCAACCACCTAACGTGTCTTTGTGCAGATACCATTTTAAACAATTTTGAATAATTTGATTAAATTGTTTTGAAAATGGAAAATATTGTTTTGAAAATTAATTGAACTAAATTTTGAAAATCACCGGACTTCTTTTTATCAAAACCTAAGTCACTCAATTATTGACTTATGTCATGGATTGAGGGGGAGAGTGATTTAAATTTAATATTTTCAAACAATATATATTCATAAAAGTCCGTTTGTACGTTAAAAAGTGGTGATCTAAAGATTTAATGTTATGTCATGGTATGATTTTTTCTTTAAACTCAAAGATCTGTCAAAATGAAATTTTTTCTGTTCTTGTTTGATTGTGAAATTGTTTTATTTTACTTAAAGATCTCTTAAAACAATCATACCTGACACTAACAATCTTTAATGTCTTAAAATGGTCCTTATCTGTCATCTTTCAAAATTGAATCTTGCCACGTCTTTCCCAAAATCTTTTAAATGATTTAAATCAATTGGGATCACAAATCTCAAAAGGTTTGAAATTTTGATCGGGTAGAGATCGTGAGTTAAATATCTTATCTGCTTAAATGGAATTGGTTTTAGTCCTTTAGAGGCACTCCCGCCTCCATGTGCCAAACGATTTCATACACAATGCACATGTTGAGGAGGAGGATTTATCCAAAACATGATGAGTATTTAAACCAGCCACATATTCTCCCATGTTTTCTAAACCTTATTAATCACTTGGGATCCAAAATCTCAAAGGGTTTGATATTTTTGATCGGGGAGAATTTGTGATTTAATAATGAAATTTGATAAAGGTGATCGCTTTGATTCAATTGTGCAGGCTGCTCTCTCGTATGTGCTAAACACTTTCGAATCTCGAAGCATATATTGAGGGGGAGCATTTTATAAGAAAATAAACTATCGAGGTACAAAAGCTTTTATGTTTTAACATAATGTACCTTGATTGAGTTTTCAAATGGTTTCTTAAATGGCTTTTGTAATCGTGGATGTGCTTCAAAAGAACTCTTGCCTCTATGTGATAAAAATGATTTCAAATATCCTATGCACATATTGAGGGGGAGAATTTTACCATGAAAATCAAATGGCTTTTTCGTATGAAAATTGTGATCAAAGAAAATATTTCAAAGTCCTCTTGCCTCCTTGTGCTAAACAATTTCTAAATCATACGCACATGTTGAGGGGAGGTTTTCTAAATGATCAAAACTATTAAGGTACAAAATGCTTTGATCTCGTATCACAAGTACCTTGATTGGTTTTTCAAATGATTTTCAATTGGTTTCATGAAGGAAAGAACAATACCAAAAGACCGACCAATTTACTTTATGCATGGTGTTATAAGGATGGTTAGGTTAGGTATTTGTTCCCACGATCCGCCGTAACGGAGGGATCTACCCAGGACAATCCACTAGATAGTGTAGAGTCCTTAGGTATATTGAAAAAGGAGAAAATGAGAATATGGGTAGAGTGCGGATTGAGACAGAGCTAGTAATGGAATAAACCCAACAAGGTTCTAGTAATGAAGTCTCGTAAGCAATCAAGGGGTTGAAGAATGAAAAGAAATGAATATGAAAAGGGTGAAAAGAAATAGCCCTCCAATAATTCAACCTTAGGGCAAGAACGGGTTCAAGTTCATATGCTACCGGTGTTTACTAAGGTAACATCGGTATTGAAGACAAGACGTCATGGACCCAAAGGACGACCGCACTTCAACTTCCCAAACCACTCAAGTTCCTCTTAAAAGGACTTGTTTCATTCTCACGGGAACCGACATTATCTATCGACTTTCTCTTAGAGATTGTTGATATTGAAGAAGGAGACCTCTCCCTAGTCTCCAACACGTAAACCAAATGTGCACTATTGAGTCTAGAGCCAAGAGATCATTCACAATATCTCGTTAGGACACAAAATTAATGATGACTTGTTGTTTCACACAATGTGGAAAGTAAGAATATATTGAGAGTCCCACGATTATCCTTGTGGTTTTGCCGTAACATCCGAGTGGTATGTAAAAGTATTCACGATGAAGATGGAAATCCTTCTAGAGCCAACATCTAACAAGCTCTTGGTGGGTGACATGTGAGATCTTCTCGTAAGATCAAGCTTGTGACAACTGGATAGAAACAATGGGGAGATTCACTCGTGTATTAACCTTGGTCCAGGATTGGAATTGACGAATATTTTTGGAAAAACCATTCGATGTGCAAAATCTTCTTTTCTCTAGCACGTCGAATGTGTATTCATTTTCAAATTCAAAAAGTATCTCTGATTGAAAAATACTTTTAGAAAAACCGTTCGATGTGCGAATCTCTTCTTTTCGCTAGCACGTCGAATGTGTACTCTTTTCAAATATAAAAAGTATTTATGATTGAAAATTGATCTTTCTCATAAAACCTTCGTCGTATTGAAAAACTCTTTCTTCAAGCAATACACGATTGTTTTTCAAATCAATGTTTCATCAATCAGTGAATCTCAATTCGTTGGTTCACTCACCCGTGTTGTCTTCTTTGAGGCGTTCGGTTTGAGAACAGCTAGAACCGCGAAACCCCGTCAAG
The DNA here is from genome assembly GCA_022545495.1 of Chrysanthemum lavandulifolium. Lineage (NCBI taxonomy): Eukaryota > Viridiplantae > Streptophyta > Magnoliopsida > Asterales > Asteraceae > Chrysanthemum > Chrysanthemum lavandulifolium. Next base: position 115,193,283 of record CM040242.1, read on the forward strand.
GAGATTCTTGAATTATACATGATCACAGCAAGATTTGTATCGATCAACGGGAACCGTGGGCGTGTACTCAATTCGACGAAAGTGGTCAAAGACACTTTCGTGTGTTTTATTGCTAACTGTTGTTTGCGGTACATTTTGACGGTTGCGGTGATCGTAATTGAGGAGTCAATCCAAAGCCGCATGCTCACAACATCCACACTTAATTGAAGAAATCATGATCGGTGCATATCTACGTAACTCGGCTCGATATTTCTATACTATGCTTCGCACTGCTGCCGCAAATATCATGAGTCAAGAAAGCTTCCGCTACTCGATGAAAGATGTCATGATCCAAAAGTGTGAGCATGTCGGTCCGAAAGTCACAACTTCACATGATGGCAACACAATAAAGGGTGATCCAGAGATTTACTATGGTCGATGATCTCAATGAAAGCTCAAGATCATCAAAGATGTGGATCGCTTAAAGGCCTCCACTAAAAGTACAAATCGGTGCGGACTTTGAAGAATCACCGCTATTGCACAAAGATTGTTGAAATGAAGAATTGAAGTCTACGAGCTCAAGAACAAAGACAAGAATAGAATGCTAGGATTCAAATGTAAAACATGGGGTGACCTCCTTGGGGAGATTGTTAGGAATTAGAAAATTCCATAGTGAAGAGTCGGTCACCCCAAATATAATCTAGCATAAGTTAGCTCGTAGATTTGTCGTTAGTTACGTTATTTAGTAGTTTATTAGTTAGTTTGTAGCGTAGTTTAGTTTAGAGCAACACCGTGGAGGAAGGACGGGTCTTTACCCACCGTATGCCCGATCCACAGCCGATAGGAGGTCGATTTCATGTAACTATAAATACCCCTTCCATCCATGGAAGGGTGGTGCTTCAATCTAATATTCCATACTTTTGTGTAAACCTCTAGCAAGAACAGTCCCCTCTCTCTACTAACTCTCTAACTATGGCAAACATGTATTTTGATCATCCAAGACCACCCGAATCATCAACACAATAAATATTAAGATCCTACATCTCCATTGAAGTCCAATTAAGCTCCGTTTCTTCATTTGTCAACCCAAGAAATATTTACCCTTTCCTTTCGGCATCCAATCATCTTCATTAGTGGGATCCGGATCGGGAACATTCTTATATCCATGATATCTGCATACGTTAGTAAACACACATACAAATATATGGTGGTCGACAACACCCAAGCAACAATCGACTAATTCAAGTCAATTCAACATATCAATCAGTTCATATAAGGTATGGGAATAATGTGTTCATCAAACTATAATCATCTAATCCTAACAATCACATCCTAGAAACCTAGTCCTTCAACATAGGCAATTATATATTATAATTAAGCACGTAGGATAATTAAGAAAGTTCGTTAAATGATGTCAATTTGAAAACATTCTCCTCCTCAATCAATGACTTATTTTTCTGAAAAGGTTAAAAGCGCTGAAGTCATTGACTGAGTTTTCAATTTTACGAAAACTCGAAAACCGATTGATTTTCAAGCAACTCATTAACCACCATTTTGAAAACAACAAGTATTTTTCAAGAATTTTAGACGGAAAAACATTTGTGTAGGAACAAAGATCCTTCGACATACTTTCCTCAATTTTGTTTTAGGATAAGTGCACGAAATATTTGAAAATTGGTTTAGCGCAAGACTTTCCTTTCTTTTAAGAACGGGTTGCTATCTCAAATAATAGCAAGCCATGGTTTAAGCACGGGTTACTGATCAAGTAATCGCAAGCCATATTTTGAGACATGTTTAGAAAAAAGAATATTTACACCTCCTGCTCGAACTTCATCTAAAGTCCCGTGCCATTATTGAATGACATTTCTAAGACCATAGATGTTATCGATACTAGAAGACATGTCATGTTAAAACATATTTTTGGTATTTTTGAAATTTTCTGATTTTTATGGGTTTTTGAAGGTTTTATATTTTTCTATTTTCTTTTTGAAGGTTTTATATTTTTGTATTTTGTTTTTCTGATAAATATATACACAGATATAGTAGATGATATAGTTTAAGAAGGATGATGATACGAGTACCGAGATAAGGATATCGACCAGCCTCGTTGAAGAAGATAGAAGTCATCATCTCTTAAACATTCACCACCAAAGCTTCCAAGGGCTCTTGAATAGAAAGAAATTGAACCATCTGAAAGTGAGACTTTGGCGCTTTCCCCAAACCGAAAATCCATTAGATGAGCGATTCAAGCTCTATTTCAAGCTTGCCTTAGCCAGGTGCACAAAGAAGCACACCATTATCATAAATCCCGCTGCTCCTTTCAAGAATAATCACCGTGATTCTTCGTTCGAGGTTATATCATCAACAAGAATAACAACGTATCATCCCACACATAAATAACTCTTCACATATTTCATTACCACTGAAGTCTGAAGCAATGCATCCCCAACGAGTTGTCAAGAGAACACTTCCCCCAAGTAGATGAATTGATGCACTCAGTTTCTTAGACTAGAGCTCACGAACCCGAATACACATACCCGGAGACAAAGAAACTTATACCATCGAAGTAGCAGATTAAGTCCAATAGCCAAAGAATAACCCCGATGTATACTTTTCTCTCCCACGAAAAAGTGTATGAAGCTCAAGAACCCAAGTACCGAATGCCCAAAGAGAGAATAACCGATAACATTGAAGAGGCGGGCGAATCACCGATTATCTCTGCGGAGGACTATCTGCGGATCTTCAACTCGGAATAAGTGATTATATCTCTGAATCATTGATTAAGCCCTCAAGTAAAACAGCTGAGCATCCCCAATGTACACAATTCTCTCTCCCCTGATGATTGCGATAACATCAAAATCATCACACACTTGTGTACATCTTTCATCTTCAGAAACTAACTCTTCCATCTCTTCCCCCACATAGTTGGAATAAGAACACTAAACGCCTTGATGAGTAAACCTTGAGTTTCTCTGCGGTCATGACATATGTCTTCCCAAGATATCTTCAATTACTTAGAAGTATTAAGTTCATCAAGTTTTACTCGCGTTTAGATACGTGTCTCCTTCCCCCTTGCTGGTTTTGACACTTCATAATCAGCAACATATTATAAGCCCGTATACTAGAAATTTGTTGAGAAGAACACTTGGACTCTTGTGGGAATCAACTTGCTGAGGAATATGAGCAAGTCTAATTGGGGATTAAATTCGACATTTCACTCTACCCCAATTATTGCTCTCCCTTAAACCGACAATCTGTTTGATAAATGCCCAGAATAAGAAGAAGTCTTTAGATCGTAAAAAACAACTCGTCTTTAGTCTTCTAACATGTAGCAGAAAATGTAGAACCGATCAGACTCGACCTTCTTCAAGATTGTGCATTGGGGAATAGATAGTTAACATCTTCAACTCACACCAAAAGCATCCCACCAAAAATCATCCCGATTAACTTACATCTTGCAAATCCCTTAACTAAAATCCTCCCAATCAAACAAGAATGTAAAGATGTTCATCAAGAAAATCAAGAATCGGCCAGAACGAACACACAAGATGGTAACACCAAACTACCAATCACATCAAACAAGAACAGAGAGATTGTTCGGAATCATCATGTTGATGTATACGTGAAGCATTAACCGGAAGCACTTTGTCGATAAACTCATCAATCCGAGTGAAGATGTCAACCAACGGCTCTTAGAAGAACAACTCCATGTGAAGATGACCCAATAAGAAGAAGATCGATTCTTACATGAGTTTGGAGCCGTTTGACCATATATTCTCAAATATCAATCAACCATGCAGTAGTTTCACACTTCTTCTCCCCCTCAAGAATTGCATACGGAGTTGCCATTCTTGATTAAATAAGTGAAAATCATCCGAATGTTCTATTCACACTTCTCTCCCGCAAAATCAGCACATGATGTCGCCATCTTCATTATAATCGAGCAAGTGGAATGAGAAAACAATCAATGGTAGCCCGGTTCACTTGATGACTGAAGCGCATGGAAAAAGTATGAAGCATGTTGATGAGAATGGTCATAAATGAGAAGATTTCTCTTCTTCAGAAGATAAAGCGCACTGAAGCGTACACTTTTCTTTTCTTTGAGGTACGAGGCTTGAACTGTTGTGTTCAAACGTCATAGCCGATTGAATATCAATGTTGAGTAACTTGAACCCGTGAGTTATGAGATATCAATCCTTTTGTTATCCATACTTTAAGCCAGTCCATGTATTGAAGGATCAAGTATCTGCAGAATCGAGTAAGGACTACCGCACTAATATTACAAACTTGATTGCATATATTTTGGTTAGTGACATCGAGATCCAAACCCTTTGGGGTTTCACGGTCAACATTGAGATTGCCATCGGTAAACATCTTTCCGGTAGGAATCCACTTAAGGCAAGGTCTAGGATTGTTAGGCTTCTTATGCATAGTGGAAGACTTATCACTAGACTTAACAGGTTGAACCTTTGTATGAGCATTTACTTTATTCAGGGATTTTTTGAAACAATTATCATGATTTGCATTAAAGATACATTTCAGACACTTCGAGCAAACAGCTTGTTTGGATTCAGAAATAGATCTAGGTTTCTTAGAGTGATCTGCTATAGGAATAGCTTTAATCGAAATGCAACTACTCTTAGATCCAAGCCAATCCCTAGTCTTAAGTTTAGTGTTCCTAGGTAATGGTTTAGAACTACTAGCAGTGCCTTAAAATCTTGAAGAATTCATCACCCTAGGTCTTGCACCTAGAATTCCGTCTTTTTGAATTTGTGCCTTCTTTCTAGCTATTTCTAGATAAGAGTTCTTATACAAGTCATTCATAGCATTTTTCCTAGGCAAGTAAGGTGAAGTGACTGGTTTTGTCAAAACATGTTTCGCATCAACTTGGGAGGCAAACCGCGCTTTTGAAAATTTTGGTCGTTCAGATCTAAACGCATTCGGTTGTCTAATTGTTGGTTTCCCCAAGATTGATGGTTTTGCAAACTTAGTGTTCACACTATCCCCCGTTGTTTTTCTGAGCTCATTTTTTAAGGCAACAATTGCGAAACTCTTTTCCTGAAGTTGAGCTTTGAGATCATCAATTTTGGCTATCAAATAGTTTGTTTGTTCCAAAGACTTAGTTCTAGTATCATTGTGAGTCACTTGGGTTTATGTGATGCTTTCTCAAAGACTCATTTTCCTTAAGTAATTTAGCCACATAAATTGTGAGTTCATTATTTCTTGTTATAATAGCATCAATGTCTTGTGTAGTCTTGACGAAATTACTTTTCTCATGCATACCATAAATATGTTTCTTCAAATTGTTGATAGTCGAGTTTTTGTCTGGTGAGCTTTTAAATCATTTATTTCAAAAATTCATGAAATTGGGAATTCGGAATGTTGCAAGGTTTCACATTTGAAAACTTTCTTCTTTTCTTTGGATTGCAATTTCAAGTGAAATGCAATGTTTTTCAAGTTTTGAGAATTTATTTGAAAGTTCATCAAAAGTTATCTTATCAACCATATCATTAGTTTTGAAACACTTTATCTCGGACTCGGCTTGATTCGCCATGATGATGTATCAAGAACATGTTCGTGATGTGATCGGTTGCATAAGAGTATTTTTAGATGCATTATGTTGAGCAGTTAAGGGTACCTCATCACTTGACACATGTTCATTTATCGATCCGACATCCGCATCCTCATCATCTCGTAGCAAGAATCACCGAACTCTTGGTCGATTCAAGCGTATCCGTCTCGAGCCTCAGATTCGGTGTTAACCGATCCATCATCCGGTGCTTTCTGGTCTCAACACCACAGCCTCGTGATTGTACCCGACATTCATTCACCTTCGATTGCCGCATCCACTTTTTGTGTGACAGGAGTTACTGAGCAGCTGGTTACATCATTCTTTGCTGTCTCTGACATTCTACATTTAGCAACACCTGATCTTTCAATTGATGCATTACTTGATTCATCACAACAATCTCTTAACTGCACCCCACAGTCATCCACATGTTCATCATTCTGTGTAACTTCCTCAATATACTTCTCCACATTATCCATGAGTCGGATTAATGTCTCTCTGAACACATTAGCTTCCATCCCAGTGTGATTCTTAAAGCACATTTCAGTCATCAGATAATCATAATCTGAAGTGTATTCCTTTGATGAATGGTCAAGTTGTTTGTTGATCACATGAAGTGCGACTTTAGGCGGCTTCTTGAACCTTTTTCCTATTAAGTTGTTGTTCTAATTGATCCAAGTTCAAGAACAATGTGCCAGTAATCGATGACAATTCTTGACGGAAGAGTGTAATACATGATCGTACAATTCCTATTGTGTATTTGTCATCAATTCTAAGTAACATGAGGTGTGAATGAAGTTGTCGATAAGGTTCAATGCAACTTTCCTTACCCATTGCAATAGCATTCGTAACCTTGGTGGTGCATTTCTCTCTTTGGATTCTACACACGGAGATCTCACATCCTCATTGATTGATTCCATCATCTTTAACCGTTCAGTATAGTTAATATTCTCATGGTTATCCACAACATCATACAGTTTGAGTACTTCTGAAATCACTGAATCAGGAGTGTAAGACATGATGTTGTTGTGTACACGGGATTTTACAAGTCTATGATTTAAACCGAGAAATAGAATCTTTCGTGGGATTTTACTAAAATCAAGACCAAACCGTAAGAGAATGAGAAGTAGAATGTAGTAAAGGAACTAGAAGATGATAAGGAAGTGAAGATAAATTGGTGTTATGGTAGAGTTTGAGATATTCCTAATTCTTTATATATACCCTGTTTATTGGGGATTTTTCGGAAAATTAGGGTATGAAAACAAGGGATTTTTGTAGACGAGAGAAACTTGTTGAAGAAGTATGCTTAAGCGTAGAAACCAGCCTTAGGCGTAAACAACAAACCTTATGCGTAGATGAAGGCTTACGCGTAGACAGCAAACTTACGCGTAACTTACAAACTTACGAGTAGACACAAGCTTACGCGTAGACAGAGTTTACGCGTAGACTAGAGCTTACGCGTAGAGTTTTAGGGTAAAAGGCTTAAGTTTATGCGTAAACCAAAGGTTAGGCGTAAGAACCTTATGCGTAAACTTCCCTTAGGCGTAAGACAGGCTTATGCGTAAGAAAAAGCTTATGCGTAAGAATTTCTACGCGTAAGTTTTATGCTTATGCGTAAAATTAGGGTTTTACCCACACAAATCTTTTACACTTCACAGTGCAAGAGATATCCAAAGTCGAAGTGTTTTTCAGGCTTATCCAAGCAAGAAGAACACCGAGTAACCACCGAAATGAAGATCTTGTGAAAAATACCTTGGCGTAGGATTAGGGTTTTGATATGCGTAGAAAGTACAAAATTTGCCAAACACGATTTTTCGAACAAAACTGTTTAGAAAACTAGATTAAGATGATGAAACAATCTTAAAAACACCAAAACACCAAGACTTGAAGATCAAAACCACGATTCTCTCTTATGCGTAGATCCGTACATACGTATCCAAACACTCTTAAAAACCAAGAAAAACTTGTAAAGTTTGAACCTCTTTGCAAGAAACTGAAATTTAAGCACTCAATAAACCTTAACCCACAAGAATCTTGGAATAAAAAGTGTAAATTTTAAAGCTTTAAGGATACAAAAGTACGTATACGAGACTACTCATAAAAACCCTTTTACGCGTAAAACAAAACTAAACCTTAACCCAACAATCACTATCAAACCAAGAACATGAGAGATGGATGATCAAACCATGGCTCTTGATACCATTTGTAGGATCTTGGTTAAGAAACTTAGAGAGAGAAAGTAGGATGGGAGCCTTTCTAGAGAGAGAAAGTGAGAGAAAAACAAAAAGAAGGTTAGATTAGAATTAAAGGTCCAACCCTCTACCTTGGGAGGTAGAGGGTATTTATAGCTACATACTACACGTCCTCCTTCGGACTGTGGATCAGGCATACAGTGGGTAAAGACCCGTCCTTCCTCCACGGTGTTGCACTAAGCTAATAACTAACTAGTTAACTACTAGATAACGTAAATAACGACATGTCTACGAGCTAACATATGCTAGACTATAATTGGGGTGACCGACACTTTAACATGGAATTTCCAATTCCTAACAATTTATACCTCAATTCTTAATCACTTGTTCTAATCAACAATGTGGCATCTAATACTCATTAAAAACGCATCATCTACCAACTAGGAATCACCAATTGCAACTTAATTTGATTCAATGGCATAATCTAATTAAATCCAAAAATTCAATCATCTAATACTCATTCCATGTTGAATCAATCACTACAATTCTTTTTGCAATGCATTCATATATCAATTACCCACTTAATCCTAAAAGATTACAACTTAATTCAAATTCTATCCAAAACCCCCAAATTAGTGACCTAGTTTGCAATTCGAATCAAATGCTCTAATTAAACCTTAATTGAGTTAGTTGAATGCAGATGCTTACTTGTTTGGGTGCCATGATGATCTTCTACAACTTATACAATCTTCAAATAACTTCTATTGGTCGAATTTTGCGATACCCAGCTGGAGGATTAGTGTGTGTGTGTGTTTTTCTGGAAAAATTGAATTTTTGGTATATATACTTGTATGGAACCGGTTCAGTCATGGACACAACCGTTTCGGTTTGCATTTTTGCCAAATTTTGCATTTTTCACGTTACTTAGGCATTTTACCTTCCAAGCAACAATCGTTTACTCAAAAATCATATTAAAGATGCACACAACATTCATCCACCATTTGGAAATTCCAATAATCATCTAATCTCAAAACTCAAATCATCATACTCATAACTTAAAACTAAAACTAAAACTCGAACTCATAATGCATTAATCAAATAACTTCAACATAATAATAAAGATAAAAATGAAAAACAAGAAATCCTAAATGCATAAAATTAAAAAGTTCATGAAATTCAAGCAAACAATTGCTTGTTTATTATGGTGCCTTGTTTCTCCTTAGAATTCCTTGAAATACTCATGCCTTAAGATGTCCTCACTTAGAAATTTCTCGGTCAATTCACGGTGTGTTTCATAAGTTTTGAACTTCCTTATAAATCTTCTCTCATCCGGGCATAGTATATCGAATTTGACGTGCCATTCTCCATCCCCATCCTCTCTCTTGTAAATACCCGACCCCTCGGGTCCCCATTCCAAATTCTTAAGTTGAACCGGTAAAGAACCTAAGAAATCGGTTAGCTTTTTGTAAACAATAATGTTTTTGAATGGATTGTAAAATGCTTCCATCGCTAGTGCGCGTTCTATCTCATCCTCAATATCAAAGTATGGTGGAGCTAGTGGTCCATACATCGGGTTTCCATGGACATCACGTCCCACTTCAAAACATGTCAAGTCATCGTCCGCTTCCATCAATTCTAAATCTTCCATGAATTCCACAACTGGGCCCCTTGGTTTAGGATAATAGGTTTGTTTCGAGATTCCATCATCGATAGTCATCGTACCTCTACCCATATCTATGATTGCACCACATGTGCGTAGGAATGGTCTTCCTAGTAGAAGTGGTAAACTCTTATCCACCGGGATGTCTAGGACTAGAAAATCAGCCAAGTAGGGTTGATAACCAATTTGAACTCTTACGTTTTTCACCTCCCCCATCGCTTTTGCTTGGGAATTATCCGCCATGGTAAGTTTTGAGTGATTTGGTTGTGGCTTACTAAGACCCAACGTCTTAAACAATGGATAGGGCATAACATTAACGCTTGAACCCTTATCGGCTAAGGCATACACTGGTGTAGTCCCGTTCACTTTAATTGGCAAAACAAAATTCCCCAGATCTTTCTCCTTACGTGGCATACCTCTAAACAAAATCCTATCTCTATCCTCCTCTGATAGATCTTTATCCTCCAATCTTGCCCTTGCTAGCATCACCGCATCTAGTTTATTGCGGTAGAGAACGTAATCTTGTAGTACCTCAATCACCAGCTTTTTCTCATTTAGCTCGAGAAACTTTTGTTCAAGATTTTCCAAAATAGCTTCTTTTTGTCCTTGGGTTAACAGTTTGAAGGTTTTTTTGTAGTAGGTGGTGAAGGTGTGTAATCATTTGTTTTGTTGGTTGATGTGGTAGGAGTTAATTTGTTGGATGAGGTTTTCTTCCTATTTGCCTTCCCCATCTTCCTTTTCCATATTAGCACATAACTCCTGATACGCTTACACAACGCGTTCGGGGTCAAAGGAACTTCCTTTTCGTCGAGCAAGTTTTTCAACACCCTAGCAGTGAACCTAATCATTGTAGTGTAGTATTAGGGTAAGCCACGGGAATTGATATCGTTCTCTAGGGGAATAGGAATGCTAGTGAGAAGTTACTACGCTAAGGTTGGGGTTGAGGAAGATTATTTTTTTATCTTTTTATGTTTTTTAGGAAATTGAAAGGTACGAATCTCGGGGTTTGGATTTGGGGGTTGGTATTTCTACCGATTACTTCTACTTATCTAATTATCTAAAATAAGGTGAGGGTTAATTATCTAAACTAAGGTACGGGTAGTTTATGTTTATTGTTGTGTGCTCGTATGATAGTTAAAAATGTATTTACTTAGGCTTTATTACTCCCTAGTTATCTCCTATTGATGGTTGAATTGTTACGTCCTTATTCTTAATTACGTTGTGTTTCTAAGGTCGTAGGGTATGCGTTTATCCCTAACCCTTTGAAGCTACCAAAGGTTAATGACTACAAAATCTCTAGGATTTATAAACTTTAACTCTAAGGTATTCTTTGGATGTATAGCCTACAATTACTCTAGGTGATTATAAACTAAGGTTCAACAAAGATTAATCAAGCATTATTAGCACAATGAATGACCTATCGCAATACTAGGTCAATCACAATTAAGATAAGAGACAACCAATCAATATTCAATAACTAAGTTTCATATTACCTAAGCAAACACACAAGTAAATTAGCCGGACATGGGGAACATGCAAGTATACACACAATCAAAGGAAGACATAATTAAATTAATGAAGTAAAACACTTATCTTGATGTAAGATAGGGTATGGAACCCTAAAATCTTGTACAAGATGACCTTGGTTCGGTTTAGGTTTTACTCCAAAAGACTACACATCGAAAACCGAAAAATTCGGATTCTATATATAAGATTACACATGCGACGGCGTCACCCTTTAATTTGTGGCGCGGTGGTCGCCGTTATTAGGGTTTCGTCTTGGCCACATTAGTCTTGCGACGACGCCACCTTATGCTTGTGACTCCATCCTTTCGGTCTCGACGTCGTTCGATCAAATCTAGGGCGTCGCAGTGCGACGCCTACTCTTTTAAAACACAAGCCGTCACTTGTAAATGACCAATTTGGCTACTGAGTCGTCAAAAAACTTGTCCGACGGCGTCTCTAGTAGAACCTGACGCCGTCCCCTTTAGTTCCAGCAGCCTGATTGTCTCGCTTCTTGACTTTGGCCATTTTCTTCGTATATTCATGCCTTTTCGTCCGAATAAGTGTCATTCCAGCAATTTGCCATCAAGATACCTAAAGTGAAAAGGAACGATATTAAGTAATAACGAATACAAAAGTGATCAAACAAGGGCTTAAACGACCCCTCAAAAAGGTATATTTTAAAACCTTATCAAATATCCCTACACTTGGTATTTGTTTGTCCTCAAGAAAATGTGCTTTTAGCCAATCAATTTATAAGTTAGAGGTCATGAAGCATTAGTTTAGAATGATTCACAACACATATAAGCCCCGCAAAAGTCATAACAAGCACGGAAATTACATACTTGCACCTCACATGGGGTGTTTGGATACTCACATCTCTCGGGTGTATATGAAATATAACAAGTTGGAAATGCAAGATAAACACTCATTAACCGGTCCTAGTACATAGATTACCATAGGCTTGAGACTAGATCAAACCTCCATCGCTTTGGCATAAGCACCTAGGAAACACTATCCAAGAGGTCTTTTAAAGGGTTGTAATGATAGGCTTACGGTAGGGAAACAAAGGGTTTGGTGCGATAGGCGATTTAGTGGTGGCAAGTCAAAAATCTTTATGTTACAAACATGCGAAGAATGGCGTTGCTAAGCCAAGACTCGACATTCTAAACTCTAGATAACTGAAATAAACAAACATAAATTGAAAGATAGATGTAGGATGGTAGCCCGTATGTTTGTTTTTTTTTTTCATACACTTTTACTCTACCATCCTCTACGATAACATCAAAATGATATGGATTTATAGGCACATCCCTACACATGAGTTTTTATTATTCTAACACTAATTTGACCCGAATTGAAAAGATCAAAACACTTGGAGTACATTATTACGCAAATAAAGGGAATTTGAATTTAACGTTCCTTCCGTCATCTCATAAAATTTAACTTTTCCCATGAGTCCCAATCGTCCCAAAGCGTGTACAAAGGATATGACTCGACTTAGCAACTTATGCAAGCAACAAGATAATTGAACTAAGGGTTAAGTGTGATAACAATAATGCACTAAAGTGAGTGCATACAAGGTAGGCTAAGGCGATTTGGGTGTACATTTGGGGTGGATTGTAAACAATTCTCTTCATTGATATTAGGAAAACCGAAACATCACGAGAACCGCGAAATGATAGGCTCGAGGGGTTAACTAGGGTATCGTGTACTAAAGATGAGTACAACGCAAGGGTATGGGGGAATTACTCAACCGATGTGGAAGAAGTAATTATATTACGAGTATCAAACAAGGGTTATCCTAATGCCTCTTATCATTTAGTTATTTCTAACTACACAAGTGTAGTCTTACTAGCGATCTCGGGATGCATCACAAAACAAGTTCTAGAATCTATTATACTACCGGTTCACACTCTAAGCATTAAAGATGAATGCTTTAATTCCTACAAATCTAAGGACGATCCTCACATTTTGGGTGGAATTTAAGTGGTAAAGGGTTTTTTGTGCTAGTCATATAATTTCCTATCCATGAGACGCTTTATTAAGACTAATGGCCCACTCCTACATGTCATGAAAATTTTTAATTTGGTGCCAAAATTACCCTAACCGATATTTCTCATGGTTTATTACACAAATGCAATTAGACAAGGCAAATAGTCAAGGATAAGCATAGTTTCAAAGTTCCCGTTTTATTTTCCATCTCTTGTTCCCCGTTCACTATCGTTTAAAACAGTTTAAAAATATAAAACAAGTTAATAGTGAAAAATGACTGAAATTAACGTAAGTAAAACACACTAGATAATTTTCAACATCATATTCTTTATTAGAAATTAATCAAAAAGAATATGTTACCCAAGTACTTGCGGAATAGCACTTGGGATTGAAATGACAAGGGTTGGTGACTCCTTTCTAAGCTTAGGCTAAGTCTGAGCACAACTCTTAGAACCCACTGAGCTATCTCAGGGATAAAGTTGTATTTGGAGGAGTGAAAAGAAGACTTGCGTGTATGTGTGTTTTTACAATTCACAAGCTTAATCTTTTCACTCCATCTCTTATGCTATTTATACATGTATGATATTTGACTCTTTCCTAAGTGACAAACTAACATCATATAGAAGACAAAATACTAATGTATTTTGTCTCTGTACTAAAGACTATTCTAGGTAAGAGACAAGACTACTTTTCTAAGTTCGTTGATGACATCGAGCACGATCTTTGCTATTCAGGGAAAGTTGACTTTGGTTGATAATTATTTCGTCTTATCGATTCAAACTTATCCCGCCATGTCCCGCTCTTTCTTCTATCTTTACATCCTTGATCTTCTACTTTAGTTTGTCTTGGTGAAAGTAGTTAGAGAGAGTCTTAGGGATTCAGTGAGTTATTGTCATTACCTTTGAATCCATCATCTTCTTCTTGACTCGGTCTTCACCCTTTAAGTTTCGCCACCGAGTGGAGAGACTTCTTCTTCGCCTTATACCGAGTATCACGAAGATGACTCACCGAGAGACTATGCACTCGGTGACTTGTTAGTGTTTAACGGACTAAACACTTGGGCTATTTTCTATTCAAATCCTAGATTAAGGGGTTTGGGTATTTATTGAACCCGGTCTCCCCTATTTGGATATACAAATAGCCTAAGTGATTGATCGCTGTAAGTGAGCAAATGGCTTCTTCTTACATCGAATGTACTAATGAATACAATAAGGAACACCGAGTATTTTAACAAAACATACATCGTTTATTGATCAAATTACAAGGTTCTATCACTAGTACAAAAGATAAATCAAAATGATGTCACCCGGATGGATTCCCAATGCTTCAAGCTTGACTTTCTTGGTGATGAGTGTTTCCACCGTCGGGATGGTCTCTTATCTTGGCATTCGTGTCTTGGAGTAACTCGATGTTTCTTTGGGGTTTGGATCCGAGAGGCCACTAGTATGTAGCTCAAGACATTGCGGCTACACCAACCTAATCAATATCACTCCATCTTTGAAATCTTGGGTTTCCATAGACATTAATGTGGAATAGCCCTCTTCGTGCTTTTCAATCACTAAACAGTTCACGAACTTAACACCTTCCGCGGTTCCTGTTGCATTGAATCCGTGCACTTTTATCTCGGTGGAACTCAACCCTTTTCCTTTTGCCGATGGATGATTGTGGTTGAGATCCTTGAGGTGCGATTAAGGCGGTGAATTCGGTTGTCTTTGGTGCATCCTCGATCTTTCATATCTTTCTTGAGCATCTTCATCGGCTCCTTAACCATTGCATTTTGCTTCTTTTCAATTATTAGACCGAGTTCATCGAGTTCATGATCCCAAAGTCGGTGAATTTTGGGGATCATGAACTTGAAATGTCTCTTATCAACCCCACAGAGACGTTCATTACCGTGGTTTGGATGCAGGGGATGATTTTGACATCTGTGATCTTTTCGAAGCCTTTGGCTTGTCATCGTCTAGTTGTAGTGCTCAATTCTTCTTAGCCCGAGGGCTTGACTTTCTTCTTTTTTCTTCCAACTGTTTTTCATTTCAACCATTTTTGTTGCTCGAGCATCCTTGAACCTTTGTCTGCTCGACCCTTTTCGAGCTTCTTTGGATCAATTCCACATTCTCAACTTCTTGACAATCATTTTAACCATTGCTTCCTTACTCTTCTTATCATCCTCGACTTGTTTCAATCTCCTTTCTTCTTTAGCAAGATATTTGGTTAGTTGTTGAGGTGTGAGAAGGTATTGATGTCACCGATTTTGTAGTGAATCTTCTCGGGCTCGAATTGTCATTTTTCCTTTTCCTTTGTCATGGGCGGAGGAAGATGATGCAACCAAGGGTGGTGTTTTGTCATGATAGGTGTTGTATTGTCGGTGTTGTTGTTGTTGATGTTTGTGGTGGAAGTGATGAGATGGGTATTCTTGAGATCGGTGGTGTTGGCTCCCCTCAATGTGAAGAGGAGTTTCTTGACAATATTCTCCCCTCAACTGTTGTTGGAGCGTCGGTGAGGAAAGAGTTGGTGTTGGTGCTTTGAGGGGACTAAGCGGCTTGACCCTGAAGGCTGATAAATTTCAAGTGAGCATGGCCTTTATATCCAAGTATATGTTTGAATGCCGGTGACCTTAGCTTCCAAATTAGCTGAGACACTTCCAAGCGGTCATGCGTGGCCCAAGATTCCGTGCCAAGGAAGTAGATGCTCGAGCCAACGTAGCCATTTGAGTGTTCACGAGCTCAATGTAGTTTGAAGGACCGGATCAAGAATGAAGACCACGAATATTTGTTGATTTGAGAGTTTCGATCGATTCAATGAGGTGGAGGATTGTTTCAAGTATACCTCTGTAGCCTCCAAAGACTTTAGAGTTGAGTGATGAGTCGTCTTTGATGATTCCCGATTTCATCGACCTTTGTGCCTACACCCTAAAGGTGTCGAGGAATTTAGCCAAATTTTCGTCCGATCTGTGAATGTTGTCATACATCAAATCCTTGTGCTCATGAACGTTTTCATCAAAGGCTTGGACCTCGACCTTCAGATCAAGATAACTTGCACCGACTTGATGTTGTTCCCACGGTGTTTCAAATGACCCCAAAGTATAATTTCCTTGAAGCTTTGTTGATCCACCGAATGAGTCGCCTTCGATGAAGTGGGAGAACATTATAAAATCTTGCAAATTCATCGATGGAGGAAGAGGAGTCATCATTTTCAGTGGAATGGTGATTCGGTTTGCTCCTTTGGATCGGTGAGGCTCTTGTTGATTGAACCTCGGCGTCCACTTCTTCCCTAGTCGATAGAATTTCATCATCGAGTTGTCAAATCGCAAGCTCATCTTCTAAGGCACGAGGCTCTAGCCTTTGGGCTTTTTAGATTGATTCGAACTATGGTATCGAAGCTCATCTTGAATATTCGGTAACAAGAACGGGGGTTGGTGATGGGTTCCATATCGTGGTGGTATTAATCCTCTCGAGTCTTTGTCCCCTTGACCCCTCGAGACATCGGTGGGAGTTTCCAGTGCCTTCTCTGGATTCGGGATTGGTTTTGGGTTCCATATCGGTGGGTTGTTTCTTTCCTCCAGTCTTTGTCCCCTTAGACCCTTGAGACACGATGGGTATTTTCTAGTGCCTTTAGCGAGTCGGTGTGATGATATCCCTATCTGCGAGTTGTATGGTTCCTACGAGTCTTTGGGATCGATTAGTGCCCTCGGACAAAGGCTTGGATTTGCTAATGTCATCACCGGGCGATGTGGAAGGCGCCCCATACCAACGGGTTGTTTGTTTCCTCGGATCTTGGGAGTAGTGGTTGTGACCAAGGGCACCGATCGTGATATATCGGTGTCCTTCGTTGTCACGGGGTGGATGATGCTGGTCACCAATGGGTGGCAAATCGGTCTTGGGCTTTCTTTACCTTTAGGTCAGTGCTCTCAAGCCTCGGGGCCCGAGACTTGGGTTTGGTTTAGTCTCACCGAGACTTCCCTTTCTTTGTAGGAGCAGGGTTAGGTGACACCGATTCCCTTTGGTTGTTTATAGCAACCATATGGGCCGTCAATTCAATGTTTGTGACAAGGGATGGGTCCTTTTGAAAATTTGATTGGCTCGGGATGCGGGTAAAGCACCAAATTGCTCAGTAGCTTGGTTACGAGATCACCGAATGATCTCCCTATGTCGAAAAGTGACCCCATTCATCGTGCAAGATGCCATCATCAAGCGAATAGAGTTAACTTGTTCGGTTGATGAGTGATTCCGCCGAGGACACGAATCACAAATGTGAATAGGATCCTCCAAGCCACGGAAATGAACTCTTGGTGGCTGGGGTCTGCCCAAAACGTTGGATCTAAAACAATTTTTAACCCATCCTTCACTGTGGAGGGTTCGGGATGGGCGACATAAACACCTTTGTTGTAATCTAACCCGTTGAGGTGCAAAATGTTTTATAATCCAGGTGAATTGTTGCCCCCAAGACCGAACTCGATGAGATATTCCACGAGAGGTCTAAGGTTGTTCTCATTAGTAGAGGGTGTCGGGTCAAAGGCCTTAGTTGTTTCCCAAAACTCCCCGAGGAGGTTTTGGTATAGTCTGAAGGACACCGAATAAAGGCCGTTTCGGTGGCGATTATACAAAAATTTCATAATGTCTTTATAGGTTGGGACAGTTGGAGGATATTCAAAATTGCCTATGACATTATTTGTTTTAAATTCAACATTGCTAAGATCGCCAACCCACTGTGAAGCAAACTGAAGAGATTGTGTTCTTGCCATTTCCATTAAAAGGTTTTAGGATTTTGAAAAAAATGTCTTGACAAGAACAATCAAAAGTTTTTGTATCTCTTAAGTTGTGATGAAAAACTTTTGTAAATTTTTACAATGAAGGTTTTTCAGAAGAGGTTTAAAGAACACAATGATTTACGGGTTTGAAAGAGATTTTGTGAGTTTTGTTTGCGTAAATCAATTGTGTGTGTTTTAATATTTATGAGAGGGTATTTATAGAGTGGTGAGAGGGTGGTTTTGCATAAGCGTGGATATGTAAAAATGGTTTTGAAAACGTTTGAAATTCCACATTTAATGCCACCCACCACTACCCGCAAGAAAATCCGTATTTCAAGGGAGCGATTGCGGCAAGAAAAGTGCACTTTTGTAGCTAAAAACATATGATATTTTATGTAAGAGAAGGCATTTAATGCCAAGTGGGATGAGGTATGTGAGAGACCCCGACAAGAAGACATATATTCTTATATTAAATTGGCATAGTTACCAACCTAGGACATTTAAGTAAGCGATACTTGGATCATTTAGTTACTCATTCAATGCTTAATATCAATCGTCGGGGTCCCCGAATGAGTCTTACTCATTCGGTGAGAGGATGTTTTGTGGGTTTCGTTCAGGGAGGAGGAACCATTTGAGAGAACTTATTGAGATTGGTTTCGGATGCCCGACATTCAATGTCAAGCATTCCCAATTCAAATTTCGGTCTCAAGGTAGGTTCATCCAAGGGTTTAGTGAAGATATCGGCAAGTTGATATTCGTAGGGATGAAATGAAGTTCTATGTCTCCTTTCATTATGTGATCCATGATGAAGTGATATCGATATCAATGTGTTTGGTTCTTTGGTGGAGGGCGGGGTTTTGGAGATTACAATAGCATTGGTGTTATCACGAAGATGGGTACCATTTTGTAATGGATGTCATAGTCACGAGTTGACTTTTCATCCATAATACATTGGCACAACATCCTGCTGCTGACTACATACTAAACCTTCTGAAGACATAGCCATTAATTGTTGCTTTTTAGCACTCCAAAGAAACCGGTTTTCCTCCAAGAAATTGGCGGGACCTTGAGGTACTTTTCCGTCCATGTTGCACCAAAGATAATGAGAATCGAGTAACCTTGAGATCAAACCCCGAGCACTTTGGATAGTAAAGTCCAAGGCTTGAAGTTCCTTCACTATCTAAGAATTCTCTTAGTGCAGTGAGATGGGATTCTTTAGGATTAGAGTAACCTTTGAGATCAAACCACGAGCACTTTGGATAGTAAAGTCCAAGGCTTGAAGTTCCCTTGACTATCTAAAATTCTCTTAGGCTGCGGTGAGATGGGATTCTTTAGGATTAGGCGATATCTTGCTATTAGACGAGTCGAGGTGGATGTCTGGTCTAGAAGCAGTTAGATACATCAGTGAGCCTACAATCCCTCTAAAATGATTTTGATTGACTGATTTGCCAGTGAGATCAGGCCCAAGGTTGTTAGGTGGGACCTCTGTTGTAAAAATCGGTCCAGGCAGCCGATTAATCCCCGCATAATCGCTGATCGCTCACTAAGCGCCTTGATTTATCATAATCGGTCTATTTAATCGGTTTGGTCAAAGATCGCTTAAAAATCGGTCAACAAACCGATTAATCGGACAAAATCGGTCTAATCGGATTAATCGGACAAAAGCGCTTAAAAATGATCAACAAACCGAGTAATATTTATGTTTGACTTTGAACTTTGAATAATTATGTATTCAAGAGGCTTACAAATGATCTCCATTAGAAGCTCACCTAGATTTTCAAAGACTATCTTTAATGTAATATTTATGTTTGACTTTGAACTTTGAATAATTATGATAATATCCATATTATGTCTATATTTGAACACTTCAAATATTTGAACTTTGATGCAATACACTTATCCCATACATATAAAATAATATAATATCTAAAATTACATTTTTGTGCACAAAAATTTCAATCCGATTAATCCCGATTAATGCCCGCCTAACCGATTAATCGCTAGGCCCAACCCAACCGCCTCACTAGCGCCTAGCGATTTTTAAAACATTGGGTGGGACCATTGGAGTCTTCAACGAGGCACATCGGATATCTCATATTTCTTCAAGATATTTCTTATTATTTCTCTTGGTGATGGATATTCCTTTATCGGTTTGCACGATTTGTAGTCCAAGAAAGTATGTGAGTTCACCCATCATGCTCATTTCAAACTTCTTTGTCATCGTTTTCAAATTGTTTGCAAAGTTTGCGGTTTGTTGAGCCAAAGATGATGTCATCAACATACACTTGGACTAGTATCACATCTGTTGTGTTCTATAGACAAAAGCGATTGTGTTGTCTATCTTTCCTCGACAAATCGGTTTTGAATCGGGAAGCGAGAGAGTTTCATACCATGCCCCAGGAGCTTGTTTAAGTCCATAAAGGGCTTTATCAAGCTTTGAGACATAGTCGTGAATTCACTACTCTCAAAGCACGGAGGTTCTTGAACATACACATCTTCCTTGAGATCACCATTTAAGAATGCACTTTTGACATCCATTTGGTAGACCACGAAGTTCATGTATGTTGCATATGCAAGGAAGATCTGATGGCTTCCATTCTTGCAACAGAGCAAATGTCTCATCATAGTCAATGCCTTCTTGTTGTTGTAACCTTTGGCTACAAGTCGGCTTTGTTTTTAATGACAATGCCGTTTTCATCGGCTTTGTTTCGAAAACCACTTCATTCCTATGACTACTACATCCCGAGGACATTTGATCAAGGTCATGACCTTGTTTTATCAAGCTTGCGCTTCTTCTTGCATAGCTTTGAACCGGCTTGGGTGTTTTAGAGCCTCAGTGACACTTTTGGGTTCTATATCGATAGTGTAATCGACATATAGACATTCATTGGTGAAGTTGTAGTTAAATTAGCGACCATGCTTCTAGTGAGCATGCCCTCGATTGGGTTCACCAATGATGTTTACAAGCTCAATGTCCCGAGATTTTGTCCACTTACTTTGTGGTCTAGGATCCGAACTTGAGGAGGTAACTAGAGACTCGGGAGTGAGTTCGGTATATTAGCCACAGAATCATTAAGAACATCATTGAGATGTCTTGTTCAGTTGGGTTTCATGAATCAAAGGTACACGATCATTTGGATCGGTGTTGCCTATCCCAAAGAAGGACCGATTGATTATCAATGAATTCACCGATAGTTGGTTGGGGTAGGTTGTGAGGTAAGACATAATATGAGATGTCGACATCGACTTGATATGAGGAATTGATTTGATGTTGAACTCATCGAGGAGGATATCTTGATGAGTCATCAATTCCTATTTCCTCCATCGAGGTATTGGTGAACTGATGCTTTCTCGAACTTTCATCAAAGGTGACATGAAAGGTTTCCTCAACTTGTTGCCTTCGGTGTTAAACACCACGAAGGCTTTGGAGATCGATGAGTAGCCTAAGAAATATCCATCATCGACTTTTGCATTAAATTTGCCTAGGTGATCCTTGTGGTTATGAATAAACAAGGACACCCAACCACATGAAAGTAGTTGATGTCGAAGTCTACCTTTGAAAGTCTCATGTGGAGGTTTATTATGTCTTTTGACAATGATTGACTGTTTTGAGTGTA
Source organism: Chrysanthemum lavandulifolium (assembly GCA_022545495.1). Classification (NCBI taxonomy): domain Eukaryota; kingdom Viridiplantae; phylum Streptophyta; class Magnoliopsida; order Asterales; family Asteraceae; genus Chrysanthemum; species Chrysanthemum lavandulifolium. The sequence continues at coordinate 115,214,545 of CM040242.1, forward strand.
ATGAGCAGTTTGATCGCTTGACCCGTAAATGCTTTGAGAGGGTTGAGCCATTTAACATGGTTCTTGTTGCCTCAATGAGAGTTCTGCTTTTCCTTTTAGCAACCCCATTTTGTTCGGGGGTATAAGGAGATGAGAAATTTTAAGAAATTCCTTTTCATCACGAAGCTTTCAAGCTCTTGATTTACGAACTCAATTACCATTTTCGATTCGATTTGTTTAGCGATAATGTCATTCGATTTTCAATTTTTCGATGAATGACATTATTGTATCAACTTCGACTCTTTTGGAAAGAAAGTATACCCAAGTGTATCTTGAAAACTCATCAACAATGACAAGTGTATACTTCTCATCTTTGGATTGATGCGGACCGACGGTCCAAAGAGATCCATATGCGAGGAGGTGAAGGCAACTTTGATGGAGAAATTTTGTTTGGTTTTGAAAGATGCTTTGTGGTGTTTACCTTTTTCACAAGAAGAGCATGGTTTGTCTTTGCAAAACCGGTGATGGTAAGCCAAGGACCTTGTTTTGTTTTGCCAGTTGTTGAGATTTTTGAAGTTTAAGTGAGAGAGTCTCTTGTGCCCACACCGGTTGATAGATTCGATGGCTTTGGCAAAGAGACAGTTCCATCTTGAGAAAGAGTAGACATGTCTAAGACATAAACATCATCTCTTCTAGGGGCTATCAAAACAACTTCTTTATTGGCATTGAAAATGGTACCTTGTTTGTCATTGGATTGCACAATGTACTTGGCATCACATAGTTGATCGACAACGATGAGATTGTATTTGAGACCATTGACGTAAGAAATTCTAGAAAACTATTCCATTGCGGCCATTGAACCATAACCTTCGATGGGACATGATGAGTTATCACCAAATACTACATTGGGTCTGGTTCTTTTACATACTTGTGCGAGATACTCCTTCACACCAATCATGCTTCTTGAGCATCCAACGCCTAGATGCCAAATAGGCTCCTGGCGTGTCTCTGCACAAGTAGTAAACTGAATTAGTTTCTCTTAGTGACCCACTTGCTAGTGGGCTTGGGTCTCAAGGTCTCTTTGAATTTTGCAATCGACTCATGGTCGGTGGTTGAGTGCATTGTGCTACCACGGGTTTTGCATTTAGAGACCGAGGAAGACTCGGTGATTTTGGTTGTTTTGCACTTCTCCTTGCATGAATGACACCGTCATGTTGGGATGTCTCATGAGTGGATTTACATATATCACAAAGATGTGTTCATGAGACACTCATCCCGATGATGATCATTAAACCCACGGTGAAGGCAAAGAGGAAAAGGTTTTGCTCTATTCTTGAGAGTCGTTTTGGAGGATGAAGCATATTGATGACCAACTTTGGTATAGTTTGCTTTTATCGATGAGCTTACATCTTGTAAGTGGTCTCGATAGCTCGTGATCATCCTTATTGCGATCATACAATAAAGGATTATGTAGCAGTTGTCGATGGTATGGTGGTGTAATGACATAGCTCACACTTCGCTTGGGTTTGTTGGTGGATTTTGATTTTGATGAGCTAGATGAGGCGATTTAGTTTCCTTGATTGAATCGGGGCTTTTTGATGGATTCCATCTTTTCGTTAGCTTCCTCACAAGCTCGAAGAAGTTCTTGAATTTGGTCGACTTTAGTGGGGACAAAGGATGTTGAAGTCTTAGTAGGAGTAGACTCATGTTGGATTTGTTTTGTTTGTCTTTGCGGATGGTTCTACCAAGTCCGGACCTTTATTTTGGTGAGTGAGGATTGAATTTTAGACGAGTAAGCTCGGAGCTTGGATCAAGACCTCAAGAGGTTTCGTGGGTGGAAGCGGTGTTTGAGATTACGCTTGAGACTCGAGATGTGTTCAAGACTCTGGGCACATCGTGAGTCTAGCATGCTCTTAAGAGCTTGGTTCTCGTGCTCAAGAATCCTTCCGAATCGAAATTTGGAAGCTTAATCTCAAGATTAACCCTTTCAATCCAATCTTTGGAATTTGGAGTTGTCAACATATTGGTAATCATACCACCGGACACAAATGGTTTTGAACTTTGGTCTTTGTTGCAGAGTCGTGAGATGATCTTCACCTATGACTCTCTTTTTTTGCACTGGGGCACCCACAACATCAAAGACCACAGGATTCTTAGCAATTCAACTATCAAGAATATCTTGTACCTTTTAAGTTCATCTTGAAGAGCCCGATTTCTCTTAACTAGTTCGGTGTTTTGAATTTGCAAAGTGTGACCTCAAGCTTGGCTTGTTTTAAAGTAAGCGCTCATCTCTACACTTGTTTAATTCAAAACTTAGCTTGTTGTATTTTGAAAAAGATTTAATCTTTGCTCTTCTACGAACTTAAGGTCAACATTTAGATAATTCATATAAGATCGCCAATCGAGTCATCATCCATAGAAAGTAAGATGTTTACCTTCTTCATTGTGATGTTGACCCATTCCCCGCTTTCTAGCATGATTCTTCCCAATGACTAGCTTGTCCTCTTCTCGAGAGGGCCATCGATTGCACCGACATTCACCATTTCATCATCGATGATACTTGCTCTTCATCCCATCGAAGGTTTCAAAGAACGAGGCCTTTGTTTTACCCCGCATGCATTTAACTCGGTTGTTTCGAGGGATCGGCCTCAAGCAATGCAAGCTTAGCTTTGCTTTCTTATACTCGGTTTCATAATCAACGACTTTGTTTTGATCTGATTTGCTTTGAAAATTTTGATGAGACTAAAAGATTTTGGTTGAAATTTGCTAAAGCTCAAGACCTGGTTTGACCACGTGGTTTGTAAAAGGGTTCGAAATTGTTTTGAAAAGCGCCTTTTCAAATGACCCTTTGTGACACTTAATACATTCGGTGTCTTCATGAGCTTTAGCGTTTGAAAACTTTGTTTCTTCGAATAAACCTTTTGAGTTAGCGAGAGTGCTCTTTCCGAAACTCAATATTTAAATCGTTCGGTACTCCTCGCTTGTCCTCTCATCGCCTCATCATCATAGTTTTCCGAAAATCTTGAATCACATTGTTAGAATAAAAAGCGGTTGACTTTGGATTGGAAATGGTTGTCGGGGACTTCTTGACTTCGGGACTTTTTCAAGTCGGGGTATCGTCTGATGATGAGGTTTTCCTCATAGACAAATTTCCATAAATTTCAAAAAGCTCAAGATTACGAATGTGGTTAGCATTCCTTAGTCCCCGAGAGAAATTCAACCATTTCTCGTGAAGACTATTTACAAAACCAACATTGATTTCATGTTTGGACAATTTTACACCATCATTTGAAAGTTCATTTAACAAGGTTTTGTACCGGGTGTAAGTTTGAGACGAGTTTCGAGTCCTTAGCCTCAAGGTATTATACTCAAGTTTCGTGTCCATTATCCTGCTTTCCTTGGTATCGATGGACCTTCATGGTCGTGGACCAGTCTTCCTGTGTTTGCTTAGGCAGTACTACGATTAATAACCGACTCCATGGTATCATTAGGGAGACAAGATATGATGATACTCTTGAGTCTTTGGTCTGGTTGACCACTCTTCTTTCATCCTCGAGTCCATCGAGCTTGTGTTTAGGCAAACCTTCATTTGTTTTGGGACGAATGGACCTTCATTAATACATTTTATGTAGTAAGGTTCCATTCGGTCAAATAGCAAAGCATTCGCTTTTTCCATTTGTTGAATTTGCCAACTTCAAGTCGAGGGCATTAGTCGTATAAGCTCCACCCTTTTGTCGACTAGTTGGGGTACATCAAAATCACCATTTAGGATCCTAATTTAAAAACTTTTAGACCAAACCTAAAACGAGTTTTATAATTAGCCTTGCTCGATACCACTTGTTGTTCCCTGCTCACTATCATTTAAAAGCAGTTTAAAAATATAAAACAAGTTAATAGTGAACAATGGTGAAATTAACGTAAGTAAAACACACTAGATAATTTTCAACATCATATTCTTTATTAAAATTAATCAAAATAATCGTTACCCAAGTACTTGGAATAGCACTTGGGATTGAAATGACAAGGGTTGGTGACTCCTCTCTAAGTTCAAAGCTAAGTCGAGCACAACTCTTAGAACCCACCGAGCTATCTCGGGATAAAGTTGTATTTGGAGTAGTGAAAAGAAGGCTGCGTGTATGTGTGTTTTACAATTCACAAGCTTAATCTTTTCACTCCATCTCTTATGCTATTTATACATGTATGATATTTGTTGTTTCCTAAGTGACAAATGACATCATCGTAAGACAAAATCTTGATGTATTTGTCTACATTTACAAAAACTATTCTAGGTAAGAGACAAGACTACTTTCCTAAGTTCGGTGATGACACCGAGCCCGATCTTTGCTATTCACGGAAGTTGACTTTGGTTGATAAGTACTTCGCTTTATCTCGATTCAAACTTATACCGCCATGTCCCGCTCTTTCTTGATCTTTACATCCTTGCCTTCTACTTGGTTTGTCTTGATGTAAGTAGTTAGAGAGGAGTCTTAGGGATTCGGTGAGTTATTGTCATTACTCACCGAATCCATCATCTTCTTGACTCGGTCTTCACCCTTTAAGTTCCGCCTTCCGAGTGGAGAGACTTCTTCTTCGCCTCATCTTGAGTATCCCAAGATGACTCACTGAGAGATTATGCACTAAGTGACCTGTTAGTGTTTAACGGACTAAACACTTGGGCTATTTTCTATTCAAATCCTAGATTAAGGGGTTTGGGTATTTACTAAACCCAACACCCTCCCTACACTTAAAATGAACATTGTCCCCAATTTTCCCCGAAAGTATCAAAGTTATAATAATGGAAGGTAATAAAAGACGAAAGAAACAAATACTCCCCTGATTAGCTTGGTAGGATCCATGTAAAGTGGTGGTTACATCTTTCTTCAAGAAGAATGTTTGCGTGAAAAGCTCCTTCTCATCTTATGTATCTTCTTCTTGGTAAATTAAACCTGCACACTTGAAGAAAATAAACGAAACCTTAACGTAAAATCGGCTGTAACAATATATATATGACTCTACTAAACTAGGATATAATGCTTGTGGAATGGATGTTTACAGATTTTCTGGAAAATTAAGACCTAGAAAATTCCAAAAATTTATAAGTAGCTCGAAAATAAGAAAAAGTAATCGATTGTTTCGCTCCTTCCGACACCGTCGAGTTGCGATCTCGACGTCGTCAGTTATCCTGATGTAAACCGGTCTACGATTTTCGGAAAAATTCAAAATTTTATCTTTAGAATCTGGAAAATTTTCCTGCAAAACATCCATTATGACTCGATACAAGCATTTGACTCGAACAAACACATGTATATCTTTTAATTAATTGTAATTCTCATGTTTACGTCTCTTTTGAAAATGTGTGTAATCCTCCCTACACTTATCCCTTATGTAAAATACCTTTATATGTAATTAAGACGAGGTTAAAGACAAAATAAAGCATTTTTACAAATTTAAACATGAGAATAAACAATCAATAAGAGATACACGACACAAACAAGCAAACAATTAAGCATGGGTTGCCTCCCATGAAGCGCTTTTCTTTATTTATGAGTCTTGTAGCTAGACTCGAAGTCGTGCCCCTACGTTGTCCTAATCTTAGAGGCCCATTCGATCTCCTTAACCCTTCTCTCATCACGAACATATTCAGAGCCTAACTCAAGACAAGCAGTGTAGTAAACCTTGTTCTTCCAGTCTACTTCAAATGCCGGAATGTTGTCCACATCTAAATTATCAATACCCTCAAACTTCTTATTTTTGTGGGGCATTATATATTTAACACTCTCGGCTCCATTTGAGAACTTGACTATTCCTTCCTCTCGATCATAAACCATCTTAGACTCCTCTATAAATGGTCTCCCAAGTATTACATCCCCTAAAAACCCATCAATGATGCCCTTAACATTTTCCAAGATCATGAAATCACACCTATATGTGAAGTTACCTACGAAGACATGCAATCCTTTAACCCTCCCAACATAGTTACTTGCTTTCCTAGGCGAAAGGGGTCCTCATAGGTTCTAGCTTTTGCTCATGATCCAATTGTAATAGAGCCTAGACATTTTATTCATGGGTGCCTTATATTCAATGTAGGTGTGATCCCTATATAGGTATCCAATAATACACTGTATCTTGATGTTTTTAGGGTTACCCCTTCTTATGCGAGGCTCGAAAGGTGGTCTCGGGAAGTTAACTATGTTATAGTGATAAGCGGTTTCCTTCCCTTTAGGGTATGAGTCGAAATACTCCCTAAGTTCTTCCTCCTCCTTACTATCCTCCATAATTTCTAACACCTTATAATCTCCATCTTCTAGGTCATCATCCGAATCACTGGAGGTCGAATAACTATCTAAAGTGTTAGTAGATTCCTTAAGGGCTTCCTCAAGTGTACTTTCAATTATCCTATTTAGTTTCCTAAGCTCTCCAATTTAACTAGCAATACGAGCTCGAAGTTGGTTGGCAAAGGCTGGATCAAGCGGTGGGTACTTGTTTGGTGGTAAAGTGTTGTTTGGCGGATTATCACCTTCCATGATGAAAAGTGATGGGATACGAACAAAGGTCACGAAGAAAAGGATAGACTACGAGGAAGCTAAAAATTGGAAAAAAAAAAGCTTACTTGATAAGAATCAAGCAAGGAAACCTAAACGAGGTGGACTCCTAACTAGCTATTCTATTCCCAAGCGGCGCCTAAAACTTGATACGCTTACACAGCGTTCGGGGTCAAAGGAACTTCCTTTCCTCGAGCAAGTTTTTCAACACCCTAGCGGTGAACCTAATCGTTGTAATGTAGTATTAGGGTAAGTCACGGAATTGATATCATTCTCTAGGGAATAGGAATGCTAGTGAGAAGTTACTACGCTAAGGTTGGGGTTGAGGAAGATTATTTTTTTATCTTTTATGTTTTTAGGAAATTGAAAGGTACGAATCTCGGGGTTTGGATTTGGGGGTTGGTATTTCTACCGATTATTTCTACTTATCTAATTATCTAAACTAAGGTGAGGGTAGTCTATGTCTATTGTTGTGTGCTCGTATGATAGTTAAAAATGTATTTACTTAGGCTTTATTACTCCCTAGTTATCTTCTATTGATGGTTGAATTGTCACGTCCTTATTCTTAATTGCGTTGTGTTTCTAAGGTCGTAGGGTATGCGTTTATCCCTAACCCTTTGAAGCTACCAAAGGTTAATGACTACAAAATCTCTAGGATTTATAAACTTTAACACTAAGGTATTCTTTGGATGTATAGCCTACAATTACTCTAGGTGATTATAAACTAAGGTTCAACAAAGATTAATCAAGCATTATTAGCACAACGAATGACCTATCCCAATACTAGGTCAATCACAATTAAGATAAGAGACAACCAATCAATATTCAATAACTAAGTTTCATATTACCTAAGCAAACACACAAGTAAATTAGCCGGACATGGGGAACATGCAAGCATACACACAATCAAAGGAAGCCATAATTAAATTAATGAAGTAAAACACTTATCTTGATGTAAGATAGGGTATGGAACCCTAAAATATTGTACAAGACAGACCTTGGTTCGGTTTAGGTTTTACTCCAAAAGACTACACACTGAAAACCGAAAATTCGGATTCTATATATAAGATTAAACATGCGACGGCGCCACCCTTTAATTTGTGACGTCGTCGGTCGCCGTTATTAGGGTTTCTTCTTGGCCACGTTAGTCTTGACGGCGTTACCTTATGCTTGTGACGCCGTCCCTTCGATCTCGACGTCGTCTGGATCAAATCTAGGCCGTCTGAGCTGCGACGCCCTACCCTTTTAAAACCTAAAGCCGTCACTTGTAAATGAGCAATTTGGCTACTGAGTCATCACAAAACTTGTCCGACGGCGTCTCTAGTAGCACCTGACGCCGTCACTTTTAAAGCCTGACGTCGTCCCCTTTAGTTCCAGCAGCCTGAGTGTCTCGATTCTTGACTTTGGCCATTTTCTTCGTATATTCATGCCTTTTCGTCCGAATAAGTGTCATTCCAGCAATTTGCCTTCAAGATACCTAAAAAGTGAAAAAGAACGATATTAAGTAATAATGGATACAAAAGTGATCAAATAAGGGCTTAAAAGATCCCTCAAAAGGTACATTTTAAAACATTATCAACTCCACAAGCATCTCATTCACCCCCGTTTCTTCTTCCAAATCGGTGATGTTGATCCTCATTTCCCCCAAGGCAAAATCCACTTGGCATTTGGTTGTCACAAGAAAATCCCGCCCAAAACATACATTGGGTTCATCGGCGTTCCCCTCTTCCAAGACAACAAAATTCGTTTAAAAAATGTGACCATGAATGTTAACCTTAAGATTCTTAACCATTCTTCTTCCGTAAGCTTCATAATCCAAACGCACATGGCCAATTTGATCAAGAACTTTTTCCACAATGTAATTTTCACCATAGGCCATGTTTAGTTGCGCGTCCCAAGCACTCTCCCCTTCTACACTACAAGGTGTACCGAACCTCATAAGTGGCGAATCATATTCCGTTAGCGGTGCTTGTGTGAATACCACGACTCTTCCCTTCTTAGGAAGTTGAACTTTGTTTTCACCCGTTTCTTCCATACTAACCGTATCAATCCCCAAATCCTTCTTACTCCCTTCTAAGATATTTCCAATCTTCTCCAACGAACTCCCGGTGTCTTTGAACATTTCATCCAAGTTACGAAGGTACTCGGAAATTCCGCTTAAACTATCCATAATAACTATCTAACAAGACAAAACAAAACCAAAAACAAAAATCCAAATCATTAGCGTTAGAGTTAGTAAAAACAAAAGTAAACTATAGAAACATATACTAAACAAGTAAAGACACTTAACAAAACTGAAAACACAAGCTAAAACTCAAAATTTAAAAAGTAGAAAAAATTTTACCGAGAGCTCCAACCGGATCGGTTGGCTCACCAACCGATTCGGTTGGTGGTAAACTTTTTAACCAAAACGTCCAACCGATCCGGTTGCGGGTTGCAACCGAACGGTTGGATTGACTTCTTAATTTTTTATTTTTTTTTATTAAACCTGTAAATTAATTTAATTAAAAACTATTAAGTGTACTTAAACTCTTAATTAATTGAGACTACTCATTATCTTTATTAATTATAAAATTAATTAAGTAATTTAATGAAAACTATATTAACTAATCTATTAATCTACTCATTAAGACTACTAAAACAATAAAAACTGAAAATTAACTATTTCTAATTACTGTAATTAAGACAATTAACTAAAAAGTAAATAAAACTAAGAATAATTAAAATAAAAGAAAATCTAAAAATCTAAGAGAAGCATAAGCAACCCATGAAATAATCTATAAAAAAAATCAGAAATGACAAGAATTAATCTATAAACTATAACACAAAACACTGGATAAACTAAAACTTTGAAAATCAAAAGACAAAAATTTACCGAGAGCACTAACCAGATCGGTTGCTCACACAACCGGATCGGTTAGCCTCTAAACCAAAATATTTTTTACTCTTTTTGACGAAATTCAATTTTAAATCTACCAATTTTACAGAATCTTAACAAAATCAAATTTCTTAGAAATTCAAAATCCCCGGCAACGGCGCCAAAAACTTGATGTGCTTACCGTGTGCAAGTTTTAAAAATTTATAAACACGATTTATCCGTCTAATACTATAAACACATACGAGCAAGTATACTCGTTCGCGATAGCAAAGGTGGGTAAGTCAAGATCGTCCCAAGGGATTTTGTGTTTGAAATTGTTTTAAAAAATTAGTAACAAGAAAGCTTTGTCAAGGCTTCCTCCAAAAGTGATGTTTTAGTGAAATACAATATAAAGAAATATATATATACTTGTGTGTAGTCTATAGGCAATCATAGTAAGTGTTCATGAAGGCTTGGTGTAAACTCTTGATGTGATGCACAAATCATAAGCAAATGATTTCCAACCATGGTTTATGTTTGCAAAAATCATTCTAAGAACAAAAACATATAGGTAACCCTTTCGGTCCTTATCCTAATGATTATCCTTTAGAAAATACATTTGTTTGTAAAATGTTCTTATTAAACTCGTTCCTACGAATCTTTCGACCTTTCGTGATGAAAATATTTCTAGTCTTGTTTTAATAAGTAAACATGGTGGTTGTCAATCACCATATCCCCATACTAGTTTGGCACTTAACTTTTTGGAATAAAACACAAGAGAAATCCTTTCGGTCCTTTTTCTTAAAACATGTTTTACCGACAAATCAAACAAGACTAGTATTTTCCAACAAACTCATTTAAACAAGATCATATATACATGCATCACATATGAGAACACTAGTATGATTTCCTACATCCTTACACACAAGTATATTCAAAAACTACTCCATGATAATAATAACAAAACACAAGAAATAACAAAGTAATTCCAATAACTCAAGAGAATAGAAATACATAACAAGGTTCATAGAATACCTAAACTTTTACGATTACAAGAACTAGAATTCATGGCTTATAGCAACCACACCCCTCCAATCACCTAGCTTAACCGTATAACTCCGAATAACCAAAACAATGGATGAGAATTGCTCTCTCCAACCTCCTAGACGTTTTATAGTGAATACTAAACTTTTAGGATGAATAAAATGGTTGGTAATAGTTTTGGTGTAAACTATTACACTTTGGGTTGTGTCACGCCTAGTATACTAAGTCTAGGTTCAATATATAGCCAAAGAGACTTTACTAACTGGCCAAAAACGTTCCCAACAAGTTAATAACAAGAAATGATCGGCCTCCAATGATTATGGGAGTTAAGGCAACATTAAATGCGTTTTGTGTAACTCAGGTCCATGCAACCGAACAGTTACGATGCAACCGGATCGGTTGCATTTTGACCATCGCCCAACCGAATCGGTTCATGGGCTCCAACCGAACGGTTGGGTGCCTTAGCTTTGACTTTGTTGACTTTCTTGATTTGTGCCTTTTCTTTGTTCTCGTTGATGATTTCCAAGACGAAACTTGATCTTTCCTTGTTGTAGATACTTAGAAATCATTGCGCTTCCTAATCATTGAGTCCAAAAGCTTCCTTGCTCGACTTCCTTCCTTGGGAATTCTCCAAATGTGCATAAAAACTTCATTTCTTCATCATTTGTAATACCTGGCTACATATACATACACAATACGCATCTTTTGCACTTTTGCAACAGTTAAGAGTAAATATAGCCGATTATCATGCACAAAACCAACAATAACGCTACTAAAAACATGTTCATTTTAAGCGTTATCATCGGGTATATTCAAATGAAGCCACATTGAATTAGGAGCATTTGGGTTATCTCATGCCATTTGCCAAACACCCCCACTAAAGACTATTGTATGCATAAAATGAGTCGAGATAACCGCAACTCCAAATCATTTTCATATAGGCACACACTAGAATCAAAACGTTAAGTTTGTTCTCATTTTTAACATGTGAATTCTTGCTCATAGGAATAACCATGGTAGCCGCAAGATTCTATGATCACAAGGATACCCTTCACTACATTCCCAAACATCACAAAACCAAAGGACTTTCCAAAGAGCAAGTCGAAATCTTTAAGAGTCTAGAAACTAGGCACTTCCATGAGGTTAGAACCATTCACTTCCTCTTTTGTCGAAAATACCAATCTTCGTCAAGAACTAGCCGCTATTCAATTCGATTGTCTCCTTGACATCGATGAACCTATTTGTCCTAGGTTTGTGTTAGAGTTCTATGCTAGTGTCACCGGTTTCATTGATGAATAAGATGAGTTTAGCCTTAGGTTTAAGATCAGTCAAAACAACTACACCATCTCCTTAACCCAATTTGCTAAAGTGCTAGGAATTCCCAACCGAGGGACATGTGTCTACTCGGATAAGTGGTCAATCACCATCCTTGATGCAATCAATGACCGCTCTCTTCCCTACCAAACTCCTTTAGCGGATAAAGATGTCATCCGTGAACGCCTATTTACCCCAAGGGGTGATACAACCCGTGTCACCCGAAAGGGAAAAGAGGTAAACCGAGATCCATATGGAATGGAGCTCAATGAACTTAAGCCCGAATTCAAGAAATGGGAGGAACTACTTAGAGCCAACTTCATTAGCACCATATGAAATAGGGATCATATCAACCCTTGCCTTTGTCACATGCTCTACAACTTGTCCACCCGTCAACCATTCAATTTAGCCTACTACATTGCTAGGAGAATGATTGACATTCCAACTCAAGGATCGATTGCTCTTCCTTACGGGATGCTTCTCACCGTCTCTATAGAGCCTATGCACTAATTCTACCATGCCCAAAACGGTTGCAGCTTCACTATGAGCTAATCCCTCACATCTTTGTGCCCTTGAGTGACGAGCGAGTGGCTAAGACAAAAGGCAAAAGAGCAAAACCTCCAACTCCATCATCATCATCATCAAATAGCTCTGAGGATGGTCTTCCAAACTCTCGCCTTCCACCTCATGAGTATTATGCGTCTCTTCCCGAGATTGAGAATGAATCAGCGGAGTTCAAGCAAACCAAGGGGATGTTCAAGTGCCTTGGTAGGATGATGAACAAGATTTACAATAAGTTGGACGAGTGAGGGTCCTTTTAAGGAGTGTTTGGAACAATACATTATCTTTAATGTTTGATACAATTTGGTTGTTTCTAACTTGTAGGATGATAATATAACTCAAAACAATGATGTATGCTAACAATCTCATGCAGGGGGATAGCACAAGTGTGTTATCAAAATTTACCTATTTTCACGTTAATGTGAAAATCGCTAGCCCTTGGTCAAAGTCTATGCTCCACTATGTTTGTGTATGTGTTATTTGCTTTTCCTAACAAGAAATAATTAATTTCACATGTTTTGAGCAAAATTTTAGGTTTCGAAAAAGTTCTTGACACCTAAAAAACTGTTCTGTGGTGATTTCTAGTGTCCACGGATCAGACGGCACCAAAGATTTGGTACCGTCTGTTATAGAAATTGGTACCTCCGTACCTGTACAGGCGGACCAGGCGGCACCCTTTTAAGGGTTCCGCCTGTGTAAAATTTTGGTATCGTGGATCCTCCAGGTAATTTTCTGAATTTCGCTTGTTTCGACATTCCAAATTACCACACATTGCTTGTAAGTTAATCTTGACTAGTTCCTACCCATATTAGAACTAGTATATCATACTTAGGCATTTAGGAAATACACTTCCCACCAAAATTCAAAAATTTGAAAAATCTACGCAATGAGCCCTTTTGCATAAAGGAAGGAACCAAAATTTTGGTACCTTGCAATCCGTGGGTAATCTGATTGTTAGGATCTCATAATCATTAGAACTCATTTATTGCAAATATTTTTCAATTCACTCCATCCTTCATGAATGGATTGACTTGGGGGATATGACTAGCATTTAACCCACTTCCAAATCATTAGGAACCCATCCCTTCTATGGTTTAACATCAAATCAAACATATTTCTCCATGATTTTTCACTTCTATAAATTAAGAGGTTTTACCATGATCATCTTCACACCTTCTCAATTCTTACCATCTACTAAGCAAAAGCTTAAGTTAAAATGACAAAAACTTCACCATCAACCAAGCCTTGCAAGAAAACCGCTAGGATTAGCGTAAGACCTTGTTGCTTTGTCAACTTGAGCTCTTCCTCCGAGTCATCTCCACTAACCATATCATCTCCCATAAGGGATGACACAAACCTCACTATAGCAACTCCTACACCACCTTCACAATCACCCATTACCATCACTACTCCACCACCAACAAAGACTCCAAGCTCACCACCACTGGCTCCCCTTCAAACATCAAAAACACCATCACCTCCAAAATCTCCAACACTCATCCCATTGGAGTTATTTTCTACACCACCCACTTCTCCAAATCCTTTCTTAGAGGACTTGGACGATTTGCCTCCTAGGCCCAATCATCCACCACCATTGCCATCATTTGGTACTATTGAGCGGATTGCTCATGAGTCTCCTAGACCATCATTTGACCCAAACGCCCCGTTGGGGCCAAGACCTCTTCTCTTCCACCCCATCCACAAAGACATCTATGGTCCTTTGTATAGGGATCAACCAATCCCTACATCAATGTCTCCTCACATAGATGACATTGAGGAGTCAATGTGGGAAGATCATCCCACAAGAGAGGAGATTCAAGCCGAACTCCAACATCTCCACCAATTTTCCAATATGGTGGATTCTCATCTAAGTGAGACTATGTAAATGCAAAGTGCTTTGCTAGCCTCAATACTCACCACACCAAACACCAACACTAACATCAACACCTCCACCATTCCACCACAACAACACCATGAAACATACTACCCTCCTAGGCATGGTTTCTCAAATTGTGAGCAAACCGCCCAAACAACGAACAAACCCGAGTGATGGTCCATGAGTTCCAAGAGGAAATGAGGTTCATCCTCAATCACATCCTTGAGCGCCTAAATGCTCTTGCTCATCCACCACCTCAATAGGAGGGTCATAAATTATCTCCTTTAAGCATTTTTTATTTTCTAGGATTTTTCTTGTATTCTCTTTATTTCTCTAGGATAATTTCCCTTTTCATTGTATTCAACACTTCATTGTGTTCTCCTTTCATGATTCTTAAAATCATGAAAAATTTTAACGAATGAATGGTGTTTTCTATATTGTTGTTACTTATTACATAGTGTTTGGAAATGCTTGTGATGATGATTATTACTAACAATTCTTTTTGTAGCTTTTTCACAATCCATGTATCTTTCCATTGGCACCCAGTTTAGGGGGAGCATTGGTCAAGGAGGAGATAATGGCTAAGAGCTCATTACATATTCCGCCTTGCATCTTCTTTTTGTTGAGACAAAAAGGGGGAGAAATATATAGAACTTGGTTATATTTGACTTTCTGAAAAAAGTCAAACTGCACACTTTGACTTTCTAAAAAAAGTCAACATCATGCTTCAACTAGTGAAGACTTTGACTTTCTGAAAAAGTCAAACATCATATACTTGCATTATCATATCTCTTTAAAGTTCTAAAACTAATATTTTTATAACTCTTGTACAATCTTTACATCTTTTATAAAAATAAAATTTATGTTTTGTCCTCAACAAAAAGGGGGAGATTGTTAATACACATATCGTCATTAAACGTTATTTATATTTTTGATCTTTACCTAAGTTTTGTTAACGACAAAAGTAAATTTATTTTTTATAAAGCTTAAAGCTTGTCAAGTTTAATAGATATTAAAACAAGCTTTTTCAAACAATATCTTCATCACTCAAGCATTTACATTGTGATTAATCATATCTTGATATGACTTTAAACCATAATGTATGATAGGAGTTTTTAAAATGATTTGGTTTCTTAAAAACTAAACATTACATATGTATTTACATATTTCTAAAAATAGGAAAACAAACACATGACATCATGTGATGCATCATTGAAATCATTGGAAGATTTCACTAGATATTTTGTGTAGATTTAGGCTCTACATATCTTATACAATCTTGCATAGATATGGTTGACTTTGGCAAGATTTTGAGATCTTGTTGTCGACCTCGGCACCAAATATTATATCGGAACCCTTTAAAGGGTTCCGTGGTCCGTGGTGCTCTTTGAGTGTTTTGGCTATAAATAGCAAAGCCAAACCAAGTAGTTTTTCATCCCTTTCCATCATACTCTCATACATTCCTTCTCTCTAACCTTTCTAACTCAGTTTCATATCATATTACTGATCTCTTTTGTAGCAAAGAAGATCAAGTCACATTCAAGCTTCAACGAGGAGTTGGAAGTCTTGTTTGTTTGGTGTTGTATGATCTTGTGTTGATTCATACTTCATTGTTGTACCAAGCTATCATAATATTGTGAGTGTGAGTGGTTAGTATTTTAGTCCTTAAAATACATTGTGTGTAGGAGTGGTTGTACCCTTGGAAAGAACTCGACATTTAGCTTAGTGTCGGAAATAGTATGTAAGCGAAGTGTAAAGGTTTCTCCGCCGGTGAAAGGAGCTTGTTGACTAATGTGAGACTCGGGGAGTGGAGTAGGGCAAGGAAAAAGAGTCCTTGTAGACCGAACCACTATAAACAACTTATTGTGGTTTGATTGTTTCTTTCCTTACTTACTCTTTATATATTGTTTGCATATTTCACTAACATATCTAAGATCAATATCAATTGATCTTTCAATAAGTTTCGAAACAAAGTTTTTAATCGGTAAAATATTCAACCCCCCCCCTTCTAGTTTTCTACAAAATGGATAGGGGTATTTTGAATACTCCTCACATAGCATAGATAGAGAGAAATAATATGTCATAGAATATTCCTTTTTTAGAAAGGAAGTGTGGATGTTGTGTTAGAGAGAGAGAGAAAGGGAAGATTTGAATTTGAAATTCAAATTGTGTGAGAGAGGGATAGAAGTTAACTATGGTAAGGTTAGATGAGTTGATATAGTTAGATAGAAGGGAATATGCCAAGGGAATAAGCAATATGCTTTTCTTAGAGAGGGGGTGAGATGAGAGTGAGTTGGCATGGATGTGATATGGAGGAGCCTTTGGGATGAAATTCAAATTTGAAATGTGAGAGGAGAGAAGAGGTGAGTTGTATGGCTGTGAAAGTGATGTGATCGGGAGCCTAAGGGGTTGGATTCACATTTGAAATTTGAATGTTGGGAGAGAGTGTGAGTTGGCAAACTGTGTAAGGGAAAGAATGTGAAAGTGTGTGTGTGTAATTTGAATTTCAAGTGTAGATGTGAGAAGTGTATAGAAGAAGATGTTTGTGTGTGTGTGTGTGTGTGAAATTAATATTCAAAAGAGAAGAAGAAGAGAATGTGGTGATGTGTTTGAATTGTGTTGGTTAAAAGAGAATGTGGTGAAAAATATGTTGATGAGGAGAATGTGGGAATGTTAGGAGATAAGAAGTACAATCTGTTGGAAATGTATATATTTACAAATACGTAAATATCCAGATTCGAACTCGTGACCACGGGATTGCACACATTACGAATGAGAATTAAAGTTAATAATTAATGTTAATTGATTACGATTAATTATTACACAAAACCGACTAACGATCGTTAAGTATTTAACGGAAAATGACTAACGACCGTTAAATGTGAAAGATAAGGACTAAAGTGTAATTGGTTAACAAGGAAAGTTATGGAAACCCTTTGTGGGCTGAATTTCTTCCAAGACAAAGGGGGGAGGGCTTAACCCAACCTTGAACCCTAACTTGTTCCCTAAGTGTCCTAAAACCTATATAAACAAAGCTATGTTTAGGGTTTTAGGTTAACTTTTGTGCACACATTTAACCTAATTGCTTTTCTTCTTTTTCTCTTGCAAATAACGACCAACCCTCCTCCTTAGGGAGTTTGGTTTTGTTTTTCTAAAACAAGATTTTGTAGATCTAGCAATCTCTTTAATTCGTTTGTTAATTCGTGTGTACAAGAACGTGGTGTAACACACTATTGTTAGATCAATTGGTTTGAGTTATAAAACGGTAAGGGATAACTCGTTAAACCACTTTGTCACATCCATTGAAGAGATCTACCAAATTGCAAGAGGTACGTTACGCATATTTTCAGTTAATTATTTATTTGTTATGATCTTAAGTCTTCCGCTGTGTACTCTTGATGTCTACATGTTTTATTGTATGTCATGTATTATAAACTCAACAGTGGTATCAGAGCCTTGTATAACAAGTAATTAATTACTGAAACACACAATTAAAATAAACATGAGTGTGTTATTATTTGTTTGCATAGATCTAGGGTTTGCAAAACCTAAAGCCTAATTTTTTTTTTTGGGGGGGGGCGTTTTTTTTTGGTGCCCTAATTAGGGTTTTGTAAACTAAAGTTTAGGATGCATGCAATTTTATGTGTATTGCGTAACTCTGTTTAATTGCATTAATTGTTAAGTGTAATTTATGTCCATGATAATTACATGCATGTTTTATCATGGATCTGCTTTTATTGTATGTTTTACTTGATTAAGTGATATATACTAAATATTATGATAGATCTTATATTGGGGAAGACCTCAATAATTATTAATTAATCCATTATGTGCTATGTGGTATGTGTTTAATTTTGACTTACGCAATCGATGAATCGATGCATGTGGCTCACCTTGTATATTATGTCAAACGGGTGAAAGTCTTAATTAAACATGTACATATTGACAGATCTAGAATTGATTATTAATAAGATTTATCAAAAGGTTTGCATGTGGCTATTTGATATGCATGACTTATTTTTTGTTATGCATTCATTGTTTATATGTTTATTTTTAAATACTTGCTTGTTTGTTATGTGTAACAAAGGTATTTTTACAAGAAAAATAAACTGACCTAAACAATAGTGAAACATGTATTTTTAAGCATAGTAATCATAATCGTTTAATTTATTGGTGACTTTGGTACAAATGGTCCGAACGGCTCACCCACTAGAATGAACTATAAAGGGTTAATAAAGAAGTGCATACAATACACCGAAAGGATGTCTAAGGTTATGCTTTAGCGCCACCGGTCCTCTCCCCTGTAAGTTCGAATGGAGCTACTTAGTAAGCCATTAAATGTGCAAGCTCATCTTAAGGCTAATTAGTTTTAATTCCATGCGCCACTTCGGTGGTAATTACCCAAACACTAAGTGTTTACACTTATGCAAAAGTACGGTATAATGGATGATAATTAACACTAAATTCCTTGATTGGTGAATCCAATACCTCAATTAAAGTTTGATGATGCAAAGCTTATAAATTAAAACAAGATATAAATGTTTTAATAAAACATATGTTACGAAGATGAATGCATGACATCTTTGTACATATTTGATTTAACATCAAAATCATTACCCTTAATTTAAGTTATATGCCATCCAACGAAACGGAAACACCTAAGATTACCTTTTATTTGCGTGAGAACGTGATTTAGATCATAATCAAAGGGTAAAATATCCACGTGACGTGAGAACGGGCATGGATGATTTTGCAGTTTCTTAAGTTGGACAACTTAATTGAGTTTTAGTAGAGAGCGGCAACTCAAGGCATAAGATGGGGATAAAACATGTTTACATGGCAATTGAAATTGGCTAAATGTAAATCCCATAAATCTAGGAATTGCAAATTGAAAATTGGCAATTGAGGTTCGACTGTACCATTTTGAATAATTTCATTACTAGCGGATCAACCGATGTGATGAAACTATGTCAATTGGATCCTAGTTTTCAAGTGAAAATTAAATGGTTATATGTTTATGAACCATGGGTATTTAATTTTCTTGAAAAGGTTAATTACCGAAAATACTAAAATTGAATTTTGTAATTCTTTTGAATGTATAAATGCAACATTTAACCGTAAACGTGGTTTAGTCTTTGATTAGTAAATTGATCCATTCTGCTTTCAAACAAATTTTTGATCGAGAATAATTTACCGAAAAGACAAACGAAGTCTCTTTTCCATGGGAGAAGCATGAGACTCAATCCTATTCCTTTTCATGAATGAGAAAGGTATAATAGGAACATTTGAATTGTCTAAATTCTAATGTAACTCATAGCAATGAATTGTACATCTTATTTTCCATAAAGATTTCATTACCTTCATTTGGTGAATGAATCCTTTTGTAACAAACATGAATGTTGGTTAACTGGAAAACATGTATATGAGTTACTAAATTAGAAGTTAGACTATTTACCGCGAAAATTGGTAAAAAGCAAACTAGCATTATTTATCTAGTTGTTTTGCTTTAACCTTTAAAGGTGCTACATACCAGTATGGGCATGGTAGGCCTTTTAAGGAAGAAATTGCATACCAAATTTTTCGAGTTAATAACATTGATGGATAACCCATCATTCATAGAGTAGAATACACCTTTTAGTACCTTAGTAATGATTACGTATGGTTCTTCAAAGGTGTAGGAAAGTAAAAAGCAAGCAAGTTGTTTTCACTGGTTATGAAACACTTACAATGTTGTCAAATTCAGTGGGAGCATTTGTGTTGCATTACTGAATAAGAAGTTGTTATAACGATTTCTAATTCAGTGGGAGCTACAAGCCTTATTTGCTGTGTAGTAATCTAAATTATCTCTTGAATATCATGTAGATAATTACTTTCCAATTGTAGGCACTTATGTTTTTAAGGATTGTCATGTGTGTTTCCTTACTAAACAATATAGTCCTACATCTACTTGTTATATCTATGACACAAATCATATTAATCAAATAAATGAACGTGTATCGTGTTGTTTATCTGCTACATGATGTTGTTCCATGCACAAGTGGGAGAAATCTTTATTGTGTGCAAGGTACAACACATATAAATATGATTAAAATGGATTCTCTTGACCGCAAGGTAAGAGAGTTACGTTCTAATAGGAATTATACATTTTAATGTGTATGATTGCCTATTCAGAACATGTGTCAAGATGATAACAAAGACTACTTTAAAAATTTATGTCATTCAATATTTAAGTAACACTTGTAATTACAATTTACGTTACATGAGAACGTGAACTAGATTGTAGCTCAAGGTAAAATATCCACGTGTCGTGAGAACGAGCATGGATGATTTTGCAGTTTCTTACGTTGAACATTTCATCGAATGACATAATTAAATGAAGTAATCTAATATTACTTTGATTTTAAGTATTCGTTGAATGACTTAAATATATGTAGTAAATATTAACTTGAAATTATTAATTGAAACCCGAGGTGGTGTTCATAATTACTTTAATTATACATGTTTATGACTTCAATGTAAAGTCACAAACATGAAGTCTTTTAATACGAGACTTACAATATAAAGTAAGACGTTAACTTGCTATGTTTTAAGACATATGCATGAAGTCAATGAGTTGATCAATGACTTATAACGTATAGTGGGATTATAATCATATGTCTTTTGACTTGGTCAAAATACTTGAGTTATAATGCATGCAATTGATTTGGTAATTCTATTGTACCATTAAGTTTTACTTTGTTGGTAAATAGGATAAACCAAAGAGTAGATGGTTATCTTAAATATTGTTAGATTAATCTTACAATATTAATTCTAATGAAATACCATAGTCTTATGGTATGTTCGATTAGAAGAATCAAAATTTATTGGCATTGTTTGATTCAAGATAACTATAGTTTCTTCCAAAAGTTATCAAGGTTAGTAGATTGAGTATAGATTGAATATACTCAATAAGACTCCAACCTAGAAGATTAATAAGACACCATTTTTATGGAAAGTGATGAATCACATTAAGTCTTATAATGAAGTTCTGAATTTGTTAAACTACTTGTAAAGTGGGTTGTAACAAACTAAAGTCAGGAACTGTCAATGTTTTTGTAATATCCCAAAAGAGAACAATGTGTTGTTGCTCTACTTGCTAAACTATTTAAAGGTAATATTTAAATTGTTAAAGGCAAGTGGGAGTTTTGTTTAGATCTTGAAAGATTGAATTACAAAATACATAATCTTCTAAAATGCACTAGCAAATATCATGATGAGGCTAAACATGTATATGATAGACCTTAATATGATGGAATTGTCATTCATAGATCCGTAAGGATATCTCAGATATTTAATATGCTGAGGATTATGAGTTACAGGATCATGGTAAGCCTGTTAATCATGATGATGAATTTACCAAATGTTGAATTGTGGTAAATCAATCATACTATGAATGTTGAGATGTTGTCCATAAAGATAATCAACTTTAGATACTTGGTTAATCTTAAATATGAAAATGAGTTTCTTCAAAGGATGGAAACCCTAGTGGTTTAAATCTTTGTGTAGAAATCATATGGACAATATTGTACACATATTTAATGCATGTCTAGTGATAATAATATTAATCATATTTAAGCAATTAACTATGATTGAATATTCTTTTCTAGATACATTAAATAGAAGTATAAAGATTATAATTGTCATACTTAGTTTCATTGATATGAAATTTTGACAATGAATATCAAAACTCTTTGTTGTGGAATTACTTTTGCGACGACGATAAGTAATACAAAGTAGTTTTAAGAATTCAAATAATCTTTAAATATGTACAAACTGCAAGAATCCATGTATGGATATATGCATGCATCTATGAGATGATTCTTATGTTTAATATTAAATCCATGTTTGATTTAAAAAATTAAAATAAGATAGCTCATAAGTATTCCTGAAAGCTAGTGGGAGTATTATTTCCTTAAATCTTATATGTTGTATGGGCAACTACATTCCACCTAAATTAAGTTTTAATTGGGAATGAAACTTCGTTTGTAAGATTTGGAAATAAGACATACAACCTTGGAATATATGTTTATTACTATAAACATATGCGGTAAATAAATGAGTCTAAAAGAACATGATGGATACATATCTTTGACGAGATAGAATATGAATGAGATCTTAAAGTCTAACTTGAAGATTCATCATGTACATCATGTTGTGTATAAGATTGTTGTATCATGCTTGATTACAAGATGATTTGACAACATTGAAAGTTGTTAGTGTAATAAATATTTTAAAAGGAAATATGTTTGGATTTAGAATCACATTCCACAGTCTGGAGATGCTCCTAGATTCTATGGATGAAAATATGACAATTGTTTCATAATTGTCATTGCCAACAAACTTGAGTTTTGGTAGGCACCAACATTACACTATAACCTGCTCAAAGTTTACGGATGTTTAAAGAGCATATTGTTGTACACAATGATGCTAGTATAATTGAGATGACACTCAATTCTAGTCATGGTATCGTTGGTGATGACCATGTTGACTAGTTATGCTCAACTAAGAGCATAGTTGCATTATACATTAAATAATAAAGAATACTTTAAACTTTAAAGTTTTGAAAGATGTTTGTCATAAAAGGTGGTTCAGTTGTCACGCACTTTATGGAATGTTATGACAATATCAAGATATGTAAACACATACAAGAAATTCACTTATTGAATTCTTGAAATAAGTATTCTCAAAATTCCTATATATCAAAGTTAATTGAAATTATGCCTTGTCAACAAGTATGATTCTCATGACTGTGGCAAAATTCATTAACTAGTATTATCATGCATTGATCTTTTAGTATTTGGATAAAGGATGTTAAACAATTATTATTTATAATGAATTAAAGTACGGTATACGCTTAATTTCATTTATAATATTGTGTCTCTGATTTGCATGTTTAAATCCTTGAATAACTTAAGTTATTCTAAATATTCCATTGTCAATCAATAACATGGGAATGATATTGAATTAAGACAAATCGAGTATTAGTTAGAGTATACTTGAAAGTATGCCGATGCGTAGCATGACTAATTTCGATGATATTCAATGTATTGAGTATAGACTTATCCCACCCGCATGATAATACTTTATGGATTTTTGTCATTAAGTATATCATGGATATTTATCCTCCGACTTGAGATACCGAGATATGTCATGGATGTAGTGCATTTTGTGAAGCAATCTAACGCTATACGAATCGGTAGTTATAATGGTTGTTTTCGTAAGTGTTGCAAATCTATGAATCCCGCTTGTAATCAAAATGGGATTTGTTTCCTTCAAATTTATTTTGAAGTATAATACTCGTTGGGCCCCTCGTAGGTTGTTAAGATGTTTGCATGGCCATGCCCAAGGTCTTCGAATATGTTCTAAGAATTGGTAATCTTGATCAATCACATAAAGCGAGAAATGTAATAGTTAATTAAGAAATGAGCGAGATCCATATTCTTATTAACATGGTATTAGAAAGATAGATCCTAAATGCACTTTACTTAAACCGGATGTTTCCATTGTCACGGGATTTTACAAGTCTATTATTTACAAAAGGATGAATATGATGATGAATAATCAAAACTTGGTTTTTCTCCAGAAAACCATACACGAGTTGTACCGGGGGCATTGGCGTGTTGCTAGACGCTAACCAATGTCATTTCACGTTTTGTAAACATATCCAAGTGGGAGGTATTGAAAATGTATATATTTACAAATACGTAAATGTCCGGATTCAAACTCGTGACCACGGGATTGCACACATTACTTAATGAGAATTAAAGTTAATAATTAATGTTAATTGATTACGATTAATTATTACACAAAACCGACTAACGATCGTTAAGTATTTAACGGAAAATGACTAACGACCGCTATGTGAAAGATAAGGACTAAAGTGTAATTGGTTAACAAGGAAAGTTATGGAAACCCTTTGTGGGCTGAATTTCGCCCAAGACAGCGGGAGGGCTCAACCCAACCTTGAACCCTAACTTGTTCCCTAAGTGTCCTAAAACCTATATAAACAAAGCTATGTTTAGGGTTTTAGGTTAACTTTGTGCACACATTTAACCTAATTGCTTTTCTTCTTTTCTCTTGCAATAACGACCAACCCTCCTCCTTAGGGAGTTTGGTTTGTTTTTCTAAAACAAGATTTTGTAGATCTAGCAACTTTAATTCGCTTGTTAATTCGTGTGTACAAGAACGTGGTGTAACACACTATTGTTAGATCAATTGGTTTGAGTTATAAACGGTAAGGATAACTCGTTAAACCACTTTGTCACATCCATTGAAGAGATCTACCAAATTGCAAGAGGTACGTTACGCATATTTTCGCTAATTATTTATTTGTTATGATCTTAAGTCTTCCGTGTACTCTTGATGTCTACATGTTTTATTGTATGTCATGTATTATAAACTCAACAATGGTATCGAGCCTTGTATAACAAGTAATTAATTATCAAACACACAATTAAAATAAACATGAGTGTTATTATTTGTTTGCATAGATCTAGGGTTTGCAAAACCTAAACCCTAATTTTTTTTTTGGGGCGTTGGTGCCCTAATTAGGTTTTGTAAACTAAAGTTTAGGATGCATGCAATTTTATGTGTATTATGTAACTCGCTTAATTGCATTAATTGTTAAGTGTAATTTATGTCCATGATAATTACATGCATGTTTTATCATGGATCCGCTTATTGTATGTTTTACTTGATTAATTGATATATACTAAATATTATGATAGATCTTATATTGGGAAGACCTCAATAATTATTAATTAATCCATTATGTGCTATGTGGTATGTGTTTAATTTGACTTACGCAATCGATGAATCGATGCATGTGGCTCACCTTGTATATTATGTCAAACGGTGAAAGTCTTAATTAAACATGTACATATTGATGATCTAGAATTGATTATTAATAAGATTTATCAAAAGGTTTGCATGTGGCTATTTGATATGCATGACTTATTTTTGTTATGCATTCATTGTTTATATGTTTATTTTAAATACTTGCTTGTTTGTTATGTGTAACAAAGGTATTTTTACAAGAAAAATAAACCGACCTAAACAATGGTGAAACATGTATTTTAAGCATAGTAATCATAATCGCTTAATTTATTGGTGACTTTGGTACAAATGGTCCGAACGGCTCACCCACTAGAATGAACTATAAAGGGTTAATAAAGAAGTGCGACAACAATAACCGAAAGGATGTCTAAGGTTATGCTTTAGCGCCACCGGTCCTCTCGCCTGAAGTTCGAATGGAGCTACTTAGTAAGCCATTAAATGTGCAAGCTCATCTTATGGCGAATTAGTTTTAATTCCATGCGCCACTTCGGTGGTAATTACCCGAAACACTAAGTGTTTACACTTATGCAAAAGTACGGTATAATGGATGCTAATTAACACTAAATTCCTTGATTGGTGAATCCAATACCTCAATTAAAGTTTGATGATGCAAAGCTTATAAATTAAAACAAGATATAAATGTTTTAATAAAACATATGTTACGAAGATGAATGCATGACATCTTTGTACATATTTGATTTGACATCAAAATCATTACCCTTAATTTAAGTTATATGCCATCCAAATAAACGGAAACACCTAAGATTACCTTTATTTGCGTGAGAACGTGATTTAGATCATAATCAAAGGGTAAAATATCCACGTGACGCGAGAACGGGCATGGATGATTTTGCGCTTGTTGACAACTTAATTGAGTTTTGTAGTGAGAACCGGCAACTCAAGGCATAAGATGGGGATAAAACATGTTTACATGGCAATTGAAATTGGCTAAATGTAAATCCCATAAATCTAGGAATTGCAAATTGAAAATTGGCAATCGAGGTTCGACTGCACCATTTTGAATAATTTCATTACTAGCGCATCAACCGATGTGATGAAACTATGTCAATTGGATCCTAGTTTTCAAGTGAAAATTAAATGGTTATATGTTTATGAACCATGGGTATTTAATTTTCTTGAAAAGGTTAATTATCAAAATACTAAAATTGAATTTTGTAATTCTTTTGAATGTATAAATGCAACATTTAACCGTAAACGTGGTTTAGTCTTTGATTAGTAAATTGATCCATTCTCGCTTTCAAACAAATTTTGATCGAGAATAATTTACCGAAAAGACAAACGAAGTCTCTTTTCCATGGGAGAAGCATGAGACTCAATCCTATTCCTTTTCATGAATGAGAAAGGTATAATAGGAACATTTGAATTGTCTAAATTCTAATGTAACTCATAGCAATGAATTGTACATCTTATTTTCCATAAAGATTTCATTACCTTCATTTGGTGAATGAATCCTTTTGTAACAAACATGAATGTTGGTTAACTGGAAAACATGTATATGAGTTACTAAATTAGAAGTTAGACTATTTACCGCGAAAATTGGTAAAAAGCAAACTAGCATTATTTATCTAGTTGTTTTGCTTTAACCTTTAAAGGTGCTACATACCAGTATGGGCATGGTAGGCCTTTTAAGGAAGAAATTGCATACCAAATTTTTCGAGTTAATAACATTGATGGATAACCCATCATTCATAGAGTAGAATACACCTTTTAGTACCTTAGTAATGATTACGTATGGTTCTTCAAAGGTGTAGGAAAGTAAAAGCAAGTTGTTTTCACCGGTTATGAAACACTTACAATGTTGTCAAATTCAAAGGGGAGCATTTGTGTTGCATTACCGAATAAGAAGTTGTTATAACGATTTCTAATTCAAATGGGAGCTACAAGCCTTATTTGTCGTGTAGTAATCTAAATTATCTCTTGAATATCATGTAGATAATTACTTTCCAATTGTAGGCACTTATGTTTTAAGGATTGTCATGTGTTTCCTTACTAAACAATATAGTCCTACATCTACTTGTTATATCTATGACACAAATCATATTAATCAAATAAATGAACGTGTATCGTGTTGTTTATCTCGCTACATGATGTTGTTCCATGCACAAGTGGGAGAAATCTTTATTGTGTGCAAGGTACAACACATATAAATATGATTAAAATGGATTCTCTTGACCGCAAGGTAAGAGAGTTACGCTCTAATAGGAATTATACATTTTAATGTGTATGATTGCCTATTCAGAACATGTGTCAAGATGATAACAAAGACTACTTTAAAAATTTATGTCATTCAATATTTAAGTAACACTTGTAATTACAATTTACGTTACATGAGAACGTGAACTAGATTGTAGCTCAAGGTAAAATATCCACGTGTCGTGAGAACGAGCATGGATGATTTTGCGCTTCACGCTGAACATTTCATCGAATGACATAATTAAATGAAGTAATCTAATATTACTTTGATTTTAAGTATTCGTTGAATGACTTAAATATATGTAGTAAATATTAACTTGAAATTATTAATTGAAACCCGAGGTGGTGTTCATAATTACTTTAATTATACATGTTTATGACTTCAATGTAAAGTCACAAACATGAAGTCTTTTAATACGAGACTTACAATATAAAGTAAGACGTTAACTTGCTATGTTTTAAGACATATGCATGAAGTCAATGAGTTGATCAATGACTTATAACGTATAGTGGGATTATAATCATATGTCTTTTGACTTGGTCAAAATACTTGAGTTATAATGCATGCAATTGATTTGGTAATTCTATTGTACCATTAAGTTTTACTTTGTTGGTAAATAGGATAAACCAAAGAGTAGATGGTTATCTTAAATATTGTTAGATTAATCTTACAATATTAATTCTAATGAAATACCATAGTCTTATGGTATGTTCGCTAGAAGAATCAAAATTTATTGGCATTGTTTGATTCAAGATAACTATAGTTTCTTCCAAAAGTTATCAAGGTTAGTAGATTGAGTATAGATTGAATATACTCAATAAGACTCCAACCTAGAAGATTAATAAGACACCATTTTTATGGAAAGTGATGAATCACATTAAGTCTTATAATGAAGTTCTGAATTTGTTAAACTACTTGTAAAGTGGGTTGTAACAAACTAAAGTCAGGAACTGTCAATGTTTTTGTAATATCCCAAAAGAGAACAATGTGTTGTTGCTCTACTTGCTAAACTATTTAAAGGTAATATTTAAATTGTTAAAGGCAAGTGGGAGTTTTGTTTAGATCTTGAAAGATTGAATTACAAAATACATAATCTTCTAAAATGCACTAGCAAATATCATGATGAGGCTAAACATGTATATGATAGACCTTAATATGATGGAATTGTCATTCATAGATCCGTAAGGATATCTCGATATTTAATATGCCGAGGATTATGAGTTACTGTGATCATGGTAAGCTCGTTAATCATGATGATGAATTTACCAAATGTTGAATTGTGGTAAATCAATCATACTATGAATGTTGAGATGCTGTCCATAAAGATAATCAACTTTAGATACTTGGTTAATCTTAAATATGAAAATGAGTTTCTTCAAAGGATGGAAACCCTAGTGGTTTAAATCTTTGTGTAGAAATCATATGGACAATATTGTACACATATTTAATGCATGTCTAGTGATAATAATATTAATCATATTTAAGCAATTAACTATGATTGAATATTCTTTTCTAGATACATTAAATAGAAGTATAAAGATTATAATTGTCATACTTAGTTTCATTGATATGAAATTTTGACACGAATATCAAAACTCTTTGTTGTGGAATTACTTTTGCAAACCAGGACGATAAGTAATACAAAGTAGTTTTAAGAATTCAAATAATCTTTAAATATGTACAAACCGCAAGAATCCATGTATGGATATATGCATGCATCTATGAGATGATTCTTATGTTTAATATTAAATCCATGTTTGATTTAAAAATTAAAATAAGATAGCTCATAAGTATTCCCGAAGCTAGTGGGAGTATTATTTCCTTAAATCTTATATGTTGTATGGGCAACTACATTCCACCTAAATTAAGTTTTAATTGGGAATGAAACTCGCTTGTAAGATTTGGAAATAAGACATACAACCTTGGAATATATGTTTATTACTATAAACATATGCGGTAAATAAATGAGTCTAAAAGAACATGATGGATACATATCTTTGACGAGATAGAATATGAATGAGATCTTAAAGTCTAACTTGAAGATTCATCATGTACATCATGTTGTGTATAAGATTGTTGTATCATGCTTGATTACAAGATGATTTGACAACATTGAAAGTTGTTAGTGTAATAAATATTTTAAAAGGAAATATGTTTGGATTTAGAATCACATTCCACAGCCCCGAGATGCTCCTAGATTCTATGGATGAAAATATGACAATTGTTTCATAATTGTCATTGCCAACAAACTTGAGTTTTGGTAGGCACCAACATTACACTATAACTGCTCAAAGTTTACGGATGTTTAAAGAGCATATTGTTGTACACAATGATGCTAGTATAATTGAGATGACACTCAATTCTAGTCATGGTATCGTTGGTGATGACCATGTTGACTAGTTATGCTCAACTAAGAGCATAGTTGCATTATACATTAAATAATAAAGAATACTTTAAACTTTAAAGTTTTGAAAGATGTTTGTCATAAAAGGTGGTTCAAAGTTGTCACGCACTTTATGGAATGTTATGACAATATCAAGATATGTAAACACATACAAGAAATTCACTTATTGAATTCTTGAAATAAGTATTCTCAAAATTCCTATAGATCAAAGTTAATTGAAATTATGCCTTGTCAACAAGTATGATTCTCATGACTTGTGGCAAAATTCATTAACTAGTATTATCATGCATTGATCTTTTAGTATTTGGATAAAGGATGTTAAACAATTATTATTTATAATGAATTAAAGTACGGTATACGCTTAATTTCATTTATAATATTGTGTCCTCAGATTTGCATGTTTAAATCCTTGAATAACTTAAGTTATTCTAAATATTCCATTGTCAATCAATAACATGGGAATGATATTGAATTAAGACAAACTGAGTATTAGTTAGAGTATACTTGAAAGTATGTCGATGCGTAGCATGACTAATTTCGTATGATATTCAATGTATTGAGTATAGGACTTATCCCACCCGCATGATAATACTTTATGGATTTTTGTCATTAAGTATATCATGGATATTTATCCTCGACTTGAGATACCGAGATATGTCATGGATGTAGTGCATTTTGTGAAGCAATCTAACGCTATACGAATCGGTAGTTATAAGGGTTGTTTTCGTAAGTGTTATAAATCTATGAACTCGCTTGTAATCAAAATGATTTGTTTCCTTCAAATTTATTTTGAAGTATAATCTTATTGGGCCCTCGTAGGGTTGTTAAGATGTTTGCATGGCCATGCCCAAGGTCTTCTGGAATATGTTCAGAAGAATTGGTAATCTTGATCAATCACATAAAGCGAGAAACAGAATAGTTAATTAAGAAATGAGTGAGATCCATATTCTTATTAACATGGTATTAGAAAGATAGATCCGGAAATGCACTTTACTTAAACCGGGATGTTTCCATTGTCACGGGATTTTACAAGTCTATTATTTACAAAAGGATGAATATGATGATGAATAATCAAAACTTGGTTTTTCTCCAGAAAACCATACACGAGTTGTACCGGGGGCATTGGTGTGTTGCTAGACGCTAACCAATGTCATTTCACGTTTTGTAAACATATCCAAGTGGGAGCTATTGGAAATGTATATATTTACAAATACGTAAATGTCCGGATTCAAACTCGTGACCACGGGATTGCACACATTACGAATGAGAATTAAAGTTAATAATTAATGTTAATTGATTACGATTAATTATTACACAAAACCGACTAACGATCGTTAAGTATTTAACGGAAAATGACTAACGACCGTTAAGTGTGAAAGATAAGGACTAAAGTGTAATTGGTTAACAAGGAAAGTTATGGAAACCCTTTGTGGGCTGAATTTCGTCCAAGACAAAGGGGGGAGGGCTCAACCCAACCTTGAACCCTAACTTGTTCCTAAGTGTCCTAAAACCTATATAAACAAAGCTATGTTTAGGGTTTTAGGTTAACTTTTGTGCACACATTTAACCTAATTGCTTTTCTTCTTTTTCTCTTGCAAATAACGACCAACCCTCCTCCTTAGGGAGTTTGGTTTTGTTTTTCTAAAACAAGATTTTGTAGATCTAGCAATCTCTTTAATTCGTTTGTTAATTCGTGTGTACAAGAACGTGGTGTAACACACTATTGTTAGATCAATTGGTTTGAGTTATAAAACGGTAAGGGATAACTCGTTAAACCACTTTGTCACATCCATTGAAGAGATCTACCAAATTGCAAGAGGTACGTTACGCATATTTTCAGTTAATTATTTATTTGTTATGATCTAAGTCTTCTGTTGTGTACTCTTGATGTCTACATGTTTTATTGTATGTCATGTATTATAAACTCAACACAATCAAGTACAATGGGTGTAAGGGAATATTAATGGAATGTTGGCGATAAGATTTGGAAGGATTTTAAAAATGTTTAAAGGTTTATTTGGTGATGAGATTAATCAAAGGATTGATTAAGGCATAATCATATTGTTATTAAGAAAGGAAAGATTAGGCAATGATAATTATGGGTTGTGTTTTGGAGGTGTAAATTAAAAGATAATCATAAGTCCAAATAACTCAATGTCAAGTATTCACAATATCATAATTCGTGATTAATCACCACTTGACGAAATCAATAATAATCTTGATGCAAACAAGCTAAGTGCTTTGCATTATAGTAAAGCATATCCCATGACGGGAAGAGATGCGTTTACGCAACGGGACCTCTGACTTTGTTTGACCAATAAGGGAGTAAACCCGTTACGTGATTAGAGAAGACGTAAACACAGATTATGTTCATATAAATACTTTCACTTGATGTTATGTGAAAAGTATGAGTCTCCTAGGTTTCAAAAATCCTTGGTTAGAGGCGTTTGATAAAATACTTGAGTTGGCATTTTGTCAAAAATGTGAAGTTGTGCTTTTGAGTCACTCTAAGTCTAAAACTCCTTTTGAGTATTCCTAATGACTCTATTATCATATAAATACCTTTTATGAAAGACCCACATTTTTCGGGTTTAGGAAAGCCGGCTTTCAAAGTCCAAAACAAAAAATACCCCGAGGCTAGCATCACACACGCTACCGGCAAAGGCACTGCACTCCAGCTTATGAGTCGTTTTTGTTTTTGGCTAACTCTTGTGATTTTATGTATTGCAAAGGTTTATTTGTCATCATTAAAACATAAGAGAGACCTAATCAATGTTTTCCCAACAAAAACAATTAAAAAAACCAAAAAAAAGAAGAAGAAAACTTGTCATCTTCTCCACCGAGGATTCGACAAGTGTGGATTCGAGGAGGGTTCGTGGTGTCACGGCGTCCATTTGACGGCGCCGAATGCACCTTCTTGTCGGATTCGGCGAGCATTTCAAGCGTGATACCTTATACTCGAACAACAAGTTGCATTTATACATACTTGTTTGCTTCAAGTACCTGCCCCTTACAAATTTTGGGGTTTAAATGTTGTTAGTTTTGCTCTTTTAAGTTTAGAAATGTCTACACGTAACTTGGGTGAATTAAAAAAACCATGATCGATCAAACAAAATCATAGCAAAACAGGAAAAATAATAATAGTTTAAGTTAATTCCGAAAGAAAAGTACTTTGCTAAAATTAATCATGTTTTTCAAACGGGAAAACATTTTCTTGAGAGACTACTTTAATTGAACATGACTATCATCCTTAAACTGATGCCCCATTACACGTTTCCAACTGTTAATTTCCTTTCTTCTTTGTTATAATTCACAAATTTTAATTCCCACAAGCAAGTGTAACGATAACTTTTTCCCATCAGGATATATAACTATTGTCGCAATCGTTGTGCATGAATATACAAAATCCATAAACTAATAATTTTTCCTACAAATAAAAACTATATTGAAATGTAACAATGTTGTTATATCATACTAATTCAGTTTTTTTACCAAATAAGTATCACTAGTGTTTTACAGATATGTTTTCTTCACCTCCTCTTTAATTTTGCCATGTATAATGATTTCGTATTGTAACACCTCCAAAATCATGCAATGGAACGGTAATTCAAAGGCGTTACGTTATAAGATGAGAACACAAGATACAACAGAACGACCTCTATATGAGTCGTTTAAAAGTCTCATTGATACGTTATAATTAAATGAAGTTTGCAACAAAATGGTCCTGTAGTTTTACATCAAAAGAAAATCATAGTCTCAATACAATTCAACGAGAAGAGTTTAATGAAATAAATGTTCGATGAAATGCAACCATGATGAGGAGAATCGGTGCACTACATGATATCCCTTACGAATTAAGCACTTGAGAAATACACATTAAAATATCAACAATAATGTTGGTGAGTTTATAGGTTTATGTAATTGAAAATGTTAAGTGCAGACCACAAGATTTCAATATGTATGACAATTATAACAAATAAAATATCATATAAAGAAGGGTAATACTATTGCTCTAAGCTCGTGACCTCGAAGCTTAACTTAATCTATATGCAAATTGCACATATATAAATGTCCCTGAAGGTGTTTGCCAAGCACCCAAAGTATCCCAAATTATATGCGTTCGTTTACCTAGTTGGTGCGACCAACCCGGACGGGGTGTCAAGCCAATAATTCTATTCACAACATTCGTGCTTATGAATAATCAACGGTTCATGATATGTGGGGACTTAACGACTAGTGCGGTATCTTAGGCAATATGTAAATGTTTTGTGCACTTGTGTCCGTATGTAAAAATAAATATAGTATTCTCACCTCAAGTATTTCAAAATAATACAAACATGTAAAAATCGGGGCTAAGAAACTCACCTTAAGCAAAATAGTACAATCGAGATAATTCACAAGTTAAACGAGAGGGAAAAGTCCTAAACGCGAACTATGTAACAATTTGCATTTTCAGGTTACTATTCATTTTTTTTACTATTCACTTTCACTATTCACTCCCGAAATTCTTATTTCACATTCTCGTAAGTTAACCTATTTGTATGATAACTCGAGATTTTGACACTCGTCGAGTCATTTTTGCAAGTTTCACAAAACAGTGTCTATAATTTACGTTTAGGTTTAAACGTCTTTCAAACATCCTGATATGTCCATACAAGATTACAAACAAGAGAAATATATCTTTTGTGTAAAACTAGAAGGGGGGTTGAATAGTTTTATCGATTAAAACTTTGTTTTAAACTATTTAGATCAACTTATGTCAATCTATTTAAAAGTGTGTGTTGGATGTTGATAGATAAGCATATAAATAAGTAAAGCAAAGATAAAGAGTAAGAAGCACAAAACTACAACACGAGTATTTATAGTGGTTCGGCTACAAGGACACCTTCCTTGCCTTACTCCACTCCCCGAGTCACCTACTCGAGAGTTCGTAAACACTACACAACACAAACTCCTTGTGGCGGAGAAGCCTTCACAACGTCGCCTACTCTTTATCCGGTACAAGGCTACACACCGGGTTCTTCCACGAGGTAGAACCAAACCTATCACAACGCCGCCTACACTTTATCCGGTACAAGGCTAGATACCGAGTTCCATTACAAAGGAGGAACTACTACCCAACACTACACAACACCTATCCCCAAGGAGATCCACTCCTTATGACAACATCAACAAGGATATCAATATCCTTTGACCCAAACTAATCTATCTTGTACATCGATGCACCATATCGAATGTAAACCCTAGGCACCTTTCACTAATGCCTTTGACACAACACCAAGGCACCCTTCACTAATGCCTTTAACACGGACTTTCGGCACTCTTCACTAATGCCTTTGACACGGATCTTCGGCACCTTTCACTAATGCCTTCGACTTGACCCTTTAAACATCTTTCACCTATGTGTTCAACACAACACTTCTAATGAGAGAGGAAAGAACTATCAACAAGATAACATTAGTAGTCTTGATGATGACGAAGCTTGGCAACCCATGGACTTGAGCTTGCTCGACTTCAATAGGTAGTGATCTCGCCTTTAAGAGGAACCTAGAGAATCACACAAACACAAAACTACATAGAAAGATCCCTTGGATATGAGGTTAGAGATTTTACAACACTAAGAGAGAATGTGTGTGAAAGGGGTGGGTAACAATGAAGAAATGGCTCACTATTTATAGACAAAATTTCACTACTGTCCCACGGATCCCTTACATGAGGGATCCGTCCAGTGTATTTCTGGGGATCCGTAGGACGCTCCTCCTAAATGGGTTATGGGTCATGGGTTGTGGACTTTGGATCATGGGTATCCAAATAGATACAATGTATCTAGAAGATGCAATGCATATAGTCAATGGGTCATGGGTTAGTTCCATGGGTCATGGATAATACCCATTATGACTTATGCATGATGTCATGCAATGGGTCATGGGTTATGGATCATGCTCCATGGGTATGGGTCATGGACTTTGGGCTTTATCCAACTACATTCAATGTATTTAGTCAATGGGTCAAATACTTAGATTTCTACCCATTATGTTACCCATTAAAATACATACTAAGTATGTGTGTGTGTGTGTGTATATATATATATATATATATACCCATTATGTAAACACTAGTTGTTATACATATGCATTACTATAACGTGAAAATACTATTACTTGTTTGTGTTTTGTATGAAAACGTAAGTGTGTTAGTAAACTATTGGCTCAAACCATTTACGTATTTTATTTGTTTCGTTAAAATGATTTAACATTTGTTATCGACAAAACATTAGAAGATCGTAAAATATAAATAAATGTTTTTACGGATTATTTGTATTAACATGTTTTTCACATCTCATGACATTTTCAACAATTTTGGAATTTTACATTTTCCCATTTTGCGTTTTACGCGATTTACGCGTTTTAAGCCTACGTTTTCAGGTTTTAACAACGTATACGCGATCCATTAAAATTATCACTCATTTTATATTTTATTTTGGAGTATATTTATGAGTTTAATCATTTATACAAGTTTCATATTTTTGTGATACCCGGTTTTACGTTTCGTGATTTAAATACTTAACAATAGCAATTACCGGGACAAAACTGACTCTGTAAAAGCAAGATAATGCAAGAAACTTATCAAGCTTCTCATGCAAGCCTCATGAAGCTTATCAAAGAAGGAACCAAGGGCATGTTTCATGATTTTAAACCTTGATCACTTAGGATGATCACATGTGTTCAAACTTCCTAAGTAAGCTTTGTAAAAGTCTAAAAACTAACCTCCTTATGATCTTATAAATAGAAAAAACTCATTCCTTCTTGTTTAAGCACCAAAAATCCGGCCACCATAATAATACCAAGCTCCATCATCTTTGATTTTAAAGCAACAAGTTCTACATCATTATTTAAGCTCTTGTCAAGCTTTGTATGATCCTTGTTATAGTTTTCTTCATCCATTGGCTAGTTTGCAAGCTACTCAAGTGAATCAAGACTCTTTCACAAGTCCTAGCACAAGGTCATAAGTGCACAAGAGGTGTGGAAGAATTCTTATAGTGGAATTTGTTCTAGTTACTTATTCTTTGTTCTTGATTCTTGAAACTCCCTTTTGTTAGAGCCAAAAGTTGTTGCTCCTAGGATTCTCTCGGCCTTCCATCATCGTACTTTCACTATCACTTTGCTTTACTGTGAGTATTCACGAACCTCTTTCTCTAACTATTTTAATCATTTTGGGGTGGATGCATGAACCATATTTGAACTAAATTGATTACTATTTTATGAACTCTTTTGACTTGAACTTTTGAACTTAAATTAAACTCTTGAATTTAATTACGAACTTATGATTTGTTTTGAACTTAATGAACCGTATTTACTATGACCTAAAGTCTCACCTTATGGGTGGAGTGTACAAAGTCTCGCCATGTCGGTGGAGCGTTCTTGACCTAAAAGTCTCACCTTATTGGTGGAGCGTGCAAAGTCTCCCATGTTTGGAGCGTTCTTAATTGTGTATAATAGTTGTGATATACCGTTCGTACATTCGCATTGTTAGTCTCTTATTATAAGTAGTATGGATAGCGCTATTATAGGTCAGCCAACCTCTCGTTCACTATGTTACGGGATGCATATTATTTATTCTCGGGGCTTTGCCTGGCATACATTATAATATATGTAGTGCTTATATTGTGTACTATTATGACCGCGTGTGCTTGACTACCAGACATACGCCTTTTTATGCAATGGGTTGTGAACACATAGGTTAAAAGTCTTGTATGGGCGGGACTTGCAACTGAATGGATTGACATCGCCTTTGCTTTGTGGACTTTTCTTAAAGACTTTGAAAGTACTTTTATTATGGAAATATATGTGAACTTATATGTTACAAGTCTTGTATGGGTGGGATTTGTAATAGGATAAGTTGATAGGATATTTTCCATATGAACTTTCTCAAAAGGTTTTCATATTATAAAACGTGTGTACTCACCAACTATATTCATAGTTGACTCGTTTTCTCTCATGCATTTCAGGTGATCGTTAGTAAGCTTTTCTTCAAGGTCTTTACATAATGAAGTTTTCACATGTCACAACTGATCATTATGTATTACAAAGCTATCTTTTGAAACTAAAATTTGTACTTTAATTGCCGATATCGGCTATAACAATTTGTAATGATATATTTTTCCTTTAATGTAAATTATGGTATTGTTCTATATCTCTTTTGTGATGATTATTGATTATGTTGACCTCACGTTTCTGCTTTATCGGGGTGTTACAAACTTGTTAAATAACGAGGCGTTTTAGGTGTATGAAAATGAAGTGCAATAATGCATATGCATTTTTATAAATTCTACATCACCCTTATATGTTTGTGTTTAAGTTATACAAGTATTTTACAAAAAAGTTCAAAAATAATTTTCAAGTTTCAAACATTTTTGAAAAAGGTTTTTATCCATCTTTAGAGGGTTGTACCTCGCTCGTTCCTTACCCTTTTTGCCTAATTCCAAATCGAACAATTAGTATCCCATGAGGTCTACCTAATGTCTAAATACCATTTTCCATGAATCGGACCTTAAGACACTTAAAAATCGACTCAAAGTAGTGCGGTCAGCTTTTTTCAAAATATAAGTTTTTGTCACTTTTTACAAAAATGACTTTTACCCAACTTTACAAGGCCGTATCTCATCCGTTACTTAACTGTTTGTCACAAATCTAGATTTATTGGAAAGTACTTTGCGAGGACTAACTAGAGTTAACTAGAAATGTTTCCCAACTCGGACTCTAAACTGCTCAAAATGGCCTCGAAGTAGCTAGGTCAGCGTAGTTTCGGCACTCAGAAAATGTACAATTTTTTAGAAATGACTTTTGTCTATTTTTAAAAGTTAACTTCTTTGTTATAAGTCCGTTTTTAGTGATTCAAGCGGTCACGTTTAGCTTGCCATGTATACTACCTATTCACACTCTTCTTGGTTCCTAAATCTAACTCTAAGATGCACGAATATAGCTCCCAAAACCCTCGCTCAACAACATTTATTTCTCGCTTTACACTATATTTTTCCAACTAAAAGTACATACCAATTTCATAAGTCTAAACCTTTGAACGATACAAACTCAAAACCTTATAAATAAGTGTTGTAACATATATTTTAACATCGAACCCTTTTTAAATGACAAATCCAGATCAAAAACACAACATGAATTCTTGTATACTTTTCTTTTTAGAACAATATTTTTAAACACAAACAAGCATAGAGGATGTAAATAGATGTAGAAATGATGTAGGTAAAATAAAATGAGTAGTAAATAATGCTTATTAGAGATGAAGAGGAGATATGTTTAAGATCTACACACTAATTACCCAACAGTAGCAAAAACCAACCCAAATCTATAAAAACTTAACTCTTTAACCAAACCCTAGCTTTTATATCCAAGATCTTGTTCCACCTTCTTGAAATCACCTTAAATAACCTAAGAAACCCTAGATATAAACACTCATAAAACCTTTCTTGAAATACTAGAAAAAAATGAAAACCCTATATCTAGGTTTTGTGCGTGTGTCGTGGGGTATGAGAGAGAGAGTTGTGTGTTATTTGGATGAGAAATATGAAAAAAGAGTGCTATCTATTTAGTTATAAGGTGGTGTCTTGAAAAAAAAATATTTAGCCCTTTTTATTAGTTATGATCAAATGAGATAGTGACCTCCCCATACATGTCCCTTTCCTATTAACATTTTCAAGTGAAGTATTTTTAACCAAGAAAAAAATGCATCTTGTGATTATTTAACCTATGTGGTTTGAAAATTTTAATTAGAAAAGGGGAGAGGGGGGAGGAAATGAATTTCAAAATTTGAATATTTATGTGTAGGTAAAATTTTAGAGTAAAATGTAAGGGTAATGAATTTATTAGATGTTGCATGCATGCATGATTTTTTTATGAAATACGTAAAGTGTTTACGTAAAAAATTGTAAACATAAATGTACATGACTTATGTAACATGTTTATGACGTTCATTGCATACTAGTTATGTGCACAACTAACCTTAGTCTAAAGTTGGTGTGCGTTCTTTTTCATAATGTGCGGGATAACTTTCCGATTTTAGGTCAAATTGAGTTCATGAATGTTTATAATAATTAAAAATAATAATAATGCAAGTTAATGGTAAGGTGTCTGATTCTTTGTTATTCAGACGTAATGATCTGAAATGTCAACTTCACGACATTAAGTCTATGGAGGCTATGGATTTGATGCAAAAGTCTAAAGTCAAATGGGTTATCGAGGGGGACGAGAACACGAATTTTTTTCATGGGATTATTAATAAAAAGCGATCTCGGTTGACTGTTCGGGGTGTTTTTGAAGATGGTGTTTGGCTCACCGATCCGGTTTTATTTTAAAAGGCTTTTCATGATCATTATGAATCTCGATTCAAAAAACCTTCATCGGCTAGGTTTAAAATTAATTTCCCCTTCCCCAACAGGTTGACGCAGGACCAAGTTGCTGAATTGGAGCGAGGTGTTACTTGGGATGAAATTCGATTGGCCGTGTGGGATTGTGGAGAAAATAAGTCTCCAGGTCCGGACGGGTTTACTTTTGACTTTTTTAGGAAATACTGGAATTGCATCAGGCCTGATTTATGTGTTACGGTGGGGAACACTTTTTTGTCAATGGGTCATTCTCCAAAGGTTGTAACTCTTCTTTCGTAGCTTTAATTCCAAAAGTTACGGATGCTAAATTTGTCAACGACTATCGGCCCATTAGTCTCATTAGGAGCGTATACAAAGTGGTCACAAAGATTATGGCTACTCGTTTGGCTATGCTTATTGAGAACATCGTTTCCGATACCCAACGCTTGTTGCAAAGAGACAAATTTTAGATGGTCCCTTTATTCTTAATGAAGTTCTTCGTTGGTGTAAACGAAAGAATATGAAGGCGATGTTTTTCAAGGTTGATTTTGCTAAGGCATATGATTCGGTTCCATGGGATTTTTTTTATAGATGTTTTAGAGGCTTTTGGTTTTGGTTCTACGTGGGTTAATTGGGTTCGAGGTACTTTATGTTTTGCAAAGGGTTCGATTTTAGTTAATGGGAGTCCGTCAAACGAGTTTCAATTTCATTGTGGGCTTAAACAAGGTGATCCTCTATCTCCGTATCTTTTTATTCTTGTGATGGAATCGCTACGTCTTTCCGTTTGTAGAGCTGTGAACGATATGTTGTTTAATGGAATCTGTCTTCATGGATCCCTCTCCTTATCGCATCTATTTTATGCGGATGATGCATTGTTTATTGGTGAGTGGTCCGATGCTAATTTGTGTGGTATTATTCTAATTCTTAAGTGTTTTCATCTCGCTTCGGGGTTACATATTAATCTTAATAAATGTCAACTTTTGGGGGTGGGAGTGCCTCGAACTACCGTTGAAGCTATGGCGATTTCTATAGGTTGTTCCATTATGCAAAATAAATTCCGGTACCTTGCAGTTATGGTGGGCGAT
This sequence comes from Chrysanthemum lavandulifolium, assembly GCA_022545495.1. Classification (NCBI taxonomy): domain Eukaryota; kingdom Viridiplantae; phylum Streptophyta; class Magnoliopsida; order Asterales; family Asteraceae; genus Chrysanthemum; species Chrysanthemum lavandulifolium. The sequence continues at coordinate 115,255,675 of CM040242.1, forward strand.
ATGATTGTATGTCTCAGTTTAAGGCTTGGGAAGATGTTGTGATTAAGTTGAGAACTCGTCTTTCTAAATGGAAGGCGAAAACTTTGTTGATCGGTGGTAGACTTACCCTCTTGAAGTCGGTTCTTGGTGCGTCTCCTCTTTATACTATATCAATTTTTAAAGCTCCAAAAGGAGTGCTTAAGGAGATGGAGTCTACTTGAAATAGGTTCTTTAAGGGGGCCGAGTTGTCGGATAAAAAATCACATGGGTGGCATGGGACAAGGTCCTAGATTCTAAGAAAAAATGGGGTCTAGGTGTGTCAAGTTACTATGCTCTTAACCGTGCGTTATTACTTAAATGGGTGTGGAGGTTTGTGTCCCAAGATAATTCTCTCTGGTTTCGAGTTATACAAGTCATTCATGGGTCTCGAATTGATTCTCAGTCGATTCATTCGTCGTCTTTATGGAGCTCTATTTTAAAGGAAGTGCATGTTCTTAAGGACAGGGGCTTTGATTTTTTAGAAAAATGTTCTAAACGAGTTGGTAATGGTTCGAACACCAGTTTTTGGTTGGACAGCTGGAAAGGTGGTACTCCTTTTCAATAAGCTTTTCCTGGGTTATTTGCCCTAGAGATGAATCGCCAAATTTCAGTGAAAGACAAACCGTCATTGCTTTTGATTCTTCTTTGCGCACTGCTCGAGGATGAGTGGAGCAAGATCTGCCATCGGTCTTGCTGCAATCTTGGACATTGTGTCTCTTTCCTCTTCTTTGGACTGTTGGGTGTGTTCGTTATCTTCTGATGATGATTTTTGTGTTAAAGATTCTTGTATTAATATTGATGACATGTTTCTTCCTTCTTATAATTATTCCACAAGGTGGGTGAAGGGCGTTCCTATTAAGATTAACATTTTTGTGTGGAGGGCTCGGCGAGATTGTCTTCCTATTAGACTTAACTTGATACGGAGAGGTGTTACTTTGGAGACGGCTTCTTGCCCGATATGTCTCGGAGGGAAGGAGGATGTTTCCCATGTCTTCTTTCGACGCCCTTTGGCTCAGGCGGTCCTACGTCGAATATGCCGATGGTGGGAGGTTGTTTGGCAGCAGTGGACTTCGTTTTCGGAATGGCAAATCTGGTTCTCAGACATTCGGCTCACGTCCAAAGTTAAAAGCTTACTTGAGGGAGTTTTCATGGTTGCTTGGTGGGCTATATGGGGTTTTCGGAATCGTTCTATCTTCGAGACCTCTCCTCCTAACCGTTCGGTGATTTTCGATGATATCGTGTTGAATTCTTTTCTTCTTTGGTGTTATAATAGATGTAATAGGTCTTTTACTTGGGATTCTTGGCTTAAAAACCCTCATTTGATTTCCTTTTAATGTTTGCTCTAGCGCTTTGCTAGTAATAAATTTTCGCCGTTCAAAAAAAAATAGTTAAATATTAACTTGAAAAACGACGATCGTCACACGTACTTAATAGACTGTAGCGATAAATACTGGAATGCAAATTCATTTCTCTGAGCGGAGTTCGCTAGCCATGCACCCTAGTCCTTACATGTCCTTGTATTCAATGGTTTAGAATATGATGTGGTGTCAAAATAAACAATAGAATCTTAAAAATTAACAAAGAATAAAAATCCACACCAAATTTTTCTGGCAATGATTAGAGTATTGATGGGGTGTACGTGCTTAATTAAAGTTTTAATCGTAAATAATAAAGATCGATATTATTCAGAAATCAACTTTTTTTTTTCTCTTTTGACAAAATTCAGAAATCAAAACTTCTCTAAGATTTGAATTAGAAATTTGCAATGAAATATATGGCCCTCTCTTGCCACTGTCTCAAAGAGAAATTTATATCAATTAGATTGATTAAGTTAGATAAAGATACATTCTTACAGATTACAAGAAAACAAATTAATCAATAAATAAAATACTAGTAATAGGTTTCAGTTTCGCCTACCAATAATTATGACATGCTGTTTCCATGGTGTCAAAAGCCTAGGATATCAACTAGTTCGAGTTTTAACTAAACAATGTTTAAAAGCTACCAAAAACAAAACCTTTGCGTCCCCACCATGTGACAAGATTCTTCATTTTGTAGTGCTCCTTCCGTATCATATTAAGAGCTCCGGGTACGGTGAGCTGATGGCTTCGTGCCATGCCACCAGCCCAACCACATGACGCCACAGGCATACCCCATATTCTTTTTCAACCAATGAGGTGAGACTTTAGTGGGTAAAATGATATTTGATTGGTGGAGAGTATAGTTAGTGGAATTTTCTAAAATTTTGTGCATGATGTAAGCGGACACTTAATATGTGACGGAGTGAGTAACATTTTGGTTTGTCTTTTTTCTATTCGAACTTTGTTTAGGATGATCTTCCTACGCTGGACACATTAAAGGAGATGATTGGCCTCTATTTTATCTGCTATGTTAGCTTTTTCTTTTCGGCAATTTACACGTGATTTTTTGGCACAATAAATCGAACTACGCTAAAAAAAATGGTTGAGTTATTACTACGGCCAAGATTTTATTACAACCTCCCTAAGAATTGGGCCTTTTTTCGTCCCTCGTCCCCACTCTCCCATTGGCTGTGGGTCCCCATGGCTGTACCATTTTGCTTTTTTTTTTTTTTTTTTTTTTTAATTTAATTACAGAATATGCAGATACGATAACAGATTATTTATGATTGCTTTTTATCATGATAGTGCTTTTAATCGCAGAATGCTTTTATAGTGTATTTATTTTACGTTACATTTTATAAAAAGTTTATAAAAAAGTTTATAAAAAAAGTTTAAAAAAAGTTTATAAAAAAGTTTATTAAAATTTATAATAAAAGTTTATAAAAAATTTATAAAAAGTTTATAAAAATTTATAAAAAAAGTTTATAAAAAACACTACACAAATTAAATATACCACACAAATAAATACACTATACATATAAAAACACTACACAAATTAAATATACCACACAAATAAATACACTATACATATAAAAACACTACACAAATTAAATATACCACACTACACAAATTAAATATACCACACAAATAAATACACTATACATATAAAAACACTACACAAATTAAATATACCACACAAAATAAACTATACACAATTAATTTAAATAAAAAAAAAAAAAAAAAGAAAGGACAAGGACTCACTTAGGGCCCCACTAGTAGCGATCGGCGCAGTTAGACTCAAGAGAGAGGAGGAAAAGGGTCCCACCTGTAGAAATTTCGTCCCAATAGTAGGACCCAAAAAAAATACCTCACAAAAATATATTTTCATTTAATTTAAACACAAAAACACACACAATTAAGGACGACTATCGGTCGAACTTGCGATCGATTCAAAGAAAAAAAAATTGATCGATAGTGAATTCATGCCACAGTAATGCCGATCGATAAGGACCACAAAGTTGATCGATCGTTTCATTACTACTGCAAGTAGCCATAAAAAATTTATAGTCGTAAGGTAGCAAATTTTATCATGTGAAGTTTACGCACGCGAATTTTTTATGGAAGAGATAACTACAGCTTCCGTTTATGGGTCAGTGAAACTAAAAAAAATGTTAATTTGCTTTCAAAGACAGGCCATAAAAAATTTATAGTCGTAAGGTAGCAAGCAATGTCAACTCATCACATTTATACGGTATAAAAATATACATCTCCTAAACACTAAAGATGATATTTTATTTTTAATGCTTTGCACCATATCGTTTTAAAAGTATATTTTTATCATGCAGAAAAAATCACTTTTACATATATACACCTTTTAAGTTTATTTTGTGTTAAAATTGTTGGTATTGTTCACAGAATGGTCATTATAGTTGATAAAATTAAATAATATCATATTTTAGTTATGAATATCTTATAATTATTGTTTTGTTTTATCTGATTGTATATGAATATAGTACTTAATTTCTTCATATTTTTATAATAGGATTAAACGAGGCATTGAAACGAAAAGACGCAGAAAAATACCAAGTTTAAAAAAAAAAAAAAAAAAAAAAAAACGATTCGTGCATAGACAAGATGAAGACTTGAGGATTATTAAGATGTAGCTTTTGCGGCATATAGCTAAGTAAGTCTCTACGCCGTAGAGAAGACAGAAGTTGCACTAATTTGGTCATAATTTATTCGTCCGAGCTTCGTTTTAGGTGGTTTGAAAGGCTACGGAAAGAAAAAAAATGATATCTTTATATTAAGCCGTTAAGACGTTCGAAAATCTGAAGTTATATGGTGATAAATCTGTTACCAAGTAGAGGTGTTGATCGGTTCGATTATCTGGTTGTTCGGTTAGTTCGGTTAAAAAAAATGGTCAACCCGAAAATCGAACCGAACAGAATTAGAATTCAACCGAACCGAACTGAAAACCGAATTTGAATTCGGTTCGATTCTTGTGTTAACCCGAATAACTCGAATTTCGCTATTTATTTTTTAAAAATTAATAAGACTAAAATACACCGTTGGTCCCTAAACTTGGTTGGACGGATCGCGATGGGACGAAACCCGGACTTTTCATCGCCATAGGTCCAAACCTTGGCCATCAAACAACAAACCGTATTATCATTCACTTTTTTGACCCAACCTAGTTAAAATGGGACCAATAAACCGATTTCCTTCAAGAGGTATTATAAACCATTCACAATAATTTTTGACCCAACCTAGTTAAAATGTAACAAAGTTTACCTTCAACCAATATATGTATTAAGGAAAGGAAGGAAAGGAACGAAGAAGGAAAAGTGAACCCTAAAATACCCAAGTAAGTTACAATTTGTTGTTCTTTCATAAGTTTGTTTGACTTTTTAAGTAAGTCAAAATTCAAGATGTTACAATACACCATTGTCAATACATTGTTGTTTCAAGATGTTACAATAAATTGTCAATACATTGTTGTTTGCATTTTGAACCCGTGTTTTGAAACCACTTCTCTAATTTTTCTCGATACGGGTGTTTGGTTTTGTCAGAATAACTTTTTTCGATAAAAGGGGCCGTTTGGTTTAGCCGATACAAGCGGACGCTTTATTTGATACATTATGATTTAGTGCCAAAGTATTTGCATTTTCACCACATCTTTTAAACCATTGCCTTTGCTTTTGCCGATACAAGGGGTGTTTGGTTCTATTGATTAAAGTTTTGGTGATACAAGGGCTGTTTGATTTTGTGATACAAGGGCATGTTTGGTTTTGCCGATATAAGGGATGTTTGGTTTTGTTGATACTAATAACATTAAAATACACCCAATATCACAATACAAGAAATGATTAAACGACACATAACCCAAATGATATTTTATCATTAATAAAGTCTGTTAAACATCATAACCAACTACATCAAATCTAATTTACATACCCTTTTAGCAAAACTATCACCCAAAAGACCGCCTTTATCTACCCCATGGAAAACCAAAATTCATGCATTATGTTCACCATTTTCTTAACAAACTCTTGGTTGAACCGAATACCTTCATCTGCTTGACCAACAACTGTATGAGTTGGGCAACTTGGTTCATGTGCCTCGATCGATTTTGTTCAACAGATCGACACGTCAAGCCGCAATTCCACGAGGTCCCGAGCTTGATTCTTCTATCGCCTCCCCACGCTTGATGATTCCCGCCTTCGATGTCAATGCATCGAATAACTAGCTTCCTTAGAATCCCTTCGGGCGCCTCTTCTTCAAACCAGATAGCCATACGATCATTCAGATTTGGCGAATCACCCACCTCCATGAGTTCGCTTAAAATGGGGAAATCGCCATTGGAAAGTTGTGTGTGTGTGGAAAAGTGGTAGATGAGTGTATCGTTTGGTGTGCACTAGTTAATATCGCTCCCAGAAGAGACGGTGAAGGCCTAATAGTTACTTTTTTTTCACACTAGGTCCCTGAATTTGTCTTGGTTGCCGTTGTCATACTTAAAACTCCCACCCAATATTCACTTTAGAATACACAATTGGTCCCTCAAGTTGCCAACTTACGTAAAACCATTAGAAGTTTGACTTTGTTAAGTCAAACTTCTAAAACATATCAAATTATCAATTCACTCCAAAACAAATATTGAGTAATGGTTTTGCAATTTTGACTTTACAAAGTCAAATACCATTCTATATATTATTGAACATACCACTAGCCATCCTTATCATCAAACTTCAAATACCATTCTGCCTTTTGCACTTAATCTTCTAAAGGTTTTCAATCCTTCTGACATTACGACTCTCCTTCACAGTTAACCCATTCACCATTTTTAACTATTGACTAACTAAAGTAAACTGGAAATGCAGGTTTACTTGCTACAATCAAATAAAAATGCTAAATGAAAGTTTGACTTTCGAATGTCAAACTTTCATCACCTACAATACGCACAAACAACAACATATGAACAATCTAATTTTAAGTAAACCATTTAAACAATTATTGTACAAAATTACCAAAACTATTTTGCAACATTAATTGTCCAAGGGTATTCAACCCAAACTTAAACTACAACCAACAAAGAAATCTACCACGGCGTGGGGAAGCTCGGTGGAGTTTCAATGACTTCCTAGCCAACCCCAGCTTGTTCCCGGTATTTTCATTCCCATCGTGACTCCTATCGCTTTGCTCGATATTGATTGTCTTTAGCGACCGGAACACGCAAGTATACACTTTATTAAAGTTATTTCATGCCTGCTCGAAAAGCTCAAACACCACCGCCTCAGGTGACCATGGTGAATGTGTTTGTTCACAACAAAGGAAACATTTTGCAAAGGTAGATCACTAAGCGTGTTTGCAAATGAAAAATCAAATAGTGTTGAGATACACAAACATGGCAATTTAGGAATGTTTTATTTGATACATATGCATTACAAGATTACACTTACTCCGGTATCCAAGATTTTCAAATTCGGAGATGACCGAATCATTACAATGGTGAACGCTACCATAACACTATTCCCAAAATCGACATCGGACGCCTTAAGGTTAATCGAGGAAACAAAGGGCACCTTCATCCTAGGACTAGCTTCATGTATCAACTACAAGAAGTTTTCTGATTAAATTTCATTATCATATACATCTCTATAACATTGTTAAATTATAAGTTGTAAACCGAAATTGTTCTTATTGTGCAATCACCAAAATCCAATGTAAGTGGTCTCAAGATTTTGAAGTCTTGTCAAGTGAAAGATATCGGATGTTGTGATTGTGGTCACAACATTATAACGACCTAATGAAAATGTAACTTCTTCAAATTCCCAAGTTTTGCAATATCCCATAGTCTCATCTCGTTTGTACTAGGACGATTCATTTTAAGAGACTCAGTGAGGACAACCAAAGAATAAAGTCCCAAACTCACCGCTTAGAAAATTGACATGAATCAATTCTAGGTCGAGATTTGAAAGCCATGAAAATATTCCAAAGTAGCCATAGCACAAACATGAAGTACCGGATGTTTCAACTCATTACGAGAGTAAAGTTGGGTTGGGAACGAATCGGGTCACCATACCGCTTGTAATAATCGCCTCCTCAATTCCATTGTCACCAAAACAAGAGCCACTCATGAACTGCTCATAATGAAAGTTGTCTATTCCAATAATTGATCTTGGCTCTACAAAGAAAGACAAACTTTCTTATTGGACCCATGTCGATTTAAGAATCTAGTAACAAGCCTACCATCAAACTCAGATGTTAAATAATAAAAGAAATCCTCATCAAGTATGACATCGGTGAGCAAAGTCCACTTAGACCTCCGGTTTCGCTAAACTAGAGATTCTCACCGCTTCTAACAAAGGCAACCGATTCAAAATGTTAGTGATCACTTCATCCGGCATGTTGGTAAAACGATCGATCGACATGGTTTAGTTGGAAGTTGGGTTGGTCTTTTGAGTTCGAAATGAGGATTTATATTCTTGATTTCGATTTGCGCTTATCGCTTCGGATAATGTGGTTTTATGTGATTGGCAAAGTTGTTTGTTGGGTGGGTGTATTTGTTCCCGCGAAATTAAAAGCAACAGATCGTGGAAGAAACGGCTAATATCCATACTCACAATTGGTCCCGGGTTGAAGGTTGGGTCAAAAAGTGAATGGTCTATAATACCTCAAGGAAATCGGCTTGACCGTCCCACCTCGTCAAGGACGAATCTGCATTTGATGTCCAAGGTTTGGACCTATGGCGATGAAAAGTCCGGTTTCGTCCCATCGCGATCCGTCCAACCAAGTTTAGGGACCAACGGTGTATTTTAGTCAATTAATAATTACATAGATATTTAGAAAAAAAGAATAAAAAAATCAAGCATAAAAATATTTTATTATATTAAGATAACATTATAGTATTTATATATGTATAAATATATAAAAAAATATATAACTATATATATAAATATATAAAATAAATATATAAAATTCAGTTCGATTATTAGTTCAATTTAATTATTTTCAGTTTGATTTGATTTTGATTTTCGATTTATTTGGTCTTTTTGGGTTTTTTTCCACACCCCTATTGCCAAGTCACAGCTTGAAATACTCACGGTAGGATTTGGACTACTTTAATATGTTGCAGCTTAATGGGCTAAATTAAAGGGTAACATATCTAGGGGTGTTCATCGGTTCGGTTATCGGGTTATTCGGTTCGGTTAATTTTTTTCGGGTCAAACCGAACCAAACCGAATTCAAATTTGACTCAACCGAACCGAATAACTAAAAACCGAACCCCTATAACCGAAAACCGAACCAAATAAACCGAATTAAATAATTTTAATTATTTTTTTATTTAATTATATATATTTTTAGTACAAAATTTATTTTCACACTTAAATAATGATATATTTATACTAAAAAAAAGTTTTAGTAATTTTTTTCACATAAATACATAGGAAAATGTTATATTTATACTAAAAAAAGAGTTTTAGTATTTTTTTTTCATATAAATACATGGAAAAAATATATATTTATAAGAATTCAGTTTTTGGTTTGGTTTTCGGTTTTCATTGCCATAACCATATCCAAACCGATAACCGAATATTTAGTTCGGTTCGATTCGGTTATGACCAATTTGGTTCGGTTACGAATTCGGTTCATTTTTTTTCAGTTCGGTTCGGTTTCGGTTTTCGGTTACTGTGGATATTACTCGATCAGTGAACACCCCTAAACATATCTCATCTCTCTTGGAGTTTGCCTGTAATAAGATATTGAGAAGCAAACAAGCAAGGAGGTCACACTTGGTGGGTCGGTGTTATGCATAAAAACTTAAAAAGGGATGACAGTAGGGGTGTTCATCGGTTCGGTTATCGGGTAATTCGGTTTATTCGGTTCGGTTAGTTCGGTTAAATTTTTTTCTGGGTATAACCGAAAACCGAACCGAACCGAAATTAAATTTGATTCAACTGCGAAAACCGAACCAATAACTAAAAACCGAACCCTATAACCGAAACCGAACCGAATAACCCAATTACATAATTTTAATTATTTTTTTTAATTATATATATTTTAGCACAAAATATTTTTTCAAGCTTAAATCATGTTATATTTATACTAAAAAGAGTTTTAGTGATTTTTTTCATATATATACATAAAAATATATATATTTTATATGAATTCGGTTTTCGGTTCGGTTTTGGTTTTCATTGCTAAAACCATATCCAACCCGATAACCAAATATTTAGTTCGGTTCGGTTCGGTTTTGACCAATTCGTTCGGTCACAAATTCGGTTTAGTTATTTTCGGCTTTTACATCGCGATATTACCCAATCCACGAACACCCCTAGATGACAGAATGTAAGATTGAGATATTCAATTCAAGAGGTTTTTTTTTTTTTTTTTTTTTTACAATAGTATTTTTAAATTTTATTTAACAAAATAAGTACTTTTAAATTTATTTAAGATAATATAGTATTTTTGAATGTTTTATTGTTCATCCCACCACGAACGTAATAACATAATTTTATGAAATTTAATACAGTAACTACTAACATAAATATAAACATCCCCTTATTAAAGTCGATATCTTGCGTGTAATAGCTTTCAAACTATCCCACAAACGCTTCATTGACCAAACCTGTTTTAATCCGAGCTCCATCATCTTCTTCCGTATCTAACATCTCTCTATCCTTCCGTCATGTTCATTGGATCCACTGTTAAAGCTACAAAACCTCTCAACAAAAATCATGAAACTAAAACAAACTTATGTCTATTCAAAACAAGAGTCTGAATTCATGATCTCAGTTTGTTTCAATAAGTCCTAATCGGAGAAAAATGTTACAATAGCAAACTAGAGGAAATATATGTAGAGATTTAACCATATTCGAAGTACAGGATGACCGAAGGACGGTTTATTACTCTCAAAACCACCAGACTTAGCAAATGCATGATCTCGTCTCATCGAAATCTAATCGTCAATCATTAATTCATTTATCCAACGTTTTTACATTTGAAAAGTTAAACATTGATATGACCTGAAAGCTTGAAATGGGTTTTATCCGATATCCACATGCGTGCCAATCGATAGAGATTTAATCAACATGATTAATACACGAGTAATATTGTTTAAACCCATTAAGTAATCTATAGAGTAACGTTAATTATCATAATATTAGCATGAGTCAGACAACATATTTATGGAGAAGTATCATCAAATACAATGGAGATTATTACCAAGTTGGGACAGTGGTACACTGGTACTAATTGTCGGTCTGCACGGTTCGGTTTGGGTCGGTTTTTGGCTAAAACCGAAACTGAACCACAATGTTCGGTTTTTGTAAAACCCAAAACCGTAACCGTTCGGTTTTTAGCGGTTCGGTTTTTCGGTTTGTTATCGGTTTCGGTTCGGTTTTTGGTTTTTGGTTTAACCGTTAATATTTGGTATGCCAAATTATACCAACAAACTTTTTTACGCACAAAATTAGTTATTCTTCTTTAATTTTTTTCAATTTAAGCATAATAGTGTTTATTGCATAATTCTACAATTACAAACATATAAACGGTATATACACATCTGAGTGAACATACACGTAGTATAATCATTATCGAATAGTTATTGATATATTCACATAAAACACGCGACACTACAAACACACATATAAATATAAATGTTAAGATAAATATATTATAAATCCACTCACAAAATGAATATAAATTTATAAATTTGATTTATTTAGTTATTTAATCATATTATATTAATAAAATATTATTATATAATAAAAACCGGTTCGGTTCGGTTCGGTTCGGTTTTTGCGGTTTGGTTTTTGGACGGAAACCGAAACCAAACCGCAACTTTCGGTTTCTGAAAAAGTAAAAACCGAAACCATCGGTTTTTAGTTTCGGTCGGTTTTTTCGGTTCGGTTTTTTCGGTTTTCGATTCGGTTTCGGTTTTTTCGGTTTGTTTTGCTCACCCCTACTAATTGGACTCACGGTGACAATATCATAGGTAAATTTTACAGAGAGTATTTAGGGGCATAATAGTAAAAACAAATCAAACCTATGTAACAATTTATTCCACGTAAATATCAACCCTTTCAAAAATATCATATTATCTTAAATAAATTTGAAAGTGCTCGTTTTGTTAAATAAATTTTAAAAATACTATGATATTCAAAAAAAAACTCTTCCATTCAACCTGGAGGGTTTATACCATTCGGTTGTTATGCTGTAGAGGAGTTGATCAACAGTCTCTTTAGGGGCTGGAGCTAGGACTGGGGTTAGGGCTTATCTATACTACTTATAATGCATCTTGTACCTTTCCTCCTATTAATTTTTTAAAATTTTCTAATATAAAACTTTTAAGCAAATACAAGTAAAAAAACATAAGTTACAACTATTTGAAACACAAATAAAACTAAAAAACACTATTCAACATATATACAATTAATACACTATTTAATTTACCCCTTCACCAAAATATACAACAATTTAACCACAATGTACAATCTAATCAAGCTACTAAGCCAAGCATTTAAAAATAAAGCCATTAGGCTGCCCGCAGTGATCGGTCGACCGATTCGGTCGCCATTGCGCCGACCGAGTCGCCGCCAATGCAGCATGAAGGTCAAACTGGGTCGGTCGGTTCCAAAATTGACGAAGGATTCATCCCCTCGATTGATAACTCACTCGAGTAAAAAACAAAAAAGTAAATCGTTACATTATTGAAAAAACATTTTTAACTTTGTAAGATTTTCTTTTTTGTTTTTGTTTGTTAGGCTACTCACCGGTCACTCCCTAACTCATAGTAATAACAAAGATCTACCTAGACTCGAAAACGAAAAAGAAACTAAACAAGATCCCCGTTATTATTATTTCTAAATTAATTGTTAAAAAGTATGGTAGATAACATCACATTACTAAAAATTGATCATGAAGACTATTCGCCGCATCATGGGTACCGCTAGTATTATAAGTCGATAGAGTTTATATTTTTATAAAGTTGTTTGGGGTATTAGTTTGAGCTAAAGTTTATTAATGTAAAATACATCAAATTAAGTTTAGATATATTTCTATTTTGAGTTGAGACTAATGTAAAACCAAAATTATCTAAATATTCAATGAACCAATCCTACCCACTCATTTTTCAAAAAAAAAAAAAAAAAAAAAAAAAAAAACCCTCACTTTCCACCTCCTTTTTAAAAGTAAAATATCTTGCAAACGGTTAATCGCCGTGAGAAATAATACACCACCATGACGAGTATTTTTTATCTTTCGAGAGCGGGATTGTTATATTTCGACTAACTTTTTTCGATTTTTTTCAGTTACATTTGGAAAAATCACATGCGATTTTTGATACAAATCACGTGTGATTTTTCCAGGCGAATCGAAAAAAATTAAAAAGTCGTCGAAAGATACTGTGTCGCCTCTATAGAAAGATGATTTAATTCTCGTCACAATGGTACGATTTGTTTTGTGTATCAATTAACAGTTTGTGACATATTTGATTTTTTTTTAAAACGAGTGAAAGTTTATTATTATTTTTTTTATAATATAAAAATTAGATAGGCAGGATTGTTTTATTGAATTTTTAGAGAATATTATATTTAAATTGAACTTTTCTTTATTTTTATTAATGTAAAATCGCATAAAAATATATCAAATTAAATTTAGGTATATTTTCGGCTTTTGTGTGAGAATCAATTATATTTTTAAGGATATTTAAGTAATTTAACTAGCTATAAGCCTCAATAAGGCCTCATAAGCCCTTTTCAATGGGTTTGGTCTTATAAAGGCTTATTGGCTTATATAAGCCTCCATAAACTCGTGTGACAAACAAGACTTATTTTTAAAGTTTAAATTCTCGTAAGCTCCTAAAAGCCCATTCCTAAACACAACCTTAGTGTTTGCTTACTTGAATGAATCTATGTTTCTTTTGATATGATTGTTTAATTTAACTTATGATCTTTTTGGATATTTTATTTGTTTGTTAAAAGATCTTTGCATTTTGGTATGAATTATGATTATTTGGTTGATGATAATCTAGTATTTAAGTCACAAGCTGAAAACTCGGGTATTAGATTGACTAATAGATGACCCTTTCCTCTTAGAGCACTCCCATTCATAACACCATAACACCAATAACACCGTCCACGTCAGCGCCACATCAGCTTTAACATTTAACATTAACATCCCCAAAAAACACTCCCAACCATAACATCTCAATAACATCAATAACATTCCCAACAATTTACAAAAACAACCCCTCATTTAGGGGCATAAATGAAAAAAAAAAAAAAAAAAAAAAAAAAAAAAAGAAGAAGAAGCAAATAACGGGCGTTAGCCCTGTAACGCCCAGGGACTAACGCCGTTATAACGCAGGAGGTCCAAGGGTATAACGCACAAAACGGTGTTATTTCGATCCATAACGGCGTTAGCCCGTTATGGATGTGAATGCTCTTAGTTGCCGGTTTTATGACCATTAGCTTAAATTAAAAGTAATTCGTTCAAAAATGCAAGACAACAACTATAGGTGATTGTTTAAAGGTGTTGAATGTTAAGTAGTTAGCATAAACAAATCAAATAGAATAGTTAACGTTCATAATTACTAGAACTTAACTGGTTAATTGCTATAATCTTAGGATTAATTAATTATGCTTTATAAGTATTAAGTATATACTTCAAGGACCAATATTAGGTGTATCTATACTACTATATAAAGCATTTAAGTTGTGGGCTCCACAAAAAATTAAGATAAGGAGCTCCAATCATTGAGTGACATGTGTCACTTTTCTAACTAAAAAATAACAAAAAGGGAGGAGCTATAACAAACTAAAATAAGGAGCCCAATAATGGGGTGACATACGCCATTTCTTAACTAATTAATCACCTTTAATTTTAAATTTAAATATCTTTTAATTCGCTTAATTTTTTATGATCTAATTTCACCATATTTTTAAAATTTTGTCTCTTTAATTCAACATCCATTTTGATATATTTTTATGAGTTTTAGTTTTACATTTTTAGTAGGTTTATTTTATTTTGATTCAAATTTTATAACTTTAACATTTATTTCAATCAATACAAACTTTATTTATCAAAATCATTTACTTTTGGGAAAGTGTTTGACGGGTAGAGATTGTGAAGGTCTTTTATATGCGGAAATAATGATGTCACGGAAAGATACTAAAACCCAAACAAACACATACAACTAACACATATACATTTGGGTGTTGTGAAATGAATTCACTAGCGGTAGAGAATCATGGTAAGAGTTGGGTTAGAATTCATTTACTATATTTATTATATAACTATATTTATCGCCGCCGCTGTGTGCGGGTATCCAACTAGTATGATATAAGAGCCACTATTAAGATCGTATATTAGACATTGCACATAGCATTATGTCAATTGGACCATAGAGGATTAGCTTGGTTAAAAGTGCTCTCTCATTGATCACTTCCCATTTATTTTCATTTCAATGTTTATTTCTTAGTAAAGTTTAACTTTTCTCTTAAGTATATGATCACGTGGATCTAAAGCACATTTTGGAATTTTAGATTGCTTTCGTAGAGTAGTTTGTTATTTTAATGAGACAACTAGAAATCATCACCATTCTTAGGGTCCGACTTCCATATTTACCTAAGCTATACTATTACACGATAGGCTATACTACTCTTTAGTGTGTAGGATTAGATATAAGTTAATTCAACTTTAGAGTGCTAGGTGAGGTGAGACCCAATAACACGTTATTGGTATGCCACCGCCATATCATCCCTCCTAATAACACACCAATAACTAAACACCCTCCTTCATAACACACCAATAACATGTTATTGGGTCCCTTTGCGTCCCACAAAATATACCCACTCACCACAACACACACAAAAAAAAAAAAAAAAAAAAAGAGAGAAATGGCGAAGCCATTGCAATGGTAAAACCATTTAAGTGACCATTGGCTTATGGATGGCTAAAGCAACGGTAAGTGAATAACGTGTTATTGGTTTTGAAAGGGTACCAATGGCGTGTTAAAACACACCTCACCGTGCCCTCTTAGAAATTTAAGACTAGCTCTAGCATATCAATTCTTGTCCCACATAGATGCGTAATATAAGTAAAAGAGTGTTTATAAATGCAAATAAGTCTGAAGTGTTAGAAAAATCATGTAAAGTTAATTGTGGAAATAGATATTTAATCTATACTCATATAAGTAGCATAACATGTATTAAACATAGACGTAGCACTTTGCACATTTGTATCATTTGCCTTCAATAAATCCGTCCAAAAGTAGTTCTTTTTTTTTTTTTTTTTAAAGATGTATTAATTGGTTCTCAATGGCACTATGACGATAAAATCGTAATTTTCAAACTTTGTAACCCATTCTTACATTTGCAATTTAATCGATTTATTTGTTTATATTTGCATAAAAAG
This sequence comes from Chrysanthemum lavandulifolium, assembly GCA_022545495.1. Classification (NCBI taxonomy): domain Eukaryota; kingdom Viridiplantae; phylum Streptophyta; class Magnoliopsida; order Asterales; family Asteraceae; genus Chrysanthemum; species Chrysanthemum lavandulifolium. The sequence continues at coordinate 115,271,469 of CM040242.1, forward strand.
TTAAACAACTTCAAAATAAATAATAAATGACGTATTAAATGTTGTGGAAGATAAACATTTATAGTGTGTACATTATGTTTTAACACTTGTAAATCGGTATTAAAAATGTATTTGTTTACCTATAGTATGTAAATCGGTATTAAGAATGGTTGAGATGGTTTTGTTGTTTGGTTACCGTGTTTAAAGGTAAGGATTTGATGAATTGATTAAAATCAAGAAGTTTGGGTTATACTTAAACAAACACCATGTGTAGATTGCATGTGAGGTAGTATTTACCAAAGTGTGTGAAACTTATGAAGTTATGTGTAAGGCATTTTATTTATAGAGAGGCAAGTAGGGTTTAGAGATAAACCATTGATGGGTGATCAACGGTTGTGAAAAAGTCATATGTTTATCATCCGAGGAGTAGACAAGGACATGTGGCCTACCTTCCTTGGCTCGTACAAGGTGTGCTTGTCGTGCGTCCTCACTGTCCAATGTCAGATAGTACATCTTAATCGTTAGTCGTAGTTGGAGAGCAGTAGTACTGCGCGTTCAGCGTAGCCTGATGAATTCCATCAGGCCAAGGGAGGCATGAGATTATAGTCAGACCGCTATCAAGTGTTTATTAATGGGCCTTAGTAATAAGTTTGATTCGTGCGTATATTTAGTGGGCTTAAGCCACTTGTATTGATACACTATCAGCATTAATGAGTGTTTTACAAAATTTTAAATTAAAATGTCATTCATGCATTATATGTAGTATAAATATAGATTTGTATATTATTTATTAAATCATGTATTTTTCATTTAACACTTTACACCTTTACACCAATTGCCTTCGGTAAATTCGTCCCAAGCATTTTACTTTTTTTACGATTGATTTTGTCCAAAATTTTCAAAAAGTGTCTTGATTGGTTCTTGATGATACTTTTACGATTAAATCATATTTTTAGAACTTTGTACCTCGTTCTAACATTTTGCAGTTATATCGATTTATTTTTTAATTTTTGCATAAAAAATTATGCAAATTTCAAATAATTAATGAGGTATTAAAACTCGAACTGAATCAACATCAAAGGAGGACCAAGTAAACACAGAAAACACTAACTTGATTCGAAACAATAGCAACTAGACAGAATCAGTGTTACATGGATTCATAAAACGTAGACTGCACAAGATAGGTTTCGCTGCCCTTACTGATTTGTCATGCTAGTAGAAGAAGCAAGACAGGTGTACATCAACCCAAGGACTGTTGTTCAACAGTTTACGATAGAGCGGAGTGCATACACTTTTTTGTCTGTGGTGATTGGTGAATATAAATATAAAAGTAAAAGACAAGATTAGATACAAAGCTGATTGACATCCCCTCCCAACTAAAATATTCATGTCGCCACAATTCCACACACGCAATGCCCACAACTCACTTCATGTTTACCAGGTCTCACATTCAGTGGCTGTGTACCATTCACTTCATTTGTAAACCAGTTTTGCTACATCAGTTACTCCAGCATTCTGCAGTACACTTGATCAAGAGTATGCTAGGCCAAAGGAGTCCTTATGCTCTTATATTGAATGTACACTTGTGCGACGACCTCACACATATAGATCAGCTGTCATTAACAACTTAATCTTGCAAATCAAGTTCAATGAGTATATGATCAGTATTGATTACCTCTTCACGGCCATGAAAATTACAGCATTTAACATAAACAAAGAAAAAAATAGTTTTAATCCCATGAAATTGTATATATATTTTCTTCCTGCTTAGCAATAATTTAATAAACCTGGACTATAACAACGAAAAAAACTTGATACTTTAGCAACTATAATTTACAAACACAAGCAAAGCATAACCAAATAACCACACAAGAACTTGGTATCTCTAAAAAAAATAAACCCCCCATTTCTCATCTAACTATAATTTACATGTAAAAGTCCTTTCCAGGATTCCGAATGTTTCTCACACACATGAAATGCAGCCCTTTTTGACCCATCTACCCCAAAAATATAACTTTTCGAACAACCCATCATTGTGCCATTTTCTTCACTTTTTCATCTTTAAAAACAAAACCCACAAAATAAAAACAAAAAACCTATGAAAATGGCCAAAACTAATGAAACCAAAAAGCAAATAGGAAAATGACGAAATCATGGCTCATTCGTTACTGATGGCCTGGTTTGTGCAACTCTTAGAGTTCCTCCAAGTTCGACAGGAACAAGAGGGATAAGAGAATGCAAGACATCAGTTATTAAGGGCCGGTAGCTCGGTTCTGGCTGTACGCACAGCACTGCTACAGCAGCAACCTACACATCAAATCATTGAATCCTTTAGAAGGGGTAATTCTAGAATGGTGTTTCTGTAATCATATAAGCTTAATCTTTATGAAGAGGATGTCTACGGTTTACATACTTGGTACAAGTGTTTAAGGTCCATTGTATATCTTATAACAGGATCTACAATATTTGGGAGCTTTGATCTGTCCGTTAGCTGTGGCATTGCCTGAAAATTATATGAAAGTAACAACTTTGGTTTCAAAACACCGAATAACAGCTCAATAATCAAGATTAACGTGAGCAAGAATCAAAAATTAAGTATTACCCAAGTGACAATAGATTGACATTGAGATTCTGCTAGTTTTTCTACAGGCCGCCTTCCGAGTAGAAGCTCTAAAAGTACTACTCCAAATGCATATACATCGCTTTTGTCAGTCAGTTTTCCTGTATAACCAAGGATTAGTTTCATACTCTCGATTTCGGAGTATTAGGTGTCAAAAACGGAGAAGCTTTTAAACAAGGATGCACTTGTTGGACTGATTAATGTCTTTACGCCAAAACAGACGCTTTGTTTTCTTTAGGCCTGTATTCAGGTTGGGCCAAAGGCCAACAACCCATTAGATGAAACGGTTATTAGGTTTACAACGGTTAAGAAAACATTATAACGTTTAGTTTAGATGAAACTTTGTATCCTTATGATAGCAGGATTCATTCAATATATATAGCATCATGTTCTGTAACAGAAACGCAACCCCATTCAATTTATATAATATCAGATTATGAGGGTTCAAAAAATCTCTCTTGTTTGCTTTTATTGATTTTCTTTTGATGATGCATGATGTTTGTTTGATCATTGTCGATCCTGGAACAGCAAACCTGTGTAAACAGCCCACCAAATTTCGAACAGCACTTCACAAGCGCACAGCTTAATCTTTCGTAATTATTCACTAAACATGTACCTTATGCAGTAAAAGTTTTACGCGCAAGTCATCTTCAAAAGAAACAAATGATGTTTTCTAAATGCTCAAAATAGTTCATTAGTAATGCATATATAAGTAGTTTGAAATTAGTTGACCATACCGTCCAAAAGATACTCCGGAGCTACATAACCCAACGTCCCTGAGAGCTTAATGTTGTTTTTGTTCTGGGCTCCATCCATTACAGCTAGACCGAAATCTGAAAGCTTTTGAGAAAGATACAAATAGAATAAGATCAATATATCTTCATAGAACGAGCAAGTGTAGGAAGTTTGTTAATTCCTTCACTGAAATTCGGAACAGAGTTCCCATAGCGTACATATGGGCCCCGCCCAGAAAATGCAACGTAGTGGGACCTAGAAATTTATCCCATTACACTTTCAACAAGAGGTGAGACCTACACGTACAATGTGTTTAATAGCAGCATCCACATGTAGGTCCTACTATGTACGCCCCAGCCAACCTCAAACAATTAAGAGTAGGTGTCGGATGCATTATTGAGATTCGAACAGATAAGTAAGTAGTGTAAATGTTTAATAAAGTGATATGATGCCCAAAGTACCTTGGCATTGTAGCTGGAATCTAGAAGAATATTAGATGATTTCAGATCTCTATGGATCACAGATGGTTTGCAGTTCTCATGTAAATATTCTAATCCTCTGGTCAAACAATTCAAATATGTTAATATATATTTAGAAGAAAAATAATTGATGCCATTTAATTATCAGCTTTTAAATAAGTCCCACCTTGCTGTATCTAGAGCAATCTTCATCCTGTCATGCCATGTTAAGTTGGATCCACTGGAAGGCCCTGTATGGACATAATTGATGTATACATATTAAATTCTGTTATCTAATTTTTGTTAAAATAAATTAACTCCTTCACTCGCTATATCTTGAAAATTAAAACATTTTCCATTTTGGGGAGTCTAATTGATTGGGAAGGTAGCCCCCTTGTGCAAAATTTCAAGCGAAAATGACACATCTTTCTATCGCCATCATTGCATACCATAATGAATTTTAACCAAGGATTTTTAAAATGGTTGTTATTAGAAAGGCCCATGACCATCATTTCAAACAATAAATAGCTCATATGGACCTGATAGCTATAGATTACTTTTATGCTTGTTATCATCGCGAAAAGTTAATCATATTGATCTTTCTGAAATTATAGTAACTGATATATGAACAACTAAATCTATAGGGTCGAGTCTACGGTCATATGCACCTAACTTCTGGAGAACTCATTTTACGGGAAATTGGCATGACTCAACTCTATAACAAAAGTATCAAAGCTGTTGTACCAAACATGACCATATGAAGTCTTTATTGAAGCTATTAATCTAAGCCTTCTGATTTTTATACAAGGCTTTAAAGTGTCTTTTACTCAATTTACTACCACTTAAAAAAAGGACCTATCCACCCTTCCTATCTTGACAAATGATTAATCATAGTAACAGTTTTTCTCCATGTGTTTAAAGTGCATTCTAGGCGTTTGACTAATGGCAATTAATCACCAAATTGCCAATTAAAAACTATAAACATATCAATTATGGTCCAAGACTTTCAAAGGTATTTTGTGAGACTAAATAGCTAAAAACAACCTATTTGTCTGTTACCATCACTACAATTTATTAATCATATTGAACTTGCTCCAAAACATTAAAGGGTGTTTGACAGACCAACAAGTAAAACTTGCAAGATATGAAAGACAGAAACATTAAGGCATTGAATTAGTGCTAAAAGAATCCAAATAATGACTCACCATGTAATTGAGTTTCCAAAGATCCATTATGCATCAATTCATAAACAAGCAGCTTAGTTTCACCATGAACGCAATATCCCAACAAAGTTATTATGTTCGGATGCTGAATTTTACTCAATAGATCCACCTCCGTCTACAAAAACATGAATCACAACATGTACAAAAGATTAACACTCATCTCTTCATAATCCAAACGATTTTTAACAGAAAACAAAAATAAAAAACAATCACCTGAAATTCTTTAACAGCATCCTGACTACCACCTTCTAATCTTTTAACAGCAACACACAAACTATCATCCAACCTAGCTTTATACACACATCCAAATCCACCTACGCCTAATATCTCACTTTCACCAAAGTTACTTGTTGCTGATTCTAACAAATTGTAATCCATAACAACAACCGAACCCTTTTCGTTATTCGACTTTACAGCACCACTACTTCTACTAATGAATGAACTCAATGGCAGCCCTCTTAAAGAATCTTCAGAACATAAACCAAAGATTCATAAATCAAAAAATAATCAAAATCAAATAATGTAAAAAAGATCAACCCATGATTAAAATTAAAAAAAAAAAAAAAAAAAAAAAAAAAAAAAAAAACACATATTACCTAACTTCTTGCTACCCACTTTGCCTGATTTGTATACTTTTTTTCTATGACACATCCAAAAACACATGAAGGATAATAGGATGATACCCAATACAGAAGAAGCTGTAATGAGCCCAATAAGAAGCTTTTTACTTGGCTTTATTTGGTGGTTTTTGATACTTGCTTCAGTTCCTGAGTCAATGAAAACTAAGTAAAAAAACATAAAAAGATTTTGGTGAACCATACGTGAATTTGAATACATACCTGAAGAAATGTCAGCCACTGAAGAAGGAATAGAAGGAATAGGAGGAGCAACAGGTGAAGATTCAGGAACAGATATTGCAGACATAACCATTAAACTTTTGGATGTTGCATTTGTAAATTTGAGATCAAATATGAAAACAAACAAAAAACCAATAAAGATTTTCATGGTGTTTTTGTAAGTGTCTAGAATAAACAAAACATGAGATTTGATTTAAGGAAATCTTGTTTGAGTTTGAGTTTGTATTATGTTTTGTATGCTAATAAAGACATTGAGAGAGTGAGATCTCAAATGAATTGTTTTTTTGAAAATGAATCTTGATGTGTGTCTTTCTCTCTCCTATGTCTGCCCTGTCCACTCTTGTTGTTTCTTTCTCTCTCACATACACATACCAAAACACACAGTGAGAGAATATATTAGCATGGGTTAATGCAGGAAAATGAGATTTGTAAGAAAGAAGATGGTTTGTTAGATGGAGACACTAGACTGGCAAAAGTTTTTAACTTTTCTTGAAATTATAAAATCACTCCTCCATATAAAGGAGGTTTGTTCAAATCACTCCTCCTAAAATTCTATAAAACGCCACGCAAGATTTATTTCTCCCAAAACTATTACCACCGTACGATCAAAATTCTTCCCGCCCACACTTCTTTCCTAGAACCGTTTCCCCCAAATTCCCCCAAATCACTCCTAATCCTCATTAAAAATGAAATCAATCACATTAAATGGCTTTGGCCTTCACAAATCTGTTACCGAAATTGGTTCATATCAAATCACAATCATATTCCAACCTAATTATGTACAATTCCCCCAAAATCAAATCCCCCAATATGAGGAGGGTTCGAACCCTAATGTTGTACAAATCCTGCAAAAGAAGCTATGGAATCCGTATTCGTTCAAATACATGAAAACGGACAAATCCATGTAATATCACACCATTCATTATTTGGAAAAAAAAAAAAAACCCTAATTCGATTCATCATCAATTGTGGTTTTATTGATTTATTGATTTTTGGTTTTTTTGTTTGATTACTTGATGGATTTATATGTGGATCTTCATATTTGATTTTTAGGGTTTTTTCGAATTCGGGGTTAAGTCATATCATCAAGAACTTAAATATCAATTTATAGAAGTTGCGTCTTATTTGGCTGGACAAAAAAAGGCAGCACCTTGATGGTACTCTTTGTTCTCTCTTTGCATGAATACTCTTAATTTTGTTATTTTACAATGTCTATTAGAAATTAGGTTTATTGAATTTTTGTTACGAGTTCTGTTTGAATTATTGCCTCATGTTGTGAATTGAGCATTGTTTGTGGTTTAATTTAATGTAGAATTTTATTTTCGTTGTTAATTTTGAATTTGGATTTTTTTTTTTTTTTAGGGTTTTGTATGCCAACAGAATGGAAGAAGAAACTGGAAGCGACTTACTTGACCGAACCTGTCAAATATAGGTACGAACTGATAAGGCCATTTCTTTGTAAGTTTGCGATTTTTTCTGTAACTGATAAGGCCCTCTCTTTGTAAGTTTGCGATTTTTTCTGTAAAAGCGTGTCTGTTTCTATTTTACATCAATGTAGCCTCTAAGAAGTTGATAACAAGTAATGAGTTTTTTTTTTATAATGGAAAAACCATATTGAGATCATAATTTGATCTCTAATATGCTTTAGTAATTTTAAAATCTATTTTGGATACTTCACTTTATCAGCCAATGAATTTTGTAATTAATAATAAATCATCAAAAAATTTCAGGGAGCGATGTAATTCTTCTTGGTGCTGAGACTCTGCGTAGATTATACCCTGTTAAGACCATATCTATTGCTGGTAAAATATGTGTTAAGGTAACATCCCATTGACAATCAAATTTTATGATATATCAAATTTTTGCTGATAAAATTCTTAAATGTTTGGATATCACTTGCAGGCAGAGAAGGTTTTAACCATGATATGTACTTTGAAAAAACGGTCAAATATAGTGATAGTTGTAGATAGTTTATGTTCACTTTTTCCACTTTGTGAGATACGTTGTAGATAATTTATGTGTCAATATATACTTTTCAAGATTATTGGGTCTCATTAGGCTCACAATAGGTGCTCAATGCGCATTTCCATATGATCAAGTGATTCCTTTTTTTCTTTTGAATGATACTTTATAGGGTGTTCCGAGTTAATTTTATATTATACTTCTGATAGATACAAACTAAAACGCTTGGATTGCTGGTGCAGAAGGCGCTGAAGGATCTACGCTTGGTTGCAACCACTATGGATGTTTGGTCCCGCTTCTATATTTGCAGACTTGAGCCTTACTTCTCACTGTTTGATAGCGACTATTTGTTAACATCTCGGTAGTTTGTAGTCGATGTTCAACTCATGCATTTGTGACCTTAAATGACGCCGTTTGAGGTTGGGCCTCAGATTGGGTTTCTTTTAGTTCGGCCAAAATAGTATTTTTGTTCGTGGTTTGTTTAAAGCCGTTTTGATGTTTTTTTTTTGTTTTTTTTCACTTTTATGCTTTGGCTAAGGGTTACGTGTCTTACCAATCATGATAAACAGATTTGTGAATGATCTGTGCTTGTGTATGTTTTTAGAGAAAGAGAGGTGCCAACTGAATTGTTGTGGATACTTTATTTAAAAGACGCGTATCCTTTTTCTTTTCACAGGCGATGATGATAGTTTTCTGTTTCAGCCATACCCAGGTTGTGGTTGCAGCCACGGTGGGTGTTTTGGTCTCGCCTTTATATTCCCAGACCTGAGCCTTTATATTAAAACATATGTTGTTGTTCCATCAATTCAAGGGCTTTTAAGTCTTACCGGCGATAATGTGCAGGTAGTGAAATTATGTTTGTGGCTGTTTAGAGGATGTTTAAATTTATTTTAGTATTTATATTGATTTCTTTTGTTGTGCAGGTACAAAATTATGGACGGCTTTCACCGTTAATAGCATTAAACACTCCTCTTGGATGTCTTTCACACATTAGAACCGGTAATTGCATTGTGACATTTTCACGCAATAAAATTTACAAATTAAAGGTACAATTTATATGTGTATAAATTATTCTTATATTAGTTGTTGCCAATAGTATGTGTATAAATTATTCTTATATGCTACAATCTAAGATGTTAATTCAGCAACAAAATCAGCAAAGCTCAGTCTGGTCAGTCGCAGCAGATGGGTATGCAACAACAGCCGAATCTGCTGCAACGCGAAGCCCGCGGGTCTACAGTCTACAATGTTTAGCATATTTCATTATGGTCACAGTTCTTATGCAGTGATAGACGAACGAACCAGCAGGATGCTCATTGTGATTCTGTGAATGCACTATATTCTGAGACGAGCAATCACTTATGTCAACATTTTTTTCTTTAGGAGGTTCACGTTCCTTTAGGTCTACAATGTCCACTTTTGCTTTAAAAATTAAGTTGATACTTGTGCCCTTCTAACAAATTAAATTGATGAAGTTGAGTAGTGTGTTATGATAATTTATATTAGCAAATCATGTATTGGTTCTGCATCATTTATACTTACGGGTGCTATTTTTTGTATTGTAGGTGATCAAAAAGACTATGGTATTGGATGCAGCTGATCCATTTAACATACCTGTAGATCGCGTTGCACTTGAGATGCCCGTAAGCTTAGTATTTTGTTTTACTTCTGCATTGAAAGATGCGATTTTGCTAATTTTTTTTATCATACTGTTATGTGGGAAATCATTAAACCGCAGACATGTCGGTAGCGACCATAAGCAGGATGCATTAAGGTATATTCTGCAAGTATTATAGGTTTTAATTCTTTTCCCCATTAAGTCAGTTAAGCTATCACTTTTTTCATTTTAACTAAAAACCCGTTATTGTAATGTCAATGGAATTCATTGGTTTAACATTAAATCATCAAATCTTCGATATGAGGATGGTTGATATGGGTATAGTGGGTTTTACTGTATAATAATGTTTACATTTAACCAAATCTGTAACAAAAAATGATACAGTGGGTGTGTACACGTATAGGATTATGTAGAACAGAAAATACCACGAGTTGCTTTGTTGACACAGAATACGACTGAAGAGAGGCAACTGAGCAATGTAAGTTCATTGAACAATGTTTGGCATCCCTTTATTATTAAGTTTATCAGCCTATCTCCAATAGTAACTTATTTTCGTGAACTGATTTCAGTTGACCATGACCTATATAACTTAGTATATTTATCAAGTTCACTTTTTCAATTGGGTTTGTTACAAAAAGGGAAGAATTCTAGGATTTGCTAAAACAGCAATTTGTTCATTAAATTCTAATAACGCAATTTTAGTAGATGTATATTCAGTGATGGTATGGTATATTCAATGCTACCATTTTGTCGTTGTTACTTTTTTTTTGTTTTCACTAAGAGAGCAGCAATCAACATTATGGATGCTTAAAATCATCTATTCTATAATGAAACTTCACATTATATTAACTTTTTATCTTTTCAGGATTGAACCAAATAGTGCTTATGTGATGTTTAATACATGTTTTGGATCATGCTAAATCATGCTAGAGGTTGTCCCAGATACCCAGTTAAGATACAAGTCTATATCGTGTTATATAAACCACCTATCGGAGGACATATTTTATAGAAATTTCTCGAAAATAATTCAGACATAACACTTACTTTAGCAATTTTGTTGAAATATTTCAATAAGGTTTCTATCCAAAATTATTGAACGTCTTCTTTAAAGGCTGTATGGTTGCTGAAGCATTTGCGCAGAAAAGCAATCTTAAAAGGGTGTTTGGTTGCTGTAATATTTGTGCGAAAATTGAATTTTAAAAGGTTTTTTTGTTGTCGTAATAATCTCTACAGGAAAGGATGTTTTAGAATGTTGTTTGGTTGCTGAAATTTGCGCAGAGACTGATGTTGAAGCCATAAATTCATTTCCCGGAGCAAGAAGCATATGTTTCAGTTTTACGAGCCTTTAAAGCTCAGGCAGATACAACTACTTGGGTATGATTTGCCATTAGTTTGCATTAGTCTGACATCCTTAAGTTTTTCTCATCGTGATTTTAGTAGATGCACATTAAAATGTATTTTACCAGGAAAAGAAAGGCCTAAAAACGGAGCTCTGAAAAGAATTGAGATTGTCAATGAAGAACAGGGAGCGTTTGCTTAAGGTATATTCAGTTGAAGGACATTTTGACATAAAATGCTCCATTTTAACTGAAGTAGCATGTCTTCATGATATTATGGTACTTTTAGATAATGACTTATTTACTCCTTATTTTAACATATTCCGATGAGTTGATCAATAAAATGGTTAAAGTGTCTATGTGGTAAATATAAACATTGTAGCATTAACCCATTCCAACAGTCTGGACATTTTGCTTACAAGCTATTTTTCTTTTACAAAATACTGTGACTCATATAGATGTCGCATAAAATAGATTGTCCCATTTAAAAGTGCATGGTTCGAAATAATAACCTCAAATCATAGTGGCTAATAATTTACTCCCTTTGTCCCACATAAATGTGAGATAGTCTTTTCAGGAGTTAGTTACAACAGAAAGTGTTTAACCTGAAAAAGAATAAAAAAAACTGACCTTCAAATTCTGTTTTGGGCAAAAAGCTTTTCTGAAAGTGATGAGGTATCTTAGAAGCTGGTTAATACAAGTATTGTTAGTTGTTTTCCAGCATATTGTTTTACTTGTGAAGTCTTCATATTATGTTTTGTTATTGTTTTACTTTCATTTAAGGTTTAAAAGGGGTGGTTACTTTTGTATAGTTATGTTAATGAGTGTAAGAATTAATAGTGTAAGAATATGTTTGACATTTAAATAAAGGGTGAAACAAAAACTTATAGTAATTGTATTACTCATCTTTTAGATGTTTTATGTTTGAATCAAATTATCACATCGATTTGTAATTAGTTTGAGTATGTTATCTTAGTTTTGTTTCCATTTAATCCAGGGATACACCAGAATTCACACCTCTTGGTGGTAGTAGATCAAACTGTGGGGGTAGAAGTGCTCAACCCATTACAGCCCTTGAGGTATACAAGTGCCGCACTTTCAAGAAATCTCATTTTGAATTTGAAATAGGTTGCATACTGAAATCTTAGCTGAACTCTTACATATTGAATTTTATAGAGTCTGGTGGAGTGTACGGAAAACCTGCATACAAGAGGGAAAATGGAGCGAGTTCTTATACAGTTTCAGCCACACAAGCACCCAGACTTGCACCATGTACTGCAAACTGGAATCCTCCAACTTACAGGTTAGTCATGTTAGAACCACATTATTAATATAATTGGTAAGTAATTTTAAGATATACTAATTGGTATACTACTATGCATCATGCACTTACATTCTATGTGGTTTGTAGAGGTAAAAACCTCCTCACTCCGGTAGAGTACTCATGCCATCCATGTATGGCCTTCTTGCATTGTTTAAGGCAATGATTCCCTAAACTTTATTACAAGTTACTGTCATATTGGGTCGTTTCCCTGTATCCTTGCCTTCCATGTTCAAAAACTTCATGATTGCTATACTATCTTATCTGTATTTGTAATCCACTTGATCACCAATAAAATGAGACAAAGTACTTGGTATAACTCACGCATTCGTGTACAAACCAATGCAGACGAAGTAACACGAATATATCCGGTAGTCAGTCCATTTCCATTAGCCGGCCGGTGGGAGCGAGAAGTTGGGGATATGTTTGTAATCCACTTGATCACCAATAAAATGAGACAGAGAATGGATATTAAGCATAAACTGTAAGTTTCATCATTTGATGTTTTCATTTGTGGGTTTACATTATTTGAATGTTTAACCATTGATTTACATTGTTTGCTTCTTAGGCCTTAACCGGTTCCTAAATTACTTAGTGCTACCGCTTTAGTTGCAGATAACTGAGCCGGAAGCCAAATACCAGGTGCGTAAGCTATCTTTCTCCTCAAGTACAACGTTTGATAAATAATAGTTGTTGAGAATTAATGTCCTAATATAATTTTTAATGTTTGGTTGAAGAAATTAGTGTTAGTTTTTGTAGTTTGTATATACGACTAATTTATATTTCTGTATTGACAACATGATTCAGCTTGCTGTTTAATAGCAAGGTTAAAGAAAGAACTTGATGAAGACATGACAATGTTCGCACATTTAGAAAGGCAAGCGCCAATGCGAGCATCGACAGCAGTGGCAACAAGTTCTGCTTTAACTAATGGGAAAAGAGGTGTCTTGGTTTCTCTTAACATGATAACGTCATTTTGCGCTTTAGGAAAACAAGGAGGGCCTTGAGCTCAGCGGAAAACAACTATTGCTCAAGCCGGTTATGAAGCAAAGGTGACTACTTAAAAGACACTATTTTATAGTAATTACACATTTCTTTTTTATAACTGTTCAAGAAATAATAACATTATACAAGTTTCTAATGTACTCTTAACATTTTTGTACGTTGCCAGCAGAATGGATGTTGTTGCAACTAAATTATATGCAAAGGGCAAGAACTATGATGTGAACATGAAATAAGATATCACTTTTCATTCATTAGCATTATTAATATATAATACGGATGTAAGAACAAACTTAATAACATGCCTTACTTAAAAGTGATATAATTGTGTTAATTTGTGTCAGGAAGCCGATATCGAAGGATGGAGATATGCAAACTGAATATAGAAACATATAGTAGCAAAGCTAAATTATAGTCTCTTGATTCGAGTAAAATTGATTGTGGCCAAATCTGGGATTATTCAGATAAAGAATCTACTCCGGCCTCCTCATCGTCTGCAATATTTAACAGGTTATTCTTTTACTTTGTATTTATTGGCCTCATGATTGAGTTTAATTCGGGGGTGCTTAGAATTTTATTTTTTAAACTACTTATCCTCTCTATAAATTACTCCGTAAGTATGTAAAATCTATTTACTTTAGTAATTATTTGCTCTAATATAGGTAGATAAGGAGTTTAAAGTTTTATCGAAACACACATCTCTATATATCTTAAGGTGATAAGCGCTTAAATATGCAATCCAAAACACTCTTTTAGTAACATTTAGGAGCTGAGATTTGGCTGTCTATTATTGTTTGTCTTTGTTGTGCGTGTCTTTAAACAAGTAGGGTTGGATTGGTTGGAAACCCTCGCCTCTCAACCGAGAGGTCGAGGGTTCGATCCTCACTCCTACAAAAGGCGGAGGTCCTTTCTACCTTTGGTAGAACCCGGGCAGCCTCTACCTTAGGTAGGGTAAGGATGTCTACATCTTAACCTCCCCAAACACCGGAACGGGTTGGTGCAGGTCCATAACCGTGGAAGACGGCATTGGGTGTTACTTTACTTTTTTTTTTTTTTTTTTGTGCAGGTCTTTATGCTTGGATATTTGATGTTGTAGTTGTATTATTGAAGAAAAAATAGTCAGACCAGTAAAATGGGGCAAGTTTTGTTATGCTTCCCTTAACATAAATGCTGATTTTTAACTATTTTAAATTTAAGTTGGTATGGCAATTGCAGGTTCCTCCTACTGTGGCGGCTTTGTCAAAACATGATTTGTGGAACATACATGGGTCCAGGAAATCATTGAGTGGAATGACTGTTAAGTGCTTCCCTTTCTTAATGATTTCTATTTCACAGACACTTCATTTTTTGGACTTATCTTTATTTAACTATACATCAAGTAGGTGAGACCCGGCTTGGATCACATCCTCACATCATGTAGGTGGGACGTCAACATGGAAGTTTACGAACAGCCTACTGAATGCTTCATAAGAAAATTCTCACAATAAATAAAATTTTAGAAGCCATCAGATTTTGTTCATGATAGGTAACAGGTCGGAATTAGAAATGACTAGAATCATTATTACCTTTTAATCAAAGGGCTCTAAGAATTGTATCCTAACAAACATTTCGTAAATTATTTGGTTTGGTTACTTGTGATGAATTTAAAAGTAGCTAAAATCGTTATAAGCTTAAGTTGCTTAATGGGTTTCGAATGTGAAACAGTAGCTACATGATAGGGTGAAATTGGTGTTTGATTGCTTAATGGTCTGCTTTTACTATGTAAGACTTTGTGAGCTAAATTGATAATTATTGTTAAATGAATAATTTTTAGTTGTCTGACTATTTATTATTATATTTTGGTACGAATTGTTGAAAACATGTAAGATGAAAGTGATTGTTTGCGCGTGGTGTTAGAAAAAAAAAGTACAAAAGGTCTACTGATGTCTCTTTATCTTTTGATTTAATACACGATGCTCATACTTCACATTTGTTATTTTTTGTTTGTTTATTGTTACATATTAGTTGTACAAGTAATACTTAGAAAGTTTGAAGATATTATAACTTTTTGGTTATGTCCTTAGAATATCAAACGCCTCAATGTTCTAAAACTTTTACTTATCCAATTGAACACACAAGAAACGCAAACCGTACAGTATATGGTATTCGCCTTCTCATCTGCTACTATTGACTTTTTAAGACTTTTTTCATCACCTTTGACTTTAACTATTTTTATTTGTGTTATATAATACTTGATGAAAATTATATCAACGAAAATACATTTAAAACCCAATTCATTCATATATTTTGCATCAAGATTATACAACATAAACAAAAATACTCAAGGTGAAAATTGAACAAGAAAGACTTTAAAATCAATAGTGACAATAATATTGGACGGAGTGAAAGATATTTTTGTACAAAATAAAGAAACTTTAATATTTGTACGTTTAATTTCAGATTATGTTCTCTTTAACGTTATCCTATTTGTTTGAAATTTGTAAGTAGTCAACTAAAGAATATTATAGTAAGTAGCTCAACTTAGAATTGTGTGTAAAATAGTTATAATTGTATATAGAAGTTCTTCATAAATTATAAACTATATGTAATTCGGTTATTTTGAACATTAGGTTTAGTTTAACGTTATTATTTTCTTGATAATGGCATGTCTATTTTATTCATTTTCGTCTCATGCACGTTCATACTTATTTACTATTAATTTTATCGTACATAGAGTTTTTTTTTTAAACTTTTAATAACTTTTAAGTTGCAAAGTTGTTGTTATTGTAGACTAATTCTTATTTTGCGGCATTTTTAATACCATCTTGAGTGTTATTGGTTTGCATTTATTCTTACATACCTTTGCATCCATCATATCATTAATAAACAACTTTTTTTTCTTCCCCTTTTTGTATGTAAATATATAAAATGTGCATTTCTTTAGATATAAATCGGAAACATTTTGAGGTGTCATTATCTTTCATACTTCTAAACTCCGAACATTTGTTTTTTTACGGTTGAATGATAATTAAAAACTATTTCGCTATATCGCTATGTTGAAGATTCTTGAAATGGCCAAGCCGTGACGGCTCTGACTAAGAAATTAATAAAGAAAAAGGAGGGAACTTTCTGGGATTAAAATCAAAATTCCCTTTACTAGCTTTGTTATTTTACTTTTTATAGTAACGTATTTGCGTGTTTAATCCAAACACTAACAAAATAACAATGGCTACCTAATTAAGTGGAGTATTTGCGTCTAACAGCAACGATGTATAGCTTTCGATAAAATCGATATGCGTCAATCTATGTGTACGCATTTTGTTTCAACTTGTAATTTGTTACAGTTTAACATGTCAGATTTGATTAAATGTTTCCATAGTGATAACCATTTAGAGCACTAGGTGTCATGACATACCCAACATACTCATTCAGAACCTACGGGGTTCCACATCACTATAACAAACCTCCAAAACTAATTCCTCACACTCACAACTAACATCAACTTACTAATTTGGGTCCAACTACTTACAATTTAAATTTTTTTTTTCACATTTCCACATAAATTAAAAAAAAAAAAAAAAAAAAACGAATTTGTCATCAAAAACACCACCATCTTCACCACCACAGCTCAAATGTGCTCAATAATCATTTTGTGGAATGAGATCTACAAAAACAAGTTGGAGTAATCATTTTGTGGACCGAGATCTACAAAAAAACCAACCACCAACCACGACCATCTTCACCACCACAGCTCCATCTCCGATCCACCGCCCTAATCATCAAAAAAAACCACCACCACCATCTTCTTCTCCACAAACACCACCTCGTATCCTTCCTCAACCCATCTTCTACAACTCACACACGTACTCTCACACACACAACCCACAACCCATTTATAAATTGAAAAAAAAGAGGAATAAACTCACAACCCACTGACAATAGTACAAATTCAAACATCGTCATGCAGACGATGAGGGTAACCATGGCGAGGCACGGCGAGCTCAGTCGGTGTCATGGCGAGGCACGGCGAACATGATTACGTGAAATGGCAAGGAACGACGAAATGGTACCGGGTGCTCTTAGGTATGTTTTTCACTGAACAAACAATTTTAGGATGTGGATGCAAATATGGACTTATTTTATCATTAGAGGTCTATTAAGTTACTGTTAACTTTGTTTTTGACTTTTCTTTCCAATAAGTTTCTTTAGCTTACCTATAGTACTTATGCTTTAACGTCTAATTCTTTGTCCTTTCAAGATCAATCAGAAGCTCATAATCTCATATCATTTGTCTTATAAAAAATATGTACATTAAATATCTATATAGTTCAAGCGAATAAAAATACTTACTCCAAACTTTCAATAAAAAGTGTTTGAAGAACATTATAAACATAAAATATACCGATTCACACTTTTTTTTAGTTGATACGAAAAAAAACTTTAAACTTCCAAGACAGATATATTTTAGCTCAAATGTATATTAAAATACTATCAGGTTATTGCCCTGTAAAAACACAACTTTTTAAACAAGCCAAAACAACACTTAAAATTTATATTTTTATCATCAAAACAAACACTATCAAATCTGGTTGTTCCCAAAACAACCTTTGAAGTATATCACACAAATGATTTCGATCGACCAATAAAAGATCATCGCGGTTCTCAAAAAGTTATATCGAAATTCATATATCAAAGATAAATGATGACTAAAATCGAAAGTTAATCAGATCTAGATACACCCAAAACTACCATATAGGGCTGAGCATCGGGTCACTACAACAAATTTGTCATTTTTACACTTTTTTTTTTTCTTTTTGCACTTTATAAAGGGTGAACTTTTTTTTAAAAAATATTCACACTTAAGAGTGTGAATAATTGTTTCAAAATCCTCACACTTAAAAAACGTGAAGAATTTTAATCTCACATTTAAAAATGTGAAGAATTATTTAAAAATTAAAATCATCACACTTAAAAGTGTGAAGAATTATTTCAAAATCAAAATTATCACACATAAAAGTGTTAAGAATTGTTTTAAAACCCGCACACTTTAAAGTGTGAAAAATATTCATTAAGCTTCACACATAAAAAATGTGAAAATATTTGCTACATTCAATTGATCCACACGCATACTAGTGTGAACTTTTTGATTCTTCACACTTAAAGTGTGACAACATGCTCTAATAAGTGTGAGTATGTTACTATTTCGTTGTAGTGGGTCCAACCCGAACGGAGTAGACCCGAACCGAAACCGAAACCTAAATGTGTTGAAAAGCTAAATCAAAATCGAACTAAGGTGGTGTTTGTTTTTAAGAGACTCGAATCAATCAACCGCACATCCGAATCGGGCGAAATGTATGAATCCGACCGCATCGAACGGAAAAACTCATGTTTGAACCGCACATTTGCTTGCTCGTATTATTTTTTTTTTTTTTTTTTTTTTTTTTTTTTGTGTCAAGAGCAGCAAGAGGCATTCGACACCCTCTCAAGCCTGACCATTAAGATCTTCTTGTCTCGAACGCGTTTGAACGGGAAAAAAAAACAAACGGTCCGAACGACCAAAATGTTTGACCGCGTCTCGAGCTGCTCGATTAAAAAGCCAAGTAAGGCTCTTTAATGAAAAACAAACACCACCTAAATGAGAGACTGGTCGACAATGAACCAAAAATTTGAAAAAGTTGTTGTGTCGGTGGGAAAAGTACTAAAATGGTAACCATCAGCACAAATATAACAAGTAGCACAAAATTTGAAAAAGTACTACAAAAAGTTTCTGTAATGGTGATATAACTTCAACTTGTAATGTCCTACAGTAGTATTTTTCATTGTCATGAAAGGTAAACTAAGTAGTTAAAAGGGACTACAATCCAGGGCCTCACATTAGCACAAATATATTTAGTCGAATTGCATTATATGTTGCAATGGGACTACAACTTATATATCGCATTATATACTTGTTAGGGGTGTCATTCGGGCCGACCCGACCCGACCCGAACCGAAATAATTCGGGCAAGTTACTCGGTTCAAAATCTAACTCGGGTCAATCGGGTCAACCTGCTTAACCCGAGTACTAATTAGGGTCGGTATCGGGTTTAAATATTTTGCTTCGTCGGGTTCGGGTCAACCCGACTAACCCGAGTTAGGAATTTTTTTTTTTTTTTTAAATCTTTATTTAATTTTAATTGTTGAATGTATTCTTTAAAAGTCTAATTAATGTTGTTTTATGTAGTATGTTGCGTAGGAGAGTTAGCAAGTATAAGATCGGATCAAAGATGATTAATTCCATCTTAAGCGAGGTAAAGCTTTGATCATATAATTATATTTTTCCAAGTAAATAAATATTGTTCTAGCATTAAAACATATAACTTGTAAATGAATATTTAGGCCAATATCGGAGGATCAATGAACCCAAAGACGCATACCTTAGATCCATGGCCAATTCAATTCAATTATCTTAGTTAAACTTCATCCAAAAAACCATGCACGCCCGCAAGAATCAAGCAAACAATGGAGCTAACATGTATAATGAATTTCCAAACACCCTATTTAATTTTATTTTAGAAACGATCCTTAACAAATGCAAAATCACCGCTTACATGCAATTACTCATTTTCAAATAGGGTCGAACCCGACCCGACTTGACCCGACCCGACTTGACCCGACCGACTTGACCGAACCCGACTAACCCGAAGTTCAAATAGGGTTGGGTTGTATATTATTTTACCGACCCGACTTGGACCCGACCCGTTTGACCCGAACCCGACCAACCCGACCCGAATAGCACCCCTACTTGTGATACTGTGAGTAATTACATGTAGAAATAAACAAAAATACATCGTTGGTCCTTACTTTGTTCAAAACCATCACCTTTGCTCAAAAGTTTAGCTTTCCATCGCCGGTTCTCCAAACCTTAAGATTTTAAGGCCAAACTGGTTCCTTGACCCGTAATGCTCAGGTCAATGTTCCGTTATATGTCCATAAATCCCGTTATCCGTTTTGTTTTGAGGGTTTAATCGTCTTTTAGCCGTGACAAGTTTTTCTATCTCTCGATGTACCCTATAACAGACGTCTAATTCATTTTCCCGCCATTATGTCTAATAAAACTAAGTCGTGTACTCATTGGTCATCCCCAAACTTGTTTTGGAAACCTACCCAAAAAACCCTAATGCAATGTCACTCATGAAATCTAATAATCTAAGTAAGAAATTAACAAGCCCCAACTTTGGATTTGCTCTATGGCAAATTATAGAACATCCTTTCTTTGATGACCATGAGATAGTGCAAAACTATGCAATCAGGAGATATGGTAAGTGTTTTTTGATGATAATCGTTTACACTAATATGTTTGTACAATTGATTAAGGTATTTTCCTTTATGGTAAGATAATCGTAACAGTGTTTTGTTATGTGTTTCAATAGCTGGTCGATGGGTTCGTTTAGCATGTGGTTTCATCACAATGGTACATTCAGAAACTGGTCAGGTAGAATATACGAAGGAGGTAAGGAGTTCAAGTTGATTATGTTGAAATGAATGAGGTATTTGTTGATGAAATGGATGCTCTCATGACCGAAATCGGTTATGCTGAAGGACAAACCAATTACTACTACTTTGTTAAGCCTAGTAGTACATTGAATGATGGTTTGTTTAGTTTTTGTGAATCTGTGAATCTTGAGTTGTTAAAATACATTGTCAAAGACCATAAGTTGATAGATATTTATGTTGAAATATGTAAGACAAGATTAGAGTTGTCTGAAATGTCCCCACAATTTATTAAGACTGTATTTTGGGAGATGGATGATGAAAGTAGAAAAGTAGCTAGTGCTGCTATCCAATCATGTTGTAGATGATTGGCTTTAGATGACCTTGATAATGAGCATGTCCTAGAGCCTTTTATGCAACTAACACAACTACCTATGAACGTGAGTTGTAACGGAGAATCTAGTCAGTTTCCAAACATTGAGCCCGTATTCTCAACCCTTGACATGTCCTTTGCTAACCAACCTGTTGATAACAGTGATCGTGCATTACTACTTAATGATGAGGACAATACTATTTAGGATCCTGATATTTGAGGTTAATATGTTCCGAGTGACTCAAGATAAGCATTTAGAGAAAGTAGGAAGAGCACTTGTTGATGACAATAACGGGTTTGAGGAGCCTGATGGCGATGTCACTTTGTTTCAAGTGACTCAGAATAGTGACTTAGGCAATGAAGGTGATGACTGAATTCTGGCAAATGAAGAGAATAGTTGTCATGAGATTTATTTACAACTTACTTTGGTCCAAGGGAGTCAGAGTACTGAGTTAGGAAATGCATGAACATCTACTAATATAAGTGATGACATGAATTTGAAAAATGAGGTACTTGTCTTGGATGATGATGCCTTTTACACTGCTTGTGGTTCTGACTCGGATGTAAGTAACTCTGGGGTGCCAAGGGTTAGGACAGACTATGAATCTACTGTTTATACCACATTCTTCTACAATGGTCAAGACTTTGCTACTGCAAACCAAGTCAAACAGAGGATAAGAGAGCATTCAATAGAAACTAAAAGGGAGTTGGTTTTGCTAAAGAATGACGAAAAAAGATTAAGGGTCGGATGTAGGGGTTGTGTTCCACCTTCAGGCCCAAGTGAAAGTGCTGGACTTGGTATAGGCGCAAATACTGGTCCATTATCCAAAGGGGCTATAAAGGCATTCATTGCAGGCAAAAATGACCCTTCCCAATTACTCAGCCTATGGATGTTGTTTGTCGGCAGGGATGGTGAAAACGGTCCTTGGACAGTCAGAAAATATAATGATCAACACACATGTTTACAATCAATGACGGTCAGAGTTTTTGATTTTAACTTTATCTCAAAGCAAATAACAGAACAAATTCAAACCAATCCACGGATTCCAGTCAAGTCTGTTCATAATCAACTTACCAACCAATTTGAGCTTCAGGTGTCAATGCAGAAGGTTTTAAGGGCCAAGAGAATAGCAGTAAAAGGCATGAGGGGTGAATTCAAGCTACAATTTACCATGTTGAGAGATTATGTTCAAGAGTTGCAGAATAGAAACCCTAATACAATAGTTAGAATGAATGTGGAACGTCCTGTAGATGAGGCTCTTCTAACAAGAGAATTCAAGAGAATGTATGTTTGTTTAGATGCATTAAAGGAAGGATTTAAAGCATGTCAGAGACAGTTGTTGGGGCTAGATTCTTTTCCTATTATGGTCCTTTGAAGGGTCAACTTCTAACAGTTGTGGGAATTAATAGCAACAACGGTATATACACATTAGCTTATGCTTTTGCAGAATCAGAAAACATAGGATCATGGACTTGGTTTCTTCATTGTTTATCTGATGATTTTGCACTTGAGCCAAACTCAATCATCACATTTATTAGTCACATGCAACATGTACTCTCTTAAACGGGTACTGAATTCAAGTCCCTCCGTTAACAGCACAAAGTGAGCTTAACATAAGTAAGTTTTAGTCTGAGACGTTAAATAAACTCTACGGTTACTAACTTGAGTTTTCCGTTTGTCACATGAGTCATTAATCTCCATACGTCATCAGACTATAAAGTCTAAAGAACTATCCGTTTACTTTTTAAGTTATTAAATGTTGGAATCACTCCTAAACCATAATCAAGTGTTAGTAATTAATATGTAATAGTTAGCTTTATTATGGCCTTTATGTTTGTTATTAGCCTTAAGCTTATGTAGAAGGCCCATGAGCTTAGGCCCAAGCCCATAAAGGAAAGGAAGGAACTAGAGTGTTGCCCTAGCTTCCTCCTATAAATATTTTGTAAACCCTCATTCGAGGGTTGGTTGTTCTGTTTTTTCACACATATTCCTTCGCCTAACCGTGCTACTCTTATCGTATGTGTGCTTGTTTACTTGTTCAATCGCCTTATCTCTTTCTATATTACTTGTGTTTGTAAAACTAGTGACTTATCGTGGTATCAATCGCCTACTAGTTGGGCGAATCGCTTTGTTTTGAAGCTGGTTTTGGTCCCACGCCAGAAACTAACGAGTGATACTTTGGTTCGCTTAAAACTTGTTTTTACACTTTTAATCCAAGATTCTTGTACTTTCAATGTTTTAAGGTGTTAAAATACTTGTTTTGGCAAAAGTTTCAACCTTTACGCGCGGATATACGCTTTTAAGCTTGGTTTTAACGAGGGTTTCATTCTACTTAACTGCTTTTAGAGGCTTTGGTTCATCAAGTTTCACACTTTTGTGTATTTTGGTGTTATTGAAGCTATTTTATCACACAAAACCGGTTTAGAAACACTTTGGACGTAATCAAAGTTTTGAGCATTTCACGCCGTAGTAAAACCCTAAAACCACGCTGTAAGTGCTTCCTTCGCTTGATCTTCATTTTCCGGTTTATTCCGTGTTTTCTTACTTGGATAAGTCCGAAAATACGCCGACTTTGGATATCCTTTTGCACCGTGATAGTGTAAAGATCATTTGGGCAAAACCCTAAAACGCATAAGACAGCCACGCGTAGAAATCCCACGCATAAGATTCACTTTACGCCAGAACCTAGTTCTCGCGATAAGGAAATCCTACGCCTAAGTTTCTACGCCTAACTTGTGTCACGCATAACTTTAGAGTCTTTTCCCGCCACGCGTAAGCTAAATCCCACGCCAGAACTCCTAATTGTTACGCCAGAACTTTGGTGTTTTTACGATAAGTGCTACTTGGTTCTTGTCTTTTCTATGCCTAAGGACACTTCATCAACAAAGGTTCATTCGACTACAAAGATCCATTTTTACTACACAAGTTTATCAACATGTCTCAACCACCATACTCTAACTATTTCCCTCACACTTATAATCATCAACAACAACAACAATTAACTCTACAACATCAACAATGGAATCAACAACAAGCTATTTATCAACAACAATTTAATCAACAACATAATCCACAAATTGGTGCAATCCCACCACCACAAATGGTTCAAACACCACCAAGCCTTCAAGTTCAACCCTACACAAATGATTTCAATCAACATCCATCAAGGAACACTATGAATGAACCCACTTGGTTTGCAAAGATGTGTGAAGCTTTAAGCACCAACAATCAATTCATGAAGCTAGATCACTTGATAGACCTCCAATGCTCACTCCAGAAACTATGATCAATGGGTGATAAGGTTCTTTAGGTTTTGTGATCCAAGAAACCACATGGAAAGTTCTTAAAGAAGGTTATCTTGAAGGTCCATTTGAGATGCCTCATGTCATTGTACCCGGAGATCCTAATGTTGTTCCACCAAGAGATGAACAAACCAACATTGCTATCATTGCGCATCTAAATGCTACGTAACTTCTACACTATGAAGTCGATGAACTTGCAATGGAATACATCCTCTTAGGATTACCAAACCCAATTCTTCGTAGTGTTGATGCTCAAAAGACCGCACAAAAATGTGGGATCATATTCGCCTTCTTATGGAAGGATCAGACTCAATCAGAGGATTTGGAATCCAAATTTACTTGGCTTATGAACACTTCATGATTGAACACGAGAAACACTAGAATCCTATCATCATCGATTTTCAGACATCATCAATGATTTGGATAAACACAACATCATCATGCCAAGAATCGCAGTGAATACTAAGTTTCTGAGTAGTCTTGGTCCTGAATGGGAGAAGTATGTCATTTTTCTCCGTCAAGCAAAGAATATGCATCATTCTACTTATGGATTGTTGTACGATTTCTAAACTTCCATTTTGGTTACCAAACAAAGTTTTTAGGAAAGAAACTTGACGACACTCCCCCTCGACTCTAGAAAATAATGAAAGGTTATTCATTTTAGTCCGAGGAGTGTCATTGAACCAGAAAACATTTACCACCATTGAAAAAGAAATAACCGAGATAAGATAACATGCAAGTACACAGATGTTTTGAAAAGTTTAAGATTATTTTTCCCTCAACACTTGATCTTAAAAATACCGAATTTTGAAAGATTGTAGTGTTGAAGGAAGAAATGTACTTGCCATGTTGAATGATTATAGATTAGAAGAATGTTTTTGTTGTTTTATAAGATTTTATATTTTTGTATTTTGTTTTTGAAAAATATTTACAAAAGATGTTTTGGTGTTTGATGTGTTTTAAGACTGTTTTAAGAGGTCATCCAATTCCTCTTGAGTCAAACACCTCATACCAATCCGTGGATCAAGACATTAAACCTAGCGGGAGGCAAGGCTTTGGTGAGAAGATCCGCCAATTGGTATTCAAGACCCACAAAGTATAATTCAACGGCACCTGCTCCACGTGGTCCTTGATGAAATGATAGCGTAGATCGATGTGCTTTGATTTCGAAAAGCCGAATCGAGTTGCACGAGATTGCAATGGCACCGATTGTCGCAAAGACATCGATTTCATCAACACGTAACCATAGTCTTTGAGTTGTGTTCTCATCCGGATGACTTGAGCACAACACGCGGACATGGCTACATATTCTCGCCTTGTTGATGACAATGATGTACAATCCTCGCTTTGATTGCCAAGACACCGCTTATCACCGAGAAATTGTAGAGCTCTTGAGGTACTTTTCTTCGAGTCTAAGCATCCCGCGTGGTCGCTCAAAAAGCGATTAGTTCAAAACCGAATCCTTCTGATACCGGATCCCCAAGTTAATGGTTCCCTTGATGTATCGGAGGATTCTTTTAGCCTCGAGAGGTGGGTTTCATTGGTCGCGATCGATAACGGGAGCATAGATAAACGGCAAAGACAATATCAGTCCGCTAGTCGTTAGATACATGAGGACCCAATAATACTTGGTATTTGGTAGGGTCAACTAATTTCCCATGTAACCGCTCAGCTTCTTGGTATGAGTCATTGGTGTGGCATAAGTATCACGTGTTTTCACTCCAAATTTGTTTAACAATTCAAGGGCATATTTGGACTGACTCAAGAAAATACCACGGGGTGATTGATGAACTTGCAGTCCTAGAAAGAACGTGAGTTCACCCATCATGGACATTTCAAAAATTTTCTTCATTAGTTTTGCAAAAGCGGTTGAAAACTTTTTATGTGTAGACCCAAAAATGATGTCATCCACGTAAATTTGAACAATTAAGATATGTGCCCCGTGATATTGTATAAAAAGAGTTGGGTCAACCGAGCCTTTGGTGAAATTATTAGCAATGAGGAAAGATGATAGCTTATCGTACCATGCCCGAGGGGCTTGTTTGAGACCATAAAGAGCTTTGTTCAGTTTGTAGACATGGTTCGCACTGGATTAACGAATCCGTCGGGTTGGTCGACATAAACCGCTTTTCGGTTGTCCGTTGAGAAACGCAGTTTGACATCCATTTGAAAGACCGTCATATTCATATGAGCCGCGAACACGAGAAATATCCGAATACCTCAAGACGAGCAACCGGAGAAAAAGATTCTTCAAAGTCTATTCCTCTTCCCGACGATAACCCTTAGCAACTAGACATGACTTGTTTCGGATGACGTTCCTTCAAAGATCCAATTTGTTTTTCCAAATCCATTTTAGACCAATGACGAGACCCTGTTGGTCTTTCAACCAGCTCCCATACTTCAAGACGCTTGAATTGATTGAGTTCTTCTTGCATGGATTCAATCCGGTTGTCTTTGTCATTGCGCCTTTAATGTTTTTAGGCTCAGTTGGCGCGACGGTGAGTGCATAAATGCAATGTTCACCATCCGTGAAGACGTTGTCTCGTAACGATCGGTTGATTCGGATTGCCAATAATGTTAGCCATAGGATGGTCTTTTGTCCATCGGTGTGTATAGGGTTGATGTTGGTATACATTGTGCGATTCTCGAGGATTCAAATGGTTTGTCAAGATTCCGCGACATCCGTGCGCAGCCTCATTAGCAAACGGGTTAAAGAACGATTTGGATCAAAATCTGCAGTGGGGTACTTCATTCGTAATATCATCACCGGTTCATCATTGTTGGAAGCGTGTGTTCAACTTTTGTGTTGGAGTCAATCGGTGTAGGTGCATCTTCAACAAGAGTTGTTGTAGCAGTGTATCGTATAGGAATATTATCGTTTGCAATGGAAACAATGGATACACCGGAGCACGCTCATCAATGTCGTCACGAACGTAGGAGCAAATAACCTTTCCATTTGTTGACGAGTTAATGGGACTTTGTTCACCGATGATGGGATTGAGGAAGTTTAAACGGTTGTGACGGGTTCTAAGTCGTTATACTCATAAGCCATTTCCGTGAGTTCATCAAAATGAGCATGAATCCTTTCCATTACCTCCTTAGTTCGACGATTCCGATTCGAAACCTTTAGAATTGTCACAAGATCCAATAAAGACTCAATATCGACTTTGGCTTTGAGCTTTCCAAAATCATCACGATCATTATTCGGATAGCAAAGGGATCCAAATACATGAAAGTGTTTGAGGTTCGGTTTATAGTTGTGGACAAGCTCAAAGGTGTTTTGTTGTGGCGCTTTGTGATCATAGAACGGTTTTGAGTATAGCATGCGAGATACGACCGCCCATAAGTAACTGGAAGTTTAGCATTGATTAACATTGTTCTTGCGCCCACTAACGCTCGGTTTCGTCTTTCAACAACTCCGCTTTGTTCGGTGTACGTGCAATAGATGTTTGATGTCAATTCCCACTTTCTCATAGAATTCTCGAAGGGTTTTGTTAACAAATTCAGCCTTTGTATCTGCTCGATTATCCCGACGGTGTTGCGGAGTCGAACTCAGTATTTTTGTGAGAAAGGTGATGATCATTTGTGAGCTTGGTCTTTGCTTCAAGAAAGTAGACCCAAGTCCATCGTGAATAGTCATCAACAATTACTAAGATGTAGCGTTTGCCATTGATCGCTTGCACGCGCAAGATCGGGCCACACAAATCCATGTGAAGAAGATGAAGCACATGTCGAGAGTCGTGTTCCACCTTTGAAGGAAAGTGAGCACGAGTGCTTTTCCCTTGTTCATGTCGAACACAGTGATCTTTGGAATACCGGAATCGGGAGTCCTTCAACTAGTTTGTGTCGAGCAAGATTGGTGATGGTTTGAAAGTTTAGATGTGAGAGACGACGGTGCCATAGCCGGATTTTGTAGATGTTGCCTTTGAAAGTAAGCGATGGGAGAGGAAGCAACCATGTCTTGCATAGAGATAGTAGAGACTAGAATTACGTGAGTAGGACATAAGGTCATTTCCATGTAGATCACGAATGAAACAAGTTTTCTCCTGAAAGCAACCTCCAAATCTCCATCACAAAATTGACCTCATCGAAAGCAGTTGTGACCGAGGCCTTCCACATAGTAAACCCCGCCGATTTCGATGTTCCCATTAACATAGTCTCAGAGTCCATGATAGTCGCTGAAGTGATCATTCCGAACTCGACGGTGCCAATGAACTTTGCAATAAAGTTTGATAACAGCTTAAGGTTGCTGTCATGTGTCGGGAACATCCGCTATCAACAATCCAGAATTGTCTCAGACACCCAGACACACACGCACAACACAGATGGAATAGAAGTAGATGTGGAACCCGAAATGTTAGAGGGTTCCAAGGTGTATATTAGACATACACATATTAATAATTTTAGGCATCCATTTAAATCCTAGTGTGTTATATATCCATTTCGCCATCTATAACTACTCTTTGCTTTAGTCTTAGTGAATGCACTAGGTGGTACTACATTCTTAGAAGGTGAAACCGAGCTACATGGATAACAACACATGCCTTAGACTCTAAAGAAGGCGGTTTACTGCCACGACTTAGACCGATTAGTGGGCCTAGAGGTATTCCGTTCTTAGGATTCCGTAATCGAGAGATGATAGCTTTAGCAACACATTTGTCATGACAATCAGAATTCATACTTTTACGACAAATATCACAAGGTGCATTAGACTGAATATCAAAAGTGCTTAACGGTTTAGCATTCGTTACATCACTATTTCTATTACAGGAGTAATCACCAAGCATTCTCACGTAGAGCTTAAGAGTATTCCTCAACCATGGAGAACTCTACATGATCATCACCAAGTTCTGCTTCGGTCGCGAAAGTGGCTATGAGCATCCTAAGCTCATGGAACCGCAAATATTTTGGGCATAGGTCAACATGAAACACATCGCTATCGGCTCGATTTGGGATGACATGATGTCATTTCTCAACAAGCTTGGCTCAAAGATTCCCTACATCGATATACTAAATCTGTTGATCCAGAGAGCACTTGGACTTCATCCCGATATTCCCAAGAGGCTCAATGACCCCGACAATCACGATATGTTGACGAGCCTATTCTATCTTTCGTAATCAAGGAATCGCCTACAAAGAAACAAGGTGTCAGGTTGCCGATTTCCTTCTAATGAAGATGTCGAAAGCTCAAACGCACAAAAGGTATCCGAAGCAGTTAGACAAGGCAAAGTTGGTCATCTCGACGAAAAATCTTCGGAACACTGTAAGGAGAACCGTAAGAGGAAGTGCGGGAAGCGCAACAAGTATCATGAGTCAAAGGAAGATTCCTAAAAGGAATCATCCTTCTAAAAGGATTGTTCCGTAAGGAAGCCGAACCTATTCCCACACTTGAACCGCAAAGAAAGCTTGTGGACGAGAGCTCAAGATACCGATATGATGAAGAGGTTCATTACTCTATAATCGCAATCAAGCACCGCCTCAAGAGCAAAACCTCCAAGTCCTCCAAATTGTCCAAGGAAAAGGAAGACTCAAAGAATTGTACCCTATGATGAGAGCTCAAGAAGAAGAAGAGCAACCGGATAAATCATACAGAAGAAGTATAAAATCGCCGACATCTTCAAAAGGTCAAGAATTTGCTAAAGACCAAATGGGTGGCCCCGGTGGGTCAAGTGGTGCAGCTCAATCTTCACCAACTCGATGCGTTAATCAACCCGATAAGGAGCGGTGCCACCACTCTTGTGCAACAACAAAAGCCTCGCAGAGGATACTATTGTATATGATTTTGAGGAACCGAACCGAGAAAGATAAAGATGTCGCCACGACGATGTGCTCGATAGTCCTACACGCCACGTAAGGAAACCTCTCGAACCACCAAAGGACCCGAATCTCCTCACATCTCATCATCATCGGATTCTTCGCCTCATTCATCACAACCACCATCCAAGAAGTCAACCAAATCATCATCCAAATCTGTGAAGAAACCACCTAAATCTTGGGTTTCATGCTCATGAACGGATTGCCAAAGTCAGTAAAATAAGTCGAAAGAAAACGACTTAACATCAAGTTGAATTTCTTTGTCGATCACATACAAGATTCAGATAACGAGCATGACAAGATGCAAGAAGAAAGGAAGTTTATCCAGAATTCATGAAAAGTCATCGTAAAGAGGCTCGATGAAATGATTGAAGGTTACACTCAAAAGTACCTTCAAGATATCGCTCCTAAAGTCCAAAAGGAACCGGAGAAGACAAAGAAGAGATCATACCCACAAGTTTCTTCTCGACATCGCCCCGTGTGACTAGAGAAGTATTTTCCGCACAACTCACCCTAACATCGCCGCATTGGTTAAACAAACAATGGCCAAAGAAGTCGATCTCTCGAATCGAAAGTTACTCGCTAAACTAGTGATGCAAATGTCAAAGCGATCCGAACGCTTACTGGATGAAGCTAAATTTTTCAAGGTCTACTTGCTTTTCAACTCGATCATCATGCAAGGAGTCACCGATCAACCCAAACGGCCAAGAGATGATGATGATAAGGACAAGGACTCGTGATCTAAACGCCGGCAATCTAGTGAATCTTCGCCTATGCAACCCCACCTCAACGGACTCCTTCTCAATGAAGATCTCCTCCTCGCTCTTCAACCGATAAACCTCAGACGATTCCGAGTTACCACCCTGCACTCAAAAACCGTGATCACTTTGAATATACGGTGGTGACGATGAAGAGGTTCTTGAGCCCAACAACAACCCACCTCTCCCAAACAAGGATGAAACCGAATCATCATCTAAGCCTTCAAAAGAAGAAGAAGACGCTTCATACCGACGTCGATCATGGCTAGATGACGATAAAATCAAGAATTTGAATGGTTTGCTACACTTGTTAACAACACTCCCTACCCTCAAGATGGTCAAGAATTGGTAGACGGTAGTACCTTGGAGCATGCAAAGATTTTGCAAGAAAGGTTCCGTGTGAAGAAGATGACGAAATCGAATTGAAGCGCATCAAGAATGAAGCATTCCTACTTTTGAAAGACAACTGAAAGTGCAATCGAGGTTGAATATCACCTTGAAAACATTGCTCGAGCCATGTCTAATAACATGGATTGGCTCAACCTGTAAGCAAACATCGACTTCACCAAACGGACAATCCTCCATATTACAATCGATCGGTCTCGACCTCTACCTACCATTGGCCAACCTCGATCGACCTAGGATCCCTTTCGTGCATTTCTTCAACAAAGACTTAGATTTTCTTCAACACGGTGGCGATGGTTCAAGGAAATACGCTACATCTCTCGACACTTCCATTCCCCGCCGCCATATACTCGATTGTATAGCCATCGAGGAACGTGCTACCCACATGTTCTCCGACAAAGTGGTAGCGTATGACCAAGATGCAATGTATGGATTCACCATTGGCGGAACGTCAAGAATCTACTACGTGTCGCTTGGTCCGTAAGTCTCAACATGCGGTGTTCAAGATTAAAAGTATCGTGGCCATCCAACATGTTGGTCTATCGTCTAAATGGGACTACACTTTTCTCAAGAAGATTGTGGTAAAAAGACAAGACGAAAAGGACTATGCATTCTCTCAAGTCGACTTTGAGAATTTGAACATCAACGATATTGAAGACATGTACCTTGCCAAAGTTCAAGGTCGCATGAGACAATTTCCAACCAAGTACAACGTGAATTCATCAAGTCACCGCTCATCTTCATCGACGATAGTCATCAAAGAACGTGTTGAAGATCTTCACTTGCCGCTGAATCATATCGAAACGTGTCAACTTCACTCCACCACGCCTGATCTTCCCGATATCAACCGCCTATCACAATTAACGCCATCAAGCAAACCGCTTTGTGTCGTTTATCGCAGATGAACTTCATCGCACTGCTTGATGGCGTGTAATGAGCTTCACAAATTTGGAGATCATACTCAAGATGGTTAGGGACGGATTAGCTTATCGATTGAAGGATATACGTGAAAACATTGGGAACCCTAAGCGATGGAATTCTCGTGATCGGAGGAATGTGAGAAGGATCATCACCATGATTGATGAACGTTGTTCGGGGATCGCCTGTAACGTTGGAAAGTTTTGTTGGTGGTCGACCCAGATCAACATCACCGGCTATCAACGCCTGCTCATACTCCCGGAACATCACCGCACTTCTCGGTACTCCTTGATTTGGTTCTTTCATTAAAAATTTTGGATGTATGATGATATATGTTAATGGCTTGTGCACACATAACAGTGTACAACCCGTAATTTGCAAGAAAGGACCTTGTGGTACGCGCCGGTGCCACAATCCTTATAAAAGGAGCGAAGCTTCTTATTTTTAGTAAACCTATCAAACCTTTCACTTTTCAAGGTTTTGCTCAAAAGACAAGTACTTCCCGTATGATTTTCAAAACCTCAACCGCTTATATCACTAGTCGAGGGGAGTATTTGAATTAAAACTTTGTTCACAAATTATTCATAGTGGTCATCTTCCGCAACACTCGAAATGGTCATATTTATTCTCAACCGCTCAAAATAACATTTTATATGCCATTTTTAGGGGAGAAAATTTGTGTGATAAGAAATATGTTGTGCAAAATGCAAATGAATCTGTGGACTTCAGACTTAACCAACGAATCGACGGTACTAAACTGTTAGTAACTCGAAAAGACTTGTCCTCGACGGTAATAATTTCAAGCTAGTTCGCTAGTAATGTAAACGTGTCTCGTAAAGGACTTGTCCAAGTAGAAAGTACCATTCGAGATACTCTTGGTAGACATGAACTCGACGGTATGACAACCTTCGAGGTTTGTCTACACCTTCAAGGTAGTTACTAGAGCTAGTTGTCACCTAAAAGTCGACAATGTAACTCTTTAACTATGCAACGAACCGTGTCTCGCGGGGATTGTCTATCTCGAGTGGATCAATTCAAAATGTGCGCTCTTTCCTCACTCGTGCATTTAACCGTTAAAACTATTAAGCACATGTGAGGAGAGTATTTATGCAAAATCCTATCTCTCACAATGGTTCAAACACGCTTTTCATTTACAAACCCTTTGAGAGATGTTTCACATACAAAGGTTTTAATGGCAACATAGGTTAGTCATGGAGTTATAAGGTGACTAAGGTTAGAATAACTGTTCTATGATCCGCCAGAGTCGGAGGATCTACCCAAGGACATCACAAATAGTTAGTACTTAGAAGTCCTTAGGTACGATTATAAAAAGGAGAAAATGAGAATCGGAGAAAGAAGGAGTTGAAGAATCAAAAGAAATGCAAAGAAAAGGGTGAAAAGAAATAGCCCTCCGATTATTCAACTTAGGCGCATAATCGGTTCAATTCATATACTACCGGGTTGTCACTTAGTGACACCGGTATTGAAGATTAAAAGTCGTCATGGACCCGTGGACGATGCACTAAACCTTCTTAGCCATGTTGGCATATGTCACTTCCCTAGCTTTAGTCAAATGTCAAGAACCTAACCCCCGCTTATAAGCCAAAACCGCTCTAAGACAAAGCATGAAATCTCCCGGATAAGGCACACTAGCCCATTTGGACCAAGCATATATGCAATCATGTACCGGAGGGTTAAATATAACCCCCCGGCATAACGGACACCTGACATCATCGTGTATAAAAGGAAAGGAATCTTGGTCAGAACCACTGACCCTTTCCAGGCGGAATCTAAACAGAGTAAAGTCAACTCCCGCCCAAAAGAGTCACTATCGCCCACGTGATCTCCGGGTGAGGACAAAAGCTCCACATCTATAAAAGGAACCAAGCAACAGCATTCGAGGTTAATCAATTCTCACCCATTTTTCATAGTATTTTACTCTGACATATACGTATACTCATTCTCACGCCTGAGCTTGGTCTAGGGATAAAACCCTAGGCGAGGCTAACGCGTGTTGTCTTTGTGTTTACAGATCCGAAGGTATCTAATCCGGAGGGCTCGACCAAAGGATTACCGAAGGATTAGCTTGTTAGGGTAATTACAACTTTTTACCTCAACAGCCACTCAAGTTTCTCTCAACAGAAGCTTGTTTCATTCTCACAGGGAACCCTACATAAACTATTGGCTTTCTATTAGAGATCGCTGATATTGAAGAAGGAGACCCTCTCCCTAGTCTCCGCTCAGGAAAACCAAAATGCACTATTGAGTCTAGAGTCACGAGATTCATCAAAAGATCTCTTAGGGACACTTGACATTTCATCACTTGTTGATCAACAATAAGATCTTTAGTGGTTCATATCGAGTCCTTCACGATCTTAGCAACTGTCGAGAACATTTATGAGAGGTTCACATCCGTGATCCTCGGTGATTGAATGGAAACCCGCCATGGTCAACATCAAACGACTCGACAAGAAGTCATTTCGTAACTCCCCGGATTACGCGGAGTGTGTCTCAAACGGTCTCACGTCAGAGGTGACGCCGTGTACTCTCGACTATCTCGAATCAGATGTACTTCGCACATCGCGTTATCTCACTTGTGGGACTCCAGCTCAGAACGGCCTTTGTAAGAATTAGAGTTGTGTTTTCACACTATGTCGTTAACACTCTCAAGTTCAAACTCGTAAGTGCCGAACCGCTTATTACTAACCGCTTGAAATGTTTTCTTCTTATGGAAGCTCCGGAGCGGTGATGATCGTGTCGATTCTTTTCATGCTCACGCCAACATCATCACCGATGAAAGTTCTATTCAAAAGCAACACAACTGCCGAATGATTCTTCGTCAAACCAAAGAATCTACAAAGTTAAAGACTTAGAGAACTTCATCAAGATTGAATTCCAACGCCAAAGAGCGTGTGAGCATGTTGAAGAATGACGGAGACACCGGAGCAACAAGGCACTGAGGCGCATTGATGCGCATAACAACATACTATCACTTTCACCACAAAGAACAATAATCATATAACAAAGTTAAAGATGACGCCAAAGCATAACGCTCAAAGACAACTATCTCTACACCGGGAGATTTTTCAATCAAGGCAATTACTCTCACAAGAAAGAAGAATGTCGAAGACGCCGAGCGACTATTACATCAACGCTTTCACTGCTCATCACCAACACTGAGGGGAGATTGTTGGAATCACCCTAAACCATAATCAAGTGTTAGTAATTAATATGTAATAGTTAGCTTTATTATGGCCTTTATGTTTGTTATTAGCCTTAAGCTTATGTAGAAGGCCCATGAGCTTAGGCCCAAGCCCATAAAGGAAAGAAGGGAACTAGGAGTGTTGCCTAGCTTCCTCCTATAAATATTTTGTAAACCCTCATTTGAGGGTTGGTTGTTCAAGTTTTCTTTTCACACATATTCCTTCGCCTAACCGTGCTACTCTTATCGTGTATGTGTGCTTGTTTACTTGTTCAATCGCCTTATCTCTTTCTATATTACTTGTGTTTGTAAAACTAGTGACTTATCATTAAACAACATAAAAACTGATAAATTTACACTTAACTTCGTATCATTTATTTAAAATTCAACAATTAGAGTTTTATTGATCATCTTTTTTTTAGTTATTTCTTTTACAAAATCGACACTTGTGCTTTTATATATATTTATTTTGTTGGAGAAAGTTTATATGAGTTTGACTAAACAAAATAAAATTTTAACTTTTATTGACCAATAAAAAAGCTTAATATTGAGCTCTCTTATTGAGGAATAAAAAAACAAATTATCACAAAACACTTTTCTCTTAGATAAGCTTGTAACAATTTATTCTATTGGAGTTTTTTCATGATAACTTGTAACTTTTAAACAAGTTATGTAGATAACTATAAAACAAAAATGCTTTCTGTTATATTTTTCTTTCTTTCACACATATATAGAGTGTTGTGAAAATTGATATTTGTGACAAACGATTGTGTTTCCTCCTTCTGTAATTAGAAAAAATGCGCAAAAGAAAATGGTTTCATCATAGCTACGACAACAAATTACTCTTGATGTGTCGTGTTTACACAACTCGATAACCTCGCTACTAGTAGTTATCATAGATTCTTATCTGGTCGTTTATATATTTTGTATTGGTTTGTCAATTGCAATCCAATGTTTCTCCAAAAGCTGGAGCCTGAAAATGTTAAAAACTAGCCCAGATTGATTCATGGCCTGATAGGCTTCATAGTTGTGCCACTTTATCTTTTTTATAAGTTTTATTTTCAGCATTCCTAATTTTATATAGTCTTTTATAAGTTTTATTTCCAGTCTTCATAATTTGAAGATGTTACGTGAACAAATTAGTTCACTCGAGTATTCTTCAATCAGGTATTCATATAACTTTTAACATACTTTTATTTATTTATTTTAAATGCTCCACGATGCAAACAATAGCGATGACCATTGTTAACAACATCTTTTGATCACGTAAAAATAGTTTGTTATAAGTTTCGTGGTCACACAAAATTAACACATATATTGAAATTAACTTTAGATATCACACAGTTTTTTTTTATATATTTATTTGTAGCTAGTGATATTTTGTATTTAGATTTAGACATATATATATATCCAATTTAAATCTTAAAATATCATATTTACTTAACTAAATTGTGTAGCTAGTGATATTTTGTATTTAGATTTAGTGATATTTTCATATTACCATGACCATTGCCCATTGAGGTATATCATAAGCAAGCAAAGCAAGTATCACAAAAGTATTCCCCAACAAGTCATTATTTTTAGGTCCTTAAATATCTAATGACTAGTCTCATGACCCGGCCGATGGCCGGGCGAGTCTCATGTAAATTGATTAATGTTATTATGTAAATGTAATTTTGTTTCTCATTAATTTGTTATTAAAATTAAATTTGTTATGTAATTGTAGCTTCATGACCTGCTCGATGGGCGGGCTAATTTTATGTGTTTTACCTATATAAATCAGCATGTACATACTTAAAAGATACATGAGGTTTCGAGCCCGCGCGTTGTCGTGGTTGGTTTCCTTAAAGATGGATGAAGCAGTTTGTCGAAAATAGAAATGGCAAGAATCATAAGATTGCAAGGATGTAATGTTGATGTGTATACATAAGGTGCATGTGTAGTTGATGCAAGAATGTGTAGCAGAAAAAAATGCCCAAACCTTCTAATAACATACATTAGTTTCATATGCACTAATTGCTGGAATGGTATGCAAAATATGGTGCATCTAGCTTTTGCATAGTTTTACAGTTATAGTGCAACTGTGGCACATAAGAGTAGTAGTTTTGTATGCTGTTGCATACTTTTGTAGCCAGGCTGCAAGCGCGGCACAAAATAGCAGTAACTTGGTACGCAAATATGCTATACCTTCTGTCTAAGTTTGACACAAAAGAATACCAATGTTTCGGCACATATTTCTGCAGCTAGAGCAGAAATATGTTTCAAAACATATCAGTTGTTAAGAGTGCTAGTTTAAATATTCACATTGGTAAGTTAATGTCTAGATGTCCTTCTTCTTTTCAGTGTTCCTCGTTTTCCTTTTTTCTGCAGCTGCAGGTTCTACCGTCACTGCATAAACATAATAAAAATAAGAGCATCAGTAACAGAAGGTAAAAGGAAATAAATGAAGCTAACTATTATTTATCAGAAACATATGAAAATCTAGTGTAACCCAAAAAAACTGTCCTTGTGATGGTTAGGTATAAACTGTTTGAAGTAAACGCAATTGAAAATGAAACTGTTTTAGTTTGGTCAGTTGTACTGTTTATATTTACATGCCTACATATCTTGTCTATATAAGTAGTGGCCATGTGTGTGCCACTGTGGGTTATACTTTATTAACCATCTGCTAAGAAGTGTGTGAGAAAAGATGGGAACGACTCCTAACTTTGACGAACTGAAAGAAGCATGTGGTTCTGATAAGCTGCACCGCGCCCTCCGCTTGTTTTTTTTGCATGAAGACTGTGATATCGAAGGCCTGATTATGGTATTGAATGAAAAATGTGATGATGTGCGTGCAAGAATTATGAAAAAAAAGAGAACTGCTGAGAGAGGGTGAAGGTTTTAGCTCAACCGATCTTGTGGCTGTTAATGGCCTTTCGTGTTTGCAGGAAGCACAAAATAAGGATTTATCAGTTGTTGGTTGCAATGGTTGTTCTTGTCGATGTAGCACATGAAGCACGTACTGAGAAGCGCCGTCATGTGCTCACTATGGAGCAGTATGATTAGGGAGGCTTTCTGTGGTTTTAGGTGTTGTCGTGTTTCTGAGTAGAAGTCCATCTAGGTCTGCATTTGTGTGTAATATTATGGTGAGGTGATCTTTGTATTTGTTGTTGTAAGATATTGTTTGCATGAATAAACCTCGGTACTTTGTCTGTGAGTTAAGTATCATTAATCTGTTTTTATTTTGCTTTTTTTTAATCATTTGTTTTTTGGTGTTTGTTATTTCTTTATTATATTTAAATATTTTTTGTATTAATTGTTTTATATTTTGTTTGTTTTTTCTGGCTATATAAGGATGACTTTGTTGAGCCATTTCTCATTCACTTTACATTTAACCACCATGGGTGCAAGACCAAATATTGAGCATTTAAAACAGTCTTGTGGTTCTAATAAGCTCCAACATTGCTTCAAATATCTGTTTGTGCAAGAACGGAGAGAGAATGAGAGTCTCATCATGTACATTGGGCAGGAATGTGCTGATCTTGAGACTAATAATGAGAGAAGAGATCAACTAATCGAAGAGGGCCAGTCTTTTGTGTTAATACAAATAAGCCGTAAAAACGTTTATTTATATTTTACGATCTTCTAATGTTTTGTCGATAACAAACGTAAAATCATATTAACGAAACAAATAAAATACGTAAATGGTTTGAACTAACAGTTTCTAACATATTCACATTTTCACATAAAACACTAAAACAAGTATAAGTGATTTTATGATTTAAGTAAACAACAACTAGTGTTTACATATTTGGATAAAATATACACATAACTAGTATGTAGTATATTGGGTAATATAAATGGGTAGAAACTTAAGTCTCACAACCCATTGGGCAAATACATTGAATGAAAGGGTACAACCCAAAGCCCATAACCCATGGATCTTGACCCATAACCCATTGCATGACATCATGCTTATATCATACATGGATGATATCCATAACCCATGGATCAACCCATACCCAGTGACCAAGTGCATTGCACTCAAAGATACATTGTATCTAGCCAAAGATCCATGGTTCACCCATGACCCATGACCCATAACCAAAATACCCATGGGTAAAAGAGGCCCCACGGATCCCTAGCTTAACGCTAGATGGATCCTCGTGGAAGGGATCCGTGGGATCCGGGAACATTAGGATTTTCCTCTATAAATAGTGAGCCATTTCTTCATTATTTCTCACCCTTTCTAACACACTTTCTCCCCGAGTTAAATCCCACTAACCTTAGATCCAAGAGATCTATGTTTGTAGTTTTGTTTTGTGTGATCTTTAGGTTCCTCTTAAAGTAAGTGATCCGCGCTAAACCGTCAAATTTTCTCACGCAAGTCGACCACTTGTGAATGGCCAAATCAGAAGAAACTTAAAACACTCAAGCACGAATGCAATGAAGATCGTGGAGTATAGTGTTTCCTGTCGTTATGTCCCAAATGAAGCTATGCAATGAATCACCAAACGTATAGTGATCGAGAGATTTGAACATAAAAAGGGATTTGAATTGATATTATAACTACAGGAAAAACCAACAAATTACAACGGCTTAAATGCAAATTAAAGGAAATTTAAAAGATAAAAAATATTAAATAAACGCTATCACTATTTTTAAAATTGATGAACGTTTAAAACCTAAAACGTACGTTTAAATAAAATTACGTAAACGTACAAAATAAAAAGTGAGATCTAAGAAATAAAAGTCCTAAAAATATGAAAATGACATTTTTACAATCCTAATGATAAAAGAAAATTTTTAGAAAAAGAAAATTATTTTTACAACTAATTATCTAATTATTATTAATTAAAAACTATTTTTAACTATTTAATATTAGCCTAAAATACAAGAAAATATGAAATAAAGCTAGAAAAATAAAATTATGACTTAGAAAAATCTAAAATATCAAAATAGAATTTTCAAAACAATTTTTATATTTTTCCGATTATTTTGTATTTTCTAGAATTAAAACTATTAAAACTAATTAAATTATTTAAAAATACAAATTTAACTAAGAAAATCTAGAAAATTTTTATGTCTTTTATATTTATCTTAACTTAAGAAAATGAAAATTATTTTTGAAGCTTTTCTTAATTTTTTGTATTTAAAGCTAATTAAAAAGTGCTAAAAATTGATTTAAATGCAGAAAAATAGCAAACAAGCTTGGAAAAATATGAAAATTTCAGGAAAAGTCTAAAATAATATTAGGAATCTAGGAAAAATGGAAAAACAGGTGCTTGTGTGGAGGAATTAGAAACTGATGTGCAAATTGCTTATGAAATAAGCACTTGTATAAGCTAAAGGGACAAAACAAGCACCAAACTGATACACAAGCTAAATTATGCTAAAACAACTCTAAAGCAACTAAAAACAGCAACCCATACCCTCTGGATTGCAAGATACCAAGATTTGATGATTTTGAGATATAAGCTAAAAAGCAGTTTTAGGTAGGCAACTTTAAGCATAAGCACAAGCCACTCCATATGCTAAAAATGAAAACCAGTACTTGGAATCTAAACTAGACCTGGCTGGGACCTAGTAAACCAAAGTGGAGACCTAGATGAGCTCAAATGAGCCCAATGCAAGCTCTGCAAGAACCGTGATAATCCTCAGGTGCTCAAGGTCTCGCATGAGCACTTAGTCCCATTTTGACAAGCTCTTATGAAGCTTATAGAAAATTCACAAAATTATGCAAAATGACAACAAGAAACTAGAGCAATTGAACTTTTAAAAGCCACAAGTCTCACTTGAAATGACCTAGAAATGAGTTTCATTAAAAATCAACTCACTGGCCATAAACCGAGTTGTTTCAAATTTCGACTTTTAACAAAACCGAAAGTTTGACTTTTTGAGATTCGATTAACTTTATGAACTGAAAATGATATCTTATGATGAAATAAACTTAAAGTAAGCTAGTTCTATGAATTTGAGACACAAAACAAGTTTTGATTTGAAAAACTTCAACAAGCTAACATTAAAGATCGATGATATGGAATTTTGACTTAGAGCTTATATAGGTGCAATTTTATGATCAGAATGAGTATGAATTGACTTAATAAGCCTAAAGCAACAATAATTAACCACAAGACAAACCTAAATCTCGATGAAACAAAGAATTCCAAACACACCTATATCTACTGTTTTGCAAATGAAAACTGAACTAAACACAGATTTGCTTGTTTTAATGATCAAACTAAATTTACTTGACCTAAATTCAACTATTTAAACAAGTCCAAACAGTTTATAACTACAAATGTAAGTAGAAACAAAACATGCAAGATGACTTGAAAATTTGAAAATGAGATGAGCACTCACATGAGTCCAGCTGGTATGCAGGATAAAACCAAACCCAAAACCACTACCTAAGCCATTTCCAACCCAAATAAGCACTGCACCAACCCTATGTCCACTGCCATTACTGTTTTAGCCAAAATTCCACCTAATTTGACTTTTGTTGACCAATTATCCAAGTTGTTTGAAACTGAACTATGGGCTTACTCAAAGCTATAATAAGCTTGAATAAACCTATGTAATCTTAAAAGTGAGCTGCTGAAAGCTTGTACATATGAAATAGGCGAAAAATTGCACAAGTGAACAACAAACTTGAATTTTATAAGAAAACTTGATTGATACTCAAAAGCTTAATACAATGATTTTCTAACTTGAATGTGATACAAGGAAACCGAAATTATAACATTTTGATTAAACTACAACATTTATTAAAAAAACGACATTAAGGAAAAATATAACTAAATTCTACCCTCTTCTTGCTTCATCTCGCTTCCTTTTATACACCCTCTGATTTCTCTCTCATCTCTGAACTAATCCCACATTCATTTGAGGCCTTTGGATCACTTAAGTGATTTTTGGCCATAGATCACATTTTGGCGGGAATTTGGTTTTTTAACAGATGAGGAGATTGAGTGTGAAGAGGATGAAGTAATTAATGCCTTTTGGATTGTGGTGTTTGGAGTGATAAGGGTGGGTGGAAAAATGAGCTGGAGGAGGGGGGATGGAGTGTGGCGTGTGATCGCAGTAAAGCAACAAGGGATGACTATTTTGGCGCGTAGGAGAGATTTGACCAAAGGTTGACCGGGTTTAATATCAAAGGGGGGTCCAAATTAGCTAATGACAGGGGTCCAAAGGGTTTTTGACAAGGGTCCAAAAAGGTTTTAGGCTTAATAAATGACAAGGACCTAATGTGCCAATTCTGAAAATCAAGGGACCATTGCTGCCATTTCATCAAAGTTGATCCAAGGGTTAAAAGTGACAAGTCTTAATAATGCAAGGACCAAACTTGACATTTTCCAATTTCCAGGGGCCATTTTTGCCAAATTTCAAACTTGAAGGACTAATTTTGTAATTTCTCAAAACTTTTGACATTTTTCACCAAAGGACTAATTTTGACAAGTTATGATTTAAAAAGGACCTTTGGTGATTTTACTTTTGAAATTAAGTGCTCAGGACTATTTTCGATAATTTTGAAACTGGGGACTCGAACCGCCAATTATGCAAACTTAGCTCATTTTTCATCC
Organism: Chrysanthemum lavandulifolium; assembly: GCA_022545495.1. Lineage (NCBI taxonomy): Eukaryota > Viridiplantae > Streptophyta > Magnoliopsida > Asterales > Asteraceae > Chrysanthemum > Chrysanthemum lavandulifolium. The sequence continues at coordinate 115,314,371 of CM040242.1, forward strand.
GATTTTGAACATTTTGCATCCGAAACATATAAAATGCAATTTTAGAATATTTTCGTGATTTTGATGCATTTCGAGCATTTTTAAACGTTTTAGCTCAGATTGACCCAAAATGATGAGTATTTACACACTCATCAATCCCCACACTAAACTATTGCTAGTCCCTAGCAATCTTTTGAGAAAACTTAATGGATTTGAATCTCTTTACCAAAAGCCATTACTTCGAGTAGCCAAATGTTTCAGTTCAAGTAAGAACCATGGTACATCGATAACCATGTGATTTTGAGCAAACCACCGCTTCCAACGGATTTGATTTGTCTTTACCGTAAGCCGCTTGCTTTTGGACTAGCCAACTCTTAGATAAATTATCAATATTATCTTTGGTGAGCCGATTACCAATTATGGTTTTTCCATCGCCTTTACCACAAGCCATAACCTTGCGGGCTAGCCAACTCTTCACTTTTTAGGATATGGTGAGTGAATACCATACAATTTTGGGCAAATTGCAAGTCGTCAACGGATTTGAGATATCTTTACCAAGAGCCATTTGCTCTCGGATTAGCCAATCCTTTTGTTTATTAGACAAGTGGATCGATAACCAAATGAGTCGGTGTAGAACACTTACTCCAAAAAAAATTTTGGCCAAAAACGGGAATTAGGCGGTATAATTACATGATAAAATTCGTGAGAATCCCCACACTTAGAAATGAATATTGCCCTCAATATTCAAAGTACCTACTGTTGTCAAACCGAGAACGAAAAGGGAAATACTACGACCATTATTTAGAAAGATTTTTTTTTTTTTTTTTTTTTTTTTTGAAATACTTATATATACACAACATGTGGGCAACCCCCACACTAGGGTGGTAGACACGGTGAAAACCCATGTTAAGCTACTGTTTTTATTACCGAGTCGCTAGCTTGACTCGACCCCAATTAATTGGTTCATGGGAAGCAAGTGGAAGGGACAATCTCCATCGGACTTTCATTCAAAATGTTTGGACAAACATTCAAGCACGTGAAAGTTCCACACCGATGAGATATACATAGAACCGCTCACAAATGGTACATGAAAATGCCGGATCAAAGATAATGTCTTCGCTCCCAAGGAGTGAAGAACAGAGAAGCCACGGATAGGTGAAGAAGAGATAGAAAATCATGATAAACATCATGATTAACTCATCATCATCGTAAGGAGAATTCATAATAGCATGAATCTCATCATTTAAGCTCAATTGGTCTAGACATATCCCGGTGTGTCTAGATCAGTAGAAATTATCATACTCCCGCAGAGATATGATATGAGTGAGTTCATCCGAGAACTCCATGAAGGTGAATGAATCATATTCGAATTGATATGAGTAGGTTCACCGTGAACTCCTCCAATGTAAATGATTCACAATCGGGAGAGAATTATGAGAATGAAAAGTGGTATCGCCACTAATCTTCTCTCCCATATTATCAAAACCGAAGGCTTTCATTTCCGGATTAGAATCATCGGAAAGAATGTCACTATCCTTAATGGGAATAGGAGATGAAATTGGTTTTCTTTGAAAGCCTCGATTTTAGAAATGAGAAGACCGACATTCAATAATGTAAGACTAAGAGCTTCATCTTTGATTTCAAAGTGTCAAGAACTTCATCATTCTCTTCTTCTAAGCTAACAAGCTCGGAAGGTAAATCTTCCACATAAGCGATGTCTCCACAAGATAACGAATCATCATCATCGAATCGGAGAACATCTCAACATGATCCGTTTGGAAGACAAGAGGAGGAGGATATCACACACATGATCAAGAATTTCGTGACTCTCTTGGGATTGGGACAAGGTTCTCAACACTAGACTTTATGAATTCGTCCGATTCCTTTTCGTGAACAAGAACGAGATGCTCGCCCCCATGTTCGTAGAGCGAGTGGGAGCCTCGGGTGTGATAGCGCTTGTTCGAGATGGAATCTCAACCGCTGGGATATCAACCGATCGAGGAGTTGAGAAATATTATCTTTAAAAGGATAAAACTCTCCTCGCCATCGCCATATAGAGTCGCTTGAGAAATTGGGAACACCTTAGAGCCGCTTGCTCTAGGACTAATAATTCTTCCCTAGATTTGCGAGCCTCTCGCTCTTCTCGCTCTTCGCCAAGAATTCTCCTATGGTCTTTTCACCACTCACTTGATTCTTAAAGTTACTAATCATATCATCAAGTGTTTTCATTGTGGTTTCAAAATCTTAGGAGATTTCTTGAGATAACGGCTCTGTGGAGTTTGAACCGATGGTGCTTGTGGAGGTTGAAAATTGTCAAACATGTGAAAGTCATGATTGTTACAAGGAACCGGGTTCCCTATTTGACAATCGAGTGAAATGGGACCTCCACAAGACTCAACAACAAGAAACTGCTGAGTCTGGACTGGTGAATCATATGGATTTTGGTTATAACCAAAGTTCGAGCATCACCGGAAAACTGCTCATAGACAAACGTGTTTCCGGATTGACACTCAAATCCTTGGTGAGGACCTCCACAAAATTCACAAACAGATATGTTGATTATATGAAGATAAGTCGGGTGTGGTGGGTAATTGGAAAAGTTTGAGGGTCGTTAAATGAGTTCGATTAGGATCATAATCAAATGAATTCTCGAACCACAAAACAAACAACTCCGCTATGAATATCATTACCACATTGTACACACGCACACCAACGATGTGGTGAACCAAAAGAGGCTCACCACAACCGACACAAGGAATAAACGATTGCATTTGAGAGTTATGATAAGGAATCGGTTTATTCAAAGAATCAACAAAACCAATATGGTGATCCGAATGACTATCAAGTCTCAAGAACATTTTGAAAAATCGAGTGGGACAAGTGGCGTGCTCGAGAGCTAGCAATTTCCACCACTTCCGTTATGGTCTCGGTTCTTGAACGGGTTCATCGGGTTGTGGCGGATGGTCGGAAAACTTGGAGAATCATCGAGAGTTATCGATAATTCGCACCAATAACAATATTTGCTTGCACCCATCCTTCCACATCGCTTGCATAAACAATCCGGATTCGACAACAGAGCCGATCCTCTTCCATAAGGCTTTTGCAGTGGAAACAACGAGGATAATCGAACGTCGCCATGAGTATTAAACATGTAGAGGGTTAAAGAAATAGAATTAAACGGTTTTGAGGTTAAAGAAGAGTAGAATCAAACAGACGAGGGGTAAGAGAAATAGAATCATACGGATAAGAGGAATGAGAAGAGTATTTTTGTATTTTGGATAAGAAAATATAAACATATCTGAGATGGATGGTATGAACAAAGAGCGAATATCCAAATCACTAACTGCTAGACGGAAGATAATCAAGACACCCCCAAGCCGTGGCGCTTAAAATTTGATCCGTGCAAACCGCAAGTTTTTCACGCAGTCGACCACTCATGAATGGCCAATCAGAAGAAACTTAAAACAGCTCAAGCACGAATGCAATGAAGATCGTGGAGTATAGTGTTTCCCGGTCGTTATGTCCCAAATGAAGCTATGCAATGAATCACCAAACGATATAGTGATCGAGAGATTTGAATGTAAAAAGGATTTGAATTGATATTATAACCACAGAAAACCAACAAATTACAACGGCTTAAATGCAAATTAAAGGAAATTTAAAAGATAAAAATATTAAATAAACGCTATCACTATTTTTAAAATTGATGAACGTTTAAAACCTAAAACGACGTTTAAATAAAATTACGTAAACGCACAAAATAAAAAGTGAGATCTAAGAAATAAAAGTCCTAAAAATATGAAATGACATTTTACAATCCTAATGATAAAAGAAAATTTTAGAAAAGAAAATTATTTTACAACTAATTATCTAATTATTATTAATTAAAACTATTTTTAACTATTTAATATTAGCCTAAAATACAAGAAAATATGAAATAAAGCTAGAAAAATAAAATTATGACTTAGAAAAATCTAAAATATCAAAATAGAATTTTCAAAACTATTTTTATATTTTTCGATTATTTTGTATTTTCTAGGAATTAAAAACTATTAAAACTAATTAAATTATTTAAAAATACAAATTTAACTAAGAAAAATCTAGAAAATATTTTTTGTCTTTTATATTTATCTTAACTTAAGAAAATGAAAATTATTTTTTGAAGCTTTTCTTAATTTTTGTATTTAAAGCTAATTAAAAAGTGCTAAAAATTGATTTAAATGCAGAAAAATAGCAAACAAGCTTGGAAAAATATGAAAATTTCAGGAAAAGTCTAAAATAATATTAGGAATCTAGGAAAAATAGAAAAACAGGTGCTTGTGTGGAGGAATTAGAAACTGATGTGTAAATTGCTTATGAAATAAGCACTTGTATAAGCTAAAGGGACAAAACAAGCACCAAACTGATACACAAGCTAAATTATGCTAAAACAACTCTAAAGCAACTAAAAACAGCAACCCATACCCTCTGGATTGCAAGATACCAAGATTTGATGATTTTGAGATATAAGCTAAAAAGCAGTTTTAGGTAGGCAACTTTAAGCATAAGCACAAGCCACTCCATAAGCTAAAAATGAAAACCAGTACTTGGAATCTAAACTAGACCTGGCTGGGACCTAGTAAACCAAAGTGGAGACCTAGATGAGCTCAAATGAGCCCAATGCAAGCTCTGCAAGAACCGTGATAATCCTCAGGTGCTCAAGGTGCCGCACGTGAGCACTTAGTCCCATTTTGACAAGCTCTTATGAAGCTTATAGAAAATTCACAAAATTATGCAAAATGACAACAAGAAACTAGAGCAGTTGAACTTTTAAAAGCCACAAGTCTCACTTGAAATGACCTAGAAATGAGCTTCATTAAAATCAACTCAGGCCATAAACCGAGTTGTTTCAAATTTCGACTTTTAACAAAACCGAAAGTTTGACTTTTTGAGATTCGATTAACTTTATGAATTGAAAATGATATCTTATGATGAAATAAACTTAAAGTAAGCTAGTTCTATGAATTTGAGACACAAAACAAGTTTTGGATTTGAAAAACTTCAACAGCTAAGCATTAAAGACCGATGATATGGAATTTTGACCAAGAGCTTATATAGGTGCAATTTTATGATCAGTAATGAGTATGAATTGACTTAATAAGCCTAAAGCAACAATCATTAACCACAAAGACAAACCTAAATCTCGATGAAACAAAGAATTCCAAACACACCTATATCTACTGCTTTGCAAATGAAAACCGAACTAAACACGATTTGCTTGTTTTAATGATCAAACTAAATTTACTTCGACCTAAATTCAACTATTTAAACAAGTCCAAACAGTTTATAACTACAAATGTAAGTACAAACAAAACATGCAAGATGACTTGAAAATTTGAAATGAGATGAGCACTCACATGAGTCCAAATGGTACGCAGGATAAACCAAACCCAAAACCACTACCTAAGCCATTTCCAACCCAAATAAGCACCGCACCAACCCTATGTCCATCGCCATTATGCTTTTAGCCAAAATTCCACCTAATTTGACTTTTGTTGACCAATTATCCAAGTTGTTTGAATCGAACTATGGGCTTACTCAAAGCTATAATAAGCTTGAATAAACCTATGTAAGCTTAAAAGTGAGCTGCTGAAAGCTTGTACATATGAAATAGAAACTGAAAAATTGCACAATGAACAACAAACTTGAATTTTATAAGAAAACTTGGATTGATACTCAAAAGCTTAATACAATGATTTTCTAACTTGAATGTGATACAAGGAAACTGAAATTATAACATTTTGATTAAACTACAACATTTATTAAAAAAAACGACATTAAGGAAAAATATAACTAAATTCTACCCCTCTTTCTTGCTTCATCTGCTTCCTTTTATACACCCTCTGATTTCTCTCTCATCTCTGAACTAATCCCACATTCATTTGAGGCCTTTGGATCACTTAAGTGATTTTTGGCCATAGATCACATTTTGGCGGGAATTTGGTTTTTTAACAGTTGAGGAGATTGAGTGTGAAGAGGATGAAGTAATTAATGCCTTTTGGATTGTGGTGTTTGGAGTGATAAGGGTGGGTGGAAAAATGAGCTGGAGGAGGGGGGATGGAGTGTTGGCAGGTGATTGCAGAAAGCAGTTGAAGGGGATGACTATTTTGGCGCGTAGGAGAGATTTGACCAAAGGTTGACCGGGTTTAATATCAAAGGGGGGGTCCAAATTAGCTAATGACAGGGGTCCAAAGGGTTTTTGACAAGGGTCCAAAAAGGTTTTAGGCTTAATAAATGACAAGGACCTAATGTGCCAATTCTGAAAATCAAGGGACCATTGCTGCCATTTCATCAAAGTTGATCCAAGGGTTAAAAGTGACAAGTCTTAATAATGCAAGGACCAAACTTGACATTTTCCAATTTCCAGGGGCCATTTTTGCCAAATTTCAAACTTGAAGGACTAATTTTGTAATTTCTCAAAACTTTTGACATTTTTCACCAAAGGACTAATTTTGACAAGTTATGATTTAAAAGGACCTTTGGTGATTTTACTTTGAAATTAAGTGCTCGTGGACTATTTCGACAATTTTTGAAACTTGGGGACTGAAACCGCCAATTATGCAAACTTAGCTCATTTTTCATCCGATTTTGAACATTTTGCATCCGAAACATATAAAATGCAATTTTGGAATATTTTCAGTATTTTGATGCATTTCTGAGCATTTTTAAACGTTTTGCAGTTCAGATTGACCCAAAAATGATGAGTATTTACACACTCATCAGCAAGATCACCACCTTTGAAGTCGAGCAAGCTCAAGTCCATGAGTTGCCATGCTTTCTCATCATCAATGCTACTGAAGTCTTCTTGTTGATGATTACTTTCTTTCTTCAAAGAAGTGTAGTGTTGAAGACATTAGTGAAAGATGTCTCAAGTGTCAAGACGAAGATATTAGTTAAGAGTATCTATCGTCTATAGCATAAGCACTTGTGGTAGGTGCTTAGAAGTCAAGACAATAAGCATTAGTGAAAGGTGCTTAGAAGTCAAGACTTGAAGCATTAGTGAAAGGTGCTTAGAAGTGAAGACACAAGACATTAGTGAAAGGTGTCTTGTAGATCTAGTCAAAGGCATTAACGAAGGTGCCTTAGATGTACATTTGATATGGCGTGTTTCATGTACTAGATAGACTAGCATTAGATCCAAGGATATTGATGTCCTTGATGATGTTGTAAAGGAGTAGACCTCCTTTGGGATTAGTCGTTGGTGTAGTGTGGTAGTAGTTCCTCCATTGCAATGGAACTAGGTGCTTAGCCTAGTACCTAATAAAGGGTAGGCGACGTTGTGAAGGTGTAGTTCACCTTGGTGTGAAAGAACTAGGTACTTAGCCTAGTACCTTATAAAGGGTAGGCGACATTGTGTAGGTTTGGTTCACCTTGGAGTGAAAGAACCCGGTGGTTCGGAAAAAGGGTAGGCGACGTTGTGAAGGCTTCTCCGCCATAAGGAGATTGGTGTAGTGTTTACGAACTCTCGAGTAGGTGACTCGGGGAGTGGAGTAGGGCAAGGAAGGTGTCCTTGTAGCCGAACCACTATAAATACTCGCGTTGTGGTTTTGTGCTTCTTACTCTTATCTTTTCATTACATATCTTTATATGCTTGTTTATCAACATCCAACACACACAACCAAATACATTGACATAAGTCGATCTAAATAGTTTAAAAGGAAGTTTTAATTGGTAAAACTATTCAACCCCCCTTCTAGTTTTACACATTTTGGTCCATTTGATGACATGGCTCCTGATGCAGTTGAGTGTATGTTGGAGAAGCATTAGAGAGATCGAGATATCTTATCTGCGTTGATTGGTGTTTTGGATCTAGCTCGTGAAGGGAGAACTGAAAAGTAACGCCATGTAGGTTTGATGGATCTAAAGGATTAGTGCTGGTTGGTTTGGTGGCTGGTGTTGGTCAGTATATCGGTAGCAAGGTCTTTGAATTTTAAGTTTCTTGTATTTTAATGTATTTTGTTCAGCCAAGTATGTGAATTCTGCTATGAATAAAACATTGCTTTTGTGTATGCATGCTTATTTAAGTTTTATAGTAAAGCTTAATAAATGTAAAGACTCTAAGAAGTGTAAAACGACATGCACAATAATTTTGATTTTTGTTGTTTTCAATGTGTGGATGGTTGAAGATAAATGGCATTGTCTATGGTTTGGTGCCAATTTGTGGCTCCAAGCTAAAGTGGTTGCACAAATAATTGGTATATTAAAGTTTGATAGGTGTGCAGAATCTGATAAGGGTAAAATAGTATGCAAAATTATCAATTGTTTGTCCTATTTTGAATGTGTGTTCACAAATAGTAGATCTTGTGAGTATGTGTAAGTGAAAAAAACAAATTCAGTGCCAATTTGTGGCTGCACTTTAAAGTGGCTGCACAAATAGTAAAGCAATTTGCAATTTTGTGATGCTGCTAGTCAATGACAGTAGAGCATGCATGCATTATTTTAAAGGCTGAATCATAAGGCCAAACTTTGTAAATGTGGAATGCAGGCAGTAATAATATCACGTGATTTCAAATAAATATTGTAAATGTGGTTGCACAAACTGTGTTGTGGTTGTCAATTTTTTTTGTTGTTATTCAACAATAGTGGAGCATCTGTGCATCATGTCAGGGATTGAATTATGAGGATAGGGATTGCAAATGTGGAATAGCCATGTGAAAAAGAAGTTTGCCTTTACTCTGTGTATTTAAAACATGAAATGTTGATCTGTGCTAAACCGTCAAGTTATCTCACACAAGCTAGCCACTTGTGAATGGCTAACCGTAAGAAACTTAAAACAGTTAAAACACAAATGCAATGAAGATCAGAGAAATATAATGAATTCCCGGGTCGTTATGTCCCACGGAGACTCAATGGTGTGTAAACACTTGATCTGATGATAGAATGATCACTAAGGATAGTGATCAGTAAAGGTTTTGATGAATTATTACTCTACTGATTGATTGGAATGAGGTTTGGAAACAGAATTGGAAAGCACAACAATCAGACAAGACAAACGAAACGACGCTTAAAAACAACGCAAACGCACAAAATAAAAAGTGAGATCTAAGAAATAAAAGACCTAAAAATATGAAATGACATTTTGATATCCTAAAAATAAAAGAAAATTATTAGAAAAAGAAAATTATTTTTATAACTATTTATTTAATTATTATTAATTAAAACTATTTTAACTATTTAATAAATACTCTAAAATAAAAGAAAATATGAAATAAGGCTAGAAAAATAAAATTATGATATAGAAAATCTAAAATATTATAAAACTTATTTTAAAACTAAAAATATATTTTTTACACTTTTATCTAATTATTACTAATTAATTATTATTTAAAATACACTTAAATACTAGAAAATATAAAATAAACCTGGAAAAATAAAATTTTAACTTGGAAAAATCTAAAATATGATAAAACTAATTTTAGAACTGAAAAGGTATTTTTTATGCTTTTTAATTATTTATTACTAATTATTTAATACTTTTAACTATTTAAAATTATAATAAATACTAAACAGATTAGGAAAATTATGAAACTTTTTCTAAAAATAACTTAAGGTGACAGAAAACTAAGAAAAATATAAAAACAAGATTTGCTTATTAATAAGATGAAAAGAAAAATCAAAAAGCTAAAACCTATTAAATAAACACTATCACTGTTTTAAAAATGAAGTTTTTCTGGTTTTTCTTTTGGAAAACTACTTAACTACTGATTATAAGCTACTTTAACAAACACAAAAATTTTACAAACTTAAAATAAGCTGTTTGAGAGCTTATTATCCCAACAGTGGGCTAAATGAGCTTATCTTGGTGAAATAAGCTCAAACAAGCTCACAAGCTGAAACAAAAGCTTAAATAAGATGCAAACAAGCTAGATGAACTGAAATGAAGCTAAAAAGAACAATTACAAACACTGATAAGCTACTAAAAAGATAATAAGTACTTATGACTCTTGTGTTGAAAAACAGAAATGGGACAAAGTTTGAGCTTATTGCAGCCCTACCAAACAAGCTAGAAAATGAAAAACCAAGCTTGAGACCTCAAGATGGCTAGGTTGTCTTTCCAAAGAACCAAGGATCAAAAGCTGAGGCCAACTAATAAGCTACTTGTGAGCTTATCAAGATGGTACCACTCATCGTGCATTGTGGCACCATTTCGCACAAGGTACTCTAAAGAAGCTAGTTAAAAAGCACTTAAAAAGCTGATTCAAAGAGAACTGGTATTTTCTAATTAAGTTTAGCAACTAAACTTTAATATTCCAAGAGCTTATATCCTAAATCTTAATATTAAACACACACTAAAAATATCTATTTTAATCAAAAACGACCAAATGAAACATTTGACTTTTATAAAAACTAGAGAAGTTGACTAATATGAACTTTGAATCACTACTACTCACTGATTATGTTGTTTTAAGGTATATTAAGACTTATTTGATCCAGATTAACAACTTATAAACACAAATACATGATTATTAAGCATGAAATTCCAACAAATGAACAAGAAAGATGCGATCAATTGAGATTTTGACTTTGATGAACAAAGACCGGTTTTTCTTGTTTGTACCGACTATTATGACTATGTTAAACAAACACCAAGTGTACAATAACTAGAACACTCTCAAACACAAAGGAACCAAACACTACCTTCTAAAACTGCTTTTATGATTTTCAAAGCCAAATACGATTCGCACCATGCAATGGATTTCAAACTTTATAATATCATGTAATGAGACTAATCGAACATTAAATAACAACAATAACAACATACAACAAAGAGATTAAACTTATGCTATTAAACCGCATCAAAGTGAGATTTTTATAAACTACAAATTTAAAATAACAACCAACCGATTTTAATGGTTAGATTTACTTAATTAGAACTAATAAACAATAAAACACAAAGATTAAAGCTACTAAATAACCAAGACAAAGTGAAATGCAAAATGAACAAAAGGCTTACAAACGGGTATCCAAATGCAATCACGTAACCAATGATCAAGACCAATCCTAAAGGCTTACCACTAAGCCACTAACCCAAGGCCATCCAAAATTCACCCCGCTCCAAATTGTGAATGCCATTTCCAACGGATTTTTATTTTTCAACTATTTATTTGGATTTTGCTTTTAACTTCTAAACCGATTTTAGTGTTTCTAAAAGCTTAAATAAGCTTTTAGGAGCTTATATGTACTATATCAGTCCATAATAACAACCAACAACAACATTAAAGCATTCATGAGATTTTTTTGAAATTTGAAATTGCATAAACTGATCTTAAAACTTAACACTTGAAATTGAAACTGAAAAAGGTTCACAAATACTTGAAATAACTTAAACAAAGAGCTAAGAAAGCTTAAATTACACTGGAAATTGAAAAGTGCTTAAAACGACATACATAAAACTAAAAAACTCTAGATAGATATATACATTGCATCTTTTCCTCTATATAATGACTTTTTGACCTCGATGACCTCTCAAACAATCCCACTTCATCTAGACCATTGAAATCATCCAATTTCATCATTTTGACAAATGGCGCTTTGGCGCCAAAAGTCTCATAGCGTGTTTTTGATATTAATTGGGTGGTTTGAAACAATTAAAGGATTTTGGGTGTTAGTGGAGGTGTAGGGACAAGGTAAGGGGTGGAGTAAATCATGGAAAACCACCGGTTTTGGAATTCATTGTGGAGAGGAGATGAACAAGACACGGTTTTTAGCGGGGTTGACTTAATTTGACCGGTATTAATAAACGGGTTGGGTTGGTTTTGGGCCAAAGGTCAATGGATTGGATTTGGTTTGATATATTAAAAGAGTGTCCGCTTGGTTTGATATGATATACAAGGACTAGATTTGCAACTTCTCCAAACTTGAGGGATCGAACATGACACTTTTCCAAGCTTATCACAAGGACCAAACTTGATTGATAGAACAAGGACCCTTTTGCATAAAATTCCATTTTAAAATATCCAAGGACTACTTTTGCAATTTTTCAAAGTTTAAGGACCTTTTCCGTCATTTGACCAAAGAATCATTCAAGGACCAATTTTAACAACTTAGAATATTTCAGGGACCATGAATGATAAAATTCTTGATTTTTGAATTCCAGGGACTAGATTTGACAACTTTTGAAACTTGGGGGACTAAAACTGCCAATTTTGTAAACTTGAATCATTTTTCATCTGATTTTGATATTTTTGCATTTAAAACACATAAAACACTGATTTGTGATATTTTCATCATTTTGATGCATTTTTGAGTGTTTTCAGATGATTTTGCAGTTTAGATTGTACAAAAATGATGAGTATTTAGACACTCATCAAATGTGCATGTAAATTTTTTCACAAACCAATTGCTTGGCTGTGTAAAGTAACCAACAAAACAGAATGGCAAGCCATCCTAAGTGTGCTAAGCTAAGAAATGATGTTAATGCTAGCAATTGGGCAGACATGTTAGTTTTTTATTTTCAGCAAGCCTCAATAGAGGAGATTGAAATGGCGTGAGAAATAAATGCATTGTGTGTTAGATTAGTTGGTATTATTAGTGAAAGGGGTCGTTTCATTCATGAGTTAGAAACTGTCAACAACTTTTTTGCACAGAAAACTGTGGAGTACTTAAGGGAACTTCAAGGAAAAGACGATCAAAAGGTTGACGAAATGATAACAATGACAAATGCATTGGATCTAAGTGCTCGTGATAAGGATGTGTTTGTCATGAAGCTTAAGGGATTAATGGATTTCTAACAGTTAATGTGCAGTGTCATATAATGTGTGCGTATTTAATAAAGTTTGTGTTTATGTTTGTGAAACATGCATGTGTAAAATGGTGTGATGAATAAAAGCAATAATAAAGATTGTAATTTAAGTATGGATAAATTAAAGCAAAAATAAATGTAATAAACAGTTATGTATCTATGGGTGTTTTGTTTTTATTTGCCGCTTGTCTATTTAAGACAGCTAGTGCACCTTCTTAACCAACCAGTTTTTTTTTAACTTGTCATAAAGAAGTAAGAGAATGAGATGTCTAGACAGCCTAAGTGTGATAAGCTTAGAGCTGAGGCTAACTCTAACAATTGGTCTGAAATCCTAGTGTTGTATTGCTACCAATCTTCAGGTGAAGATATTCATATGGCACAACAAATGACTGCACTTGCTGGAAGATTGGCTGGAATCACTCATGAAAGGCTCAGTTTCATTCAAGAATTAGAGACTGTTGGGAACACCTACGCTCAGAAAACAGCAGAATATCTATGGGGGTTCAAGCTAGAGATGACCAAAAGATCATGCAGATGCGCATCATGGCACGTGAACTGGAGCTGAATGCTCGTAGCAATGATATCTTTGTTTAGAAACTTATGGGTCTGATGGATTTCTAAGTGTGTGCCAACTAAGTGTGGTTTCTATTGTCGGTTGTGTTTGCAATTATAGGTGCCTGTGATTTTATTATGAGTGTCGTTGTAGTATTTGTGTGTAAGCCATGAAAGATGATTGTAAGATATTGTATTGAATAAAACGGGCCATTAAATTTGTAGGGCTAACCTTTTTGTTTTTTCGCATCTTCGTGGTCATCCTGGAACAATGCCCTTTTTGCACTTTTTGAGTTGCTTGCTTTATGTTTTTGCTCCTCGAGATCTTGTTGGTATGTTATTGTGACAGGTGTCAGTGGTGTTTCTAGTCATTCGTAAAAAAATATTGAGTATTTGAATTTGTAAATGGTATAGGCATGACATATTTTATTTAATAAAATGGTATATTAAATTTGTAGCAGCCACCTTTTCGTTCCTTTGTCTCTGCAATGCCACTTTGGTCAGTTTTTTGTTGCTCGAGATGTTGTTGGTTTGTTGGTGTCAGAGGTATCGCTGGTGTTCCTATCCATCCACAACCAAACATTAAATATTTGTAGTTAGCAGTGTTTCTTTTAAATAAGAGAATTTGTCGATTTAAATGATGTTACCTGGGGATGCTTCTATCATCTTGATGGTTTCCTCTTGTATTTTGTTTTTGTTAAAAACTTTACCAACAATAAAATATGCTGCTCGACCTGTCGTGCTGAAATGGAGTTGGAAGACATTTTTCTGACCTTCAATGGCAACAATTTCTGGTAGTATCTCTTGTGGGTCTTTTGCTTTGTGGTTTGCTAGTAGCTCTGAGCATGAATACCCTGTAACATCTTCTGCTGTCGGGCTGAAGAAAGTGACCTGAACTGTTGCGGATGGGTCTGTGATGAAAGCTTTGAAATTAAACTTGCGTGTTTCATCGAGTGAAATGATTAGGGTTTCATTTTGATACCATTATTTTTTTAATATTATATGAAGTTGAGCTAGAAAATTATGTACTTATAGGATGCTTTTGCTTGTTTTCCATGGTTGAGGCAACGGTACATCCCTCCCTCTTCTTTCACTTTGGAAGCACATTAGCTGCAAGACATGTAGTACCAATCTCTTTTTATGTTGATGCTGGTAATTGTTGCCTCAGCTGTGAACTACACCCCCTACAAATGTTTGTGCAAACGGTTAAGCGGCATATTTTTTTGGCATTAAACTTTCTTGCAGAGCTGTAATTGAATGTTGGGTTGTTCAAATTTGTTTTACAGAAAACTCACCGAATAGCTTTCAGGATCTTGTTTCAGCAGTGTCTTCAGGGGGAATCTATTGCGGAACTTTTCTTTTTCAACAGCTTCATATGGAGTCTTTGTAATACTGAGGGGCGGTGTTTTCTGTTGCTTTTCTTTGTGCCTGTTTTGTATTGCAAAATTAAAATTAGCAAATTTTTATGTAAACATGATGTGATATTCAAATTTGGGATTTAAGGATTTTACCTTGCTCTTGCCTCGTCAGCTTCTGGTATATGTGGGTTTAAGTAGTAAGGTGTTGCAGAAGTCGCTGTTAGCTGGTAATCTGTCATGGTATTGTTTGACAATGTCGTAAGAATTTGGCATTTAAGTTTTTATAATTTGTTTACGCAATACCTCTAAATTTTGCGACTCGGCAAGAGCTGATGACAATTATAACTGGCTGCTGCATTGCCTCAAGTTGAGCCTCTTCAAATTTTACAGCCATGTCGTCCCACATAGTGAACTCAACAACAATACCACTGGAAAGATTAGCAAGGTATGTGAGATGTGATAAACCTTGGCAGTTTATTTTTTAGCAAAAAAAAGTTTTAAACATAAATTAATGTACTTTAAATTTTCGATATCGACTTTTCTATAAACAGTTTCTTCTTGGTTGGCATTTGGTTTGCGTATAACCTCTCCTACCGACTTCAAACATCCTATGTAATATGTTACCAGATAAGTGTTAGGATGTCACCATTGTGTTTGTTGTAAAAAATTTGAGAGTAGAAAGGTTACCTGTGAGAATTGGGTATTGCATTCTGCCCATTGCATCTTCTGCAGGAATCCTGTATTGAAGCTGATTATACGAAACAAAATCGAAGTAGTGCTGGGGGATGTTTGGTGCTTGTATAGCATCAAACTTTGTGGCTTTTCCAAATCTGAGGCTTGTTTTGTTGTCAATCGTTTGTTGGTAAGCATTGGTTGGTTCACACATGAACTCTGAAATCCTGTAGACCTCCCCAAGTTTGATTTTTGGGTTGAAATAGTCGATTTCTCTAATATTCATGTTACCTTGTATATCATCCTATTGATAATTACTTGTTATTAGACAAACCTGAAATGGTAGTACATTTTATGTATGCTACCTGAATTAATACATACCTCTTGATCTATCAAGATACATCAAAATCAAGTTTCTTTTTTTTCCCAGAAAATCCAGCTGCATCCTTTTTGCCATAAGTGACTCAAGTCCATTTTCTGTATACTCTGGCTTCAAGCACTTTATTGTGAGATGTTGGCTTCAACTGATGGATTGTTACAATTTCTGGTGCAGCGCTGGTTTCAATCCTTTTCTCTTCAGAGGTATGATGTAGCATAGCATTTGGATTTTCTTCCATTGTGCTGCTAAGTGATAAAAAAGAAAGTTAGATACAAACAAAGACTTGAAAATGAATAATGATAAAGGGAATAGCAATTTGAACATTAAGATCATGAGACACAACATATAAAATTGGTGGGCAGCAAATCTACATATGGCTAGAGGATTTTTTGATACTTTTATAAAAGCAAAAGATGCTAACATGTAATTATGATGGCATTATGTATAGAATGCTTATGACCAAAAGATTGTGCAAATTTTTTTATGAATATACACCATGGGGAAACCTATAACAAACGAAGCAAGAAGTTTGCTATCAAAAAAGGCAAATATTAATGGCTACATTTGTGTTGGCAAAACAAAAGCTGTCTCTTTTATTTTATTTTTAAAATCTTTATAAACAATATTTTTTTTGTCACATTTGGTCTTTGGTTTTCTTATTGTTTGACAAGGACTTTTAATCCATGAGCAGATGTAGCTTTAGAGAGAGCCACATACAACTACCCATGACCAAACACTGGCTCGGGAGGGTAAACACCAATTTTGTTTAGAGATTGGCCTCGGCTTTTATTGATTGTCATAGCGTAACAGAGCTTTATTGGGAATTGAGTGCGTTTGAAAACAAAAGGAAAGTTTGGATCTTTATGGATCAGTGGTATTCTATGAATGAAAACTTTCTCGCCGATTCTTGTGCCTGTGATGATTTGCACTTCAATAAGTTTTGACATCAGCTGTGTGACTATCATACGTGTTCCATTGCACAAACCACCTGCCAAGTTAACATTCCTTAAAAGCATCACTGGTGATCCAACCTTGAGTTGTAGTTCATGTGGTGGGAAACCTGGCAGGTTAAATGTGTTTATATATTCAGGAGGGTATACCATCTCTGTTTCGGCTCCACTATTCCCTACCGGTGTGGCTATATCATAGCTTGCATAAGTTGTTATCTCGCCATGAACCATCTCCAAAACTTTTGATTTAATGGTATCTGTTGTTTCATTCTTTGGACAAACGATTGCCTTTTCTTGTAGAGTGATTGCTGAAGGTGTTTGAAGTGTAGGCTGATCATAGATGAAATCTATAAGTTTCGAGAGCCCTGTTCATCATCTTGTATGCAATATCTAGAAGGAATCTCAACCCATGCTGAATCTCTACCGTCTTCTTTAACAGGTTCACCAATTTTACCATCACCAATATTGAGAAGCCATGATGCAAAGGAGTGTGATGTGCTCTGTTCTTCTAGAGTCAAATATGACCGGAACAGTCCCATGTTTTCTTTAAGTGTCATGACATGAAAATAAGGCCAGAGGTGTGATTATGCAATAGATGATGCTATTATCTCCATTTTGGGTGCGCCTTTTTTGATTGGCAGTGTTTGTAGGAAATCACCGCCTAAAACGATTGTTTTTCCATCAAACAAAACATCTGGTGCATCTAATAGTCTCTGAGAGTCCTATATAATGTTTCAAAGCATCGACGGTCATTCATTGGTGCTTCATCCCAGATAATGATATCGGGTTCTTTCAAAAGATTTCCTATGTGAGTGTTTTTTTTAACGCAACAGAGCGACTCATCTGTGAGTTCGAGTGGAAGTTTGAATCTTGAATGTGCGGTTCGGCCTGCCGGAAGAAGGAGAGAAGCAATACCAGAAGAAGCAACCGCTAGCACAAGCTTACCTTCAGACCGTATGGTGCTAATGATTGTTTTCCACAGAAAAGTTTTACTAGTTCCTCCATGACCATATACAAATATTAATTCTTTCTTACCCGTTTTAAAAGCGTTTATAATAGCCTCATATATGCTTCTTTGTTTACTGTTTAGCCTTGGAACCGATTCATCTCTTTGTTGCGCCAACATCTCCCTGTTGTAATTCTTTTCTTCCATTAATAGGCGGTTGTTTAATTGATCCAGGAGCTCTTTTGGAGGTGGCTGCAAACCGTAGTTCTGGACCAATTTGCCACAACTGCTAAGTATTATTTCCAATTCATATAATAGGTATCCTTCAAATTTTGCATCATTGACATGGTAGTTGGGTATACGCACTTGTTCTGAGACAATTGCTGGAATATCATGGCCCATTTCTCGCCAATATTTATTCCATAAGTGCAAAGGGTTTGCAACTTCACAATGAGTAAGAAGCCTTGCAAAAAGGAACCTGAGTTCCGTAGATGAAGCTGACCCGCACGCTTCTTCAAGAGTTGTGTCCCATTCTTTGTCGTAACCAAGCAGACCTAGGGCATGCAGCATGATATTTAGGATAGACAATTTCGTTGACTGATATGAGCTATGTGAAGTCTCTGCACCCTTTTTGATGACATAATAACATCCTTAAGTAGAAAAGTTCCCCTGAAGTTGGGTGTATATATGCAAGCCGTTCAATAGAAGATTTGTTAGTCTTCCTGCGCGACCAACATTTTCGATCTCCATACCACACAAACTCTGATGGAAACAACAAGTACGTCAAATGGCGCCCATCTTCATTTTCCATGTTGTAAGTAAACCATTCTGTGAGCGTTGTCAACTTGAGATCACGACGATTGACCATGGACTCTAAGTTATCACCGTCTTTAAAAGTTACGTGCTGCATGTTCTCCAGATGGACTGAAAGGATCTGAACCGCTGGCTCTCTGATGTGTATTTCAAATTTGAGGATTCTCCAACATGCTTCATGAGTACATACGAATCGGCCATCAAGATAATTCTGAATTTCATCAATGGATTGTTGTGGCTGCGCTGACGAAGTAGACGCTTCACCAACAGATCTTGTTACTTTGGAAAAGATTCGGTGGGTTCCTTTTGATATATATTTAAACATATATTTTATCAGCATGCTCCACCCAAAGTATTCTACATTGATATGAGCTTCAAATGCCAAGCATAGATCATGGTTATACGGCAAGACATACCCATTATCAAGCTTTATTTGGCCTTTCGCCGCGAAAGAATTTCCTTGCCTTCTTCGGTAACGTGGATAACCCTTGTCATCAAAGAAAGTTTCATTATTATATTTCTTTGGGAAATTTTTAGTGCACATATCGCCTTTCATACATGGTGCATTCGGGTTGGCCTTTCCACAGGGCCCATGCATCATCATCTCTGAAACAATTTTATAAGTGCGCGGATCAGCCTGAGGATCAGGTAGCTCTGCACAAATGTATTGGTCGACATCTTGAGGATTCTCTATTTTGTTTGATGAAGAAATCCAAAGCAGTGTGTGACAATGCGGCATGCCACGCTTCTGAAACTCAATATTGTACAATACTGCATGAAAAAAAATTTAACAAATAAAATTAGAACAACACGTTGGCATACCACATTATGTAGTCATCAACGAAACAAATGAGATTGAAAGATAAATTGCGAAGCTTTATTTCTAAACAAAAATAGACATACCTCTTGTCACACGACCAAATGTCCGCCTTCCCTTCATAAACTTGACGAATGATTTGACCTTTTGCTCAAAGACTTTGCGTACTATATTCGCCCTATTTGTTGTTGTCAAATGAGGAAACTGACTCATGTATCTTTGTATCTCAGGCCACTTTACATTGCATGTGAATGTTATAAAAAACCGTGGATTACCAAGCACCCTGAAAATCGCCAATGCATCCAAATAATGATTGTACATATACCTTGGACCTCCAGTAAATGAGGAAGGCAATATAATGCGCGAACCCGCTTGTGACCCATCATGATCTCCTCTTGAAATTTCATCATAGAGGCCTGACAAAAAGTCTCCTCGAATATCGCTTTAGTGTGTTCTATAAAAATCCATCCTATTCTGTTCTATGCAACAATATACGCCAACGGCGTACTGCTGAAAAAGCCTGCCAGTCCAAAAAAGCAGATTATAATCATCATGCCTTGGGTGTAACTGGTATGTGTAGAATGCATTCATCGAGACCCATTTTAGGTAGATGTTTGGATCCGTCGTTCTTAACTTTAACTTTGTATGATAGCGTGGTTGACCATAGATGAAAATCAACGGAAACTGCAACGCCATGTATGACTTATGAATCTTGCTTATTCTTTATAGCGAACCATCTATGTATTCTAGTATAACATCATAATTTGATTCACTTTTTGGGCTATTGTCAAAGACAATGGCCCCAAGGGTATGTGATGATGGAGGTTCGTAACCGCGCCGGGCTTCACCGCTATAAAGCTTGACCTTAAATTATGGGACATCATGCTGAGCACATTTGTCACGCGCAGTTCTTAATATCTGGACCAGTTCATTGTGGGCATCTAAGAAGTGAATGAGTCCTTGTACCACTTCTGGATCCAAATCAGGCCCATCTGAGCTTGCAAAATGGCTCAACCTATATTGGACTTCATCCTGTGTGTCATAGATATAGAGTTGTAAAAACTTTGGATCATCATTAACCGGGCAAAGTGAGCCAATTCGATGGTAGATTTGGCAGGAGACTTTAAAAACATATGGTCCTCCACCATTGTTGATTGTGTTGTCTACCGTGGCACCAAATGAAGTCATTGCAAACATCTGATTGTAAGTTTGGATATTTTCCATAAAGGCGCGTTGTCCAAGAAACTGTTTGATATAATGAGGTGGATCTGCGTCAGGGTGCATAAAAACTTTACCACCTCCATAACATAAATGGTATTGAGATAAAGCATTTGTAAAATGATGGCATGTAAGCCGCTCCTCATGCCAATAAGCAGCATTACAATGATAGCATCGCTCAGTACAATTTCCTAAGTCATCATATGCAGGCGATGCATCTACATTGATTAACAAACAATCACTAATTTAAAGTTCTAACAATATATGGTTGGGAAAAAGATGAAGCGCGAAAAAAAAATGACAATAGCTACCTTGTGTCGTATAAGAAGATGACTCTTCATCAATGTTGCATGCACTATTATCTGAGTTAGAACGGAAACTACTTATGAGAGAACGCTGCAGCACACACCTTCTATGAGGCTGACCCGCACGCCTATTTCTTTTCTGGCCTTGTGATTGATGACCAAGATTTTCCGTAACACCTGGTTGACCATCGGCATGGAGGCTCATTGCTGCTAGCAAAAGAAAGTACCATAAAATTTAAAGGTAATCTTGGATGGAGACAATGTGTTTCAAAAGGTAAAATAAAAAACACTTACTTTCAGTTGCATTAGGAGTGGATGGTTCACCAATGGTGTGACCATGGTTCTTTGAATTTGGTTGATGTATACATGTTGTGGAGGCCTGACAAGGGGGTCTTTTTCTTTCCTGAGTGTTTTGCAAATAACAATCATCAGATGTAACATCAGTGTCAACATTACCATGGACAGTTGTTCTCGCTGCTGGAAGACAAATGTATGAAATTCAAAATCAATATTGCATGGAAACAGGTGTGATTCAAAAAAGTTTGTTACAAAAGAAAAGAACAGCGCTGACCTTCACGCACATGTAAAGGCAGTTGTTCATCATTCAACAACGTTCTGCAGACCATCATGTGTGTCAGGGGTCTGTACACGGGCTCTAGTGACGTCATTGACCGATTTTTTTTCTTTTTCTTCTTTGTTTTGAAGTACCAGTATTGTGTGCAGGCAATCCTATTGATAATAAAGAATACTATGAAAGCCTAATTTGGTATTGTATAAGAAACAATAAAATTTGACACACTGCATCTGAAAAGAGAATAGCTGAAGTCACCTTCCATCGTATTAGGAGTCATTGGTTGACCACTGGTGTGCACATAACCAGATGACTGACACAGGTTAACTGGGTTTCGGGGCTCCTGTTTTCGCGGCCTGCCTCTTTTTGGAGGCTGCTGTGAAGGTGGGCTATCATGCACAAGTAATCATGTTCCAATAAAAAAGATACCATGAGAATGTGATTTAGCGACCCCAAATTGTCATGCGAAAACAAAGCAATAAAATTTAACAAATTGCATCTGAAAAGAGAAGAGCGGTAGTCACCTTCCATCATATTAGGAGCCATCGGCTAACCGATGATGTGCACATAATCAGATGACTCACATAGGTGCAATAGGTTGTTGGTCGTCTGTTTTCGTGGCCTGCCTCTTTTTGAGGCTGTTGTGAACATGCGGTATCATGTACAGTTGTTCCTGTTCCAATAAAAAAAAATATCATGAGAATGTGATTTAGTGACCCCAAAGTGTTGTGCAAAAACAAAGGACATCAAAGTACCTCTCGTTGTGAAGGAAGCAGATTGCTGACGAAGAATGGCCACACTATTGTCTGAATCAGGTTGATAACCGGGTGCCGCAGAATAATGCTGGACACTGGTGCTGCTAATCGCGCCAACGCTTTTCTTACTTCCCATTGGTATAGACACTCCACCCATATAACCACCATGGTCTAAACCTATGTGGTGCCCTGTAATGTGCACACTCTCCTTTCCAACAATATCTACAAAAAAACATGCAACATTAGCATGCAAATGTTTCAACGGTAAAGATGACAATAAGTAGTATAGCAACAATGAGTAACAAAAAGATCAACTAACCTCTAGCATGATTAGTCTCTGATGCAGTAAAAGACTGTGACGCATATGGTTGACAGGCGGTCACGCCTGCCGGAATGTTGTTACACATTTGACATCCAGGACCACCATGTATATTCAGAGCATTGTTTTGTATAAGGTTTTGAGGTGACCGGTTGTCAATGTTTTGGGAGGCAGGCATCGGTTTTGAAGTCATAATTATAAACAATAATAGACAGTCCAATTATCAAAACAATAAAGAGCAAGCAAAGTAGAACTACTAACATATTCGAAACAGTTAGTGTAAGCAAGAAAAACATTATCAAGTGAGAGTTTCCAAATAGAGAAGAGCAAAAGAAAAGGCAAACAAAAAGATCAAAGGAAGTCAGTGGTTATCATCCCCCAAAAAAAACAAGGTAAAACACAAACTAAGACAACCTAAAAAACCAAATAAGGGTGTACGACATTTAATAAGGGCGACATTGAATTGCATCTGACTTTAACATTAAACCCCAAACCAAACTATGAAGCTCATTTACTGACCCCAACATCTAAGCATAAGTACCATTTCAACCACCATAAGCAACATCTAATTACTCTAACACTTAAATATAAGAAAGACACAATGAATATACCTAACATAATCCACAATGGAACCTAAACACAACATAGTACAACCATCATAAAGATCAAATAAAATAGGCCCAAAACAAAGGAAAAAAACATCAAACCTTGAATCGATTCTTCAAAATAGCAAATTTGCAGATGGGATTTTTGATAATCAATAATTGATATAACTAACCTTATTCTGAGATATACCAAACACAACAAATATATGGACCAAAAGAGATATACCACTGCAGCGTTAACCATGTGGCTAACGTGCATCCACAAACACGAAAACAAATATTGGTTTCATAGTACACATAACTGTAGCCCTCTCACAAATCGGTGTACTAACAACAAAAGCCCCTTTTTTGGATCAAAGCATGCCGGGTTTTTCCCCGGAGATATACCCAGGTGGATCTAAAAAAAAAGAGGCGATGTGAGTAGGGATGAATAGAGCGGGTCGGTTAACCTAATGGGCCTCCACCCAAAGAGGCCGGGTAAAAAAAATTCCCAAAAGTGCATTGTTCCTAAGGTCCCCAACAAATGTAAAATAGTATAATGTACTATGTATTCTCAAACAACTAACATGCTAATAACAATATTTGATGCCTTTGATAATTATCTTGTAATTTCATGTATCGATTTACTTAACTATAATGACTAAGTGTAATTCTATAAGATATTAGTAATGAATGCATAAAAAGTTATGAGCGAATAGTAATTATATTCAACACATTTAACTATTTCATACAAAAGCAATACTTCATAAGTTTGCAGGTTTTAGTTAAACGGTACCACCATCTAAATTTTAAGCATATCATAAGTTTAATATAAACAATAAACATTTATAAGAACCAAGACAAATCAAATTAAAATCCAATCATTGCTATAAACGTCATTCAATTCAATTATTCCATAGGATCATTCAATTCAGCCAAAACAGGGGGTATTCTTTGTTTGGCTTAACAAATGTTTCAAATCAAGAAGTGCAGTCCCACTTTGATTCTTGTTGATAAAAGTTGTGGCAATTCCTGTTTTCCCACATCTTACGGTTCTTCCGATCCTATGAACGTAATTTTCATCTTCCGGTTCTTCTGATCTAATGTCAAATACCTGCACGAAAACACATTCAATAAAGATGGATATTGCCCATTTTCCTAACATTGGTCAATTAGGGTTATAATTTTCTTTAAGGAGTCAAATGGGAAAAAATAAAAAAACAATTTACTAAAATTTCAAGCATTGCAGCATGTTGAAAGTCACCCAATGTGTACTAAAGTGCGTAAACTTTCCGAATTGTTTTATCAAGAGGAATTATCTTTATTCTTTTAGTAATGTTTTTGAATAATAATGACTACATTTGATATTTATAGAATTCAAAGCAAACAGCCCATTTTAAATGTTACGGAATCCATATACCCAACCGACCCAACCTGCTACCTCTACCCACACATATGGGTTGTTTGGGATTGCTTATTGCTTCAAACAACTTGGTCAAAACACTCTTAATAGTCGATACTGCTGATGCATCCAAACGCTATTAGCAATTTTAATAAGCAATTCCATGCACTACCTAAGTTGAAATACTTCATACTAAACGTATTAAGAGTGCTAACCACCAATTGTCAAGATTCATCCTCTTTTTGGCAAAGGAGATCTTTCAACCTTCCAGGGATAGCTACCACAATATGAACACATGTCTTGACAATATCCAATTGTGAGGGGCATATCAACAACTCCAATGCAAAGAAAAGGTCTTATTTATGGAAATAGGATTCCTTCAATGGTATTAAAAACTCCTCAACAACTTCATACGTCTGTCTAGCCAACTCTCTAGAAGGGCAAATAATTAATCCAAACGGGCCTTCACTCTACAGCAATCGGCATCATAATCTCTTCTTGCAATGCCACCATGATCATAAAAAAAGGGTTTGTTAGTGATACCAAAGTACTAAAATACATCTTATTTCTAATAAGCACCTTCGTGCCAAAACCACTATAAAATACTGAATACAAAAGGCCCATAAGTATATGTTATGTAACAAAAGACACAAATCTGATGTGAGTGATTCTAACCAGATAAAGCCAAAATGTATCTTCCGCTTACACCCTTATCACGAATATCCAAAATGAGTGATTCTAGATAATCATTAGCTTTTGGAAGATTATTGGCTTGAGTTAGGATTGCAATGATTGAATCTCTTATGCCGAGCCTTACTGACCATGACGGACCACCCACCTAAATATAATTAAATTATTCAGTATTGATTAGTACAAATATGTATATTCTAAATTCACTGTATGAAATTAACTAAGTAGGCAGTTACCATAAGGGAAGCATCGTGTGCTACAGCTGTAAGTATATCAGCACATGAAACGATTCCATGACATATGTTCTCCACATCAGATTTAGCTGCACCTATAATTTCATAGCCACCGACAAAAGTATTGGACTGTGTCGTCCTTTCAGTTATGGCAAGGTCGTTTAGTAAAATTGACGCATCACAACCATGCAATAGAAGATTACAAACTAATCATTTTCTATGTTACTTTTTCAAAAAAACTAATATATAAAATGGTTATCTTACCTTCTCAGTGCTTGTGAGAGTTGAGGCGACATAAAACAACTTTGTGAATAACCCATATGAGTCCCATCAAGAGATTGCCCACAAAACACGTCTAAAGCATTGCCCATGCCAACAAAAAGCTAAAATTACTTTTCAGTGCTACAGTTATTAATTATTAACACTACTAACTCTGATCTAGAAGAATATTTTCTATTAGCACAATTAAAGATGATTTGTGTCCACAAGATTTTGTTATGTCATCATTATCAAATATTCTGAATCAAGCAAGTTGCACGTAAATAGGTCAAAGCTTCCAGCTCTTGTTTTAAGGTTCTGATTCGTATTAAGTTGTTTACAGCTTAGAATGCTTACAAATTCGCATTTGAGAAATGCAAGTAAATAGATACAATAATGCTTCTTGTACATTAAACTCAAAATCAATAAAAACAACCCCTGCTTTTAGATACTGGGTATTTTGTCTTCTGTTTCTTTTAGCCCTATTCAAAACATCCATGGAGTTAAATTGTAGCTGCTTTTCATAATCTCCAACCGATTTACCTGCCATAGTGTTGTTCGATATTTGAGACCCACCATGAAGAGTACTTTGTTAATCCTGAAAAAAATTAGTATCATAGCTTGAAACAAAGGTAGCTTTGCCAAACTGGTGGCCTTCATGCACACCTAGAAAATAATATGCGTTTCTTTCGCCCGCTTTCTCTTCAAATGCATTATCTCTAAAATTCGAAGTCCGCATATATAGTTGGAGTCTGAAATGGCAAAGTTACTATTAAAAGGTCAAACAGCTAAACTATATACCTGCAACAGCATCATGGCAAGATGTGTCCACTTCCTCTTACATGCTACTACCAGTTTTCTAAAGAGAGTAAAAGACCATCACCAGTAATCAAGTTATCATAAGTTATAAATGAATCCCGAAACTTACAATATATATAGCGAGTGAATTATATAGACATGATCCTGCTTATTCAATGTGAGGTGCTAAACTTTGTTTCAATTGTAAGATAGCTTATTTATCATTTTAATGATAAATTCTAAATTTAATAAAGATTTGCACAATTTATCAGACATGTTAATTGTTAACTAAACCACTTAAATGCATAAGATAGCATTTATTACTATTGTTTCCATAAACTTAATTGAACTCTAATTACTCGCCTATATTGTATGTTAATCAAAATCTTATCTACATGTGAACCCCCAACAACTTGCTAAGAAACTCATAAAAGCCTTAGCCATTTAAACAAATAATCTAGTATTGACTCTTGCGGTCTCGTTTTTCCAAAATCCAAATTAAAAGGTAAATAACAAATAATGTTGGGTATATACTCTGTCCAAACACTTGACTAATGACAAAACTACATTGGCTGACATAATGGCCAAAGCATTCAAAGACCTGCTATTTTCATCTCCTTCATTTAAAACCTATGCTACTAACTCTAGAAAGATTGGTACGTAATTATTTCAACTTGAAAAAAAAACTAATTTCTAATTCATCATACCACGAATGTAATGCAAACTACAGTTTTTCTGCAACACATTTCCAGTTGCAGCTGCTATACAAAAAGCATCTAACATTTCTAAAAATAAAACTCAATTAGGCATTTTAGTGTCCAACATGTCATTGTTAACAAACTACGCTATTTTTTTAAATAATTTCCCTAACATTAGGAATTAAAAGTATACAAAAATCCTAATTCAAAACTGACATAAAAGTCTATAAAAGCCCTAATACAAAATTTAAAGAGGTGTAATTCACAATTCATATAAACAAATTTTTAAGCAACTAATAGGAATTAATGATTAAAAACCAAACCCATACCTTGGATCAATTGTTTATACTTTATACCTTGGATCAAATAAGGTGCTTGATGATTTAGGGTTAACCCATTTGATTATGTGTTAATTGAACAATAATGATTTTCAATCATGAATCAAAATAAATTGATTTGGGGATAATTTTTAGGTTATTTCGAACCATGGGAATCAAGTGTTCATAAGTTATCGTAACTGATTGCGTAGGTTTATTTTTGGCCCGATTTTGAATGCAATTGATCTGCTTCTTTGAAAATCGGGGAATAAGTTGGGGTTATAGGAGGAGTGTGAAAGGTGTGTGTTTAGTGGCGGTGTGGTTTCCACGTAATGGATCCCTGACAGTGATTTTTTTTATGCCAAGTAGCATATGTGACTTGGCATGATCCTTTATATTTATATATATATATATATAGAGAGAGAGAGATTATTAATATTAACAATTTTCAAAGGAGATGGCGAAAATGCAATTTCCTTTGTCTCGCGTTTTATGTGTAAAAGAAGTGTAGAATCACACTTATTTATTTATATTGTTAAAGGGTATAATGAGACTTTATTCACGAATTTATTTTTAAATTGATTTTTTAATCAAATGGGTAAATATGACACATATTTTGTTTTAAACTCGGTATATATGATATTATAAAATTTGATTGGGTAAATATGACATTTTAGAGTTTAAATTAGATATATATGGAATTAACCTTTAAATTTATACAAAGACTAGCATAGAAAGTGAGATATTAAAAATACAAATATACTGTCAATTACCACAAAATTGAACCGTGTATAAAAAAATTATACCATTAAATTTATCAACAATATAAAATCATACAAAATAGCATAATGATTGACCTATGTTTTAATTTACACTAGCAGGGTACCAACGAGTTGCGGCGGCGGATACCCTGAAATAAAATTTCCGGTGAATCATGTATTTTAGTTTATTATGTTATTTTTGACAATAAATTTACGGATATCAAGAGTTTCGTTTAGCCCGTTGATGAGTGTGCAAATACTCATCATTTTTATACCTTTTAGATTGCCAAAAACATCTGAAAACACTCAGAAATGCATCAAAATGATAAAAATATCACAAATAAGTGTTTTATGTGTTTCAAATGCAAAAATACCAAAATCAGATGAAAAACGTATCAAGTTTGCATAATTGGCGCTTTAGTCTCCCAAGTTTTAAAAGTTGTCATAATTGGCGGTTTAGTCTATAAAATTTTGAAAAGGCGATATCAAGTTTGTAAGAAATTGTCCTTTGAAGTTTAAAAATTACAAAATGGAAACTTTGGTCCCTCAACTTTGAAAAATGTCAAAAATAGTCCTCGGATATTTAAAAATGAAAAATTATCAAATATTATCCTTGTACTATTAAATATTGGCAAGTTTGGTCCTTTTGATAAGTTTGGAAAAACTACAGGTTCAGTCCCTCAAGTTTGGTTGAATTGCAAAATTGGTCCTTGTGTATTAAACAAACCAAACGGACCCTCTTTTGTATTATTAACCCAGCCAAAACCCAAAAGAACCCCCTGTCAATAAACCTGTGACCCCCCAATTTGAACCCCCACTTATTATTAAATCTCGGTCAAAAAAAGTCAAACCCGCAAAAACCGAGACCCATTCATCCTCCTCACCCAAACGCAAAACCGAAACTGAGTGGTTTCCTCCACTTGCCTGGTTTCCACCTTTCCACCTCACCTCCCCAGCTGTATACCCACTCCCTTCCACCTCTACAACCTCCCAAACTTCTTAAAATGCAAAAAACCTGCTCATGACTTTTTTGGCGCCAAAATGACAAATGGACGAATTTGATGAGTTTGATGGATCCAATGGCTGGAAAGAGGTGGGAAACACTCAGAGGTCGACAAAGAACCTAAAAGATCATTATAAAGGGAAAAAGAAGCAATGTAGAAGACTATCTAGAGTAATTTTAGTTAATGTATGTCGTTTAGCTTAATTTTCAATTTCCAGTGTATCAATTAGCTTTCCAACTTTGTATTTCATGTTCTTAGTGTCTAATAAAACTTTTGAAAAGCTCAATTTCAAGTTTCAGTTTCCTTTCATGATTGTGCAATTTTTACCTTAAATTCTCAATATGATCGAATGTTATTGTTAGTTGTTGTTTTGGACTCACAAGCTCACATAAGCTCCTTATAAAGCTTTTTAAAGCTTTTAGTAACCTTAAAACTCAGTTTAGTATAAAAAAGAAAAAAATTACCAAAAATATAAAAAAATTAGTTAAAAATAAAAAATCAATGGAGATGAAGATCAAAGCTGGAGGAGGGTGAATATTGGATTGCCCTTGGTTTAGATGCTTCTTGGGAAGCTATAGGAAGTGTTTTCAGTCCTTGGTTCTCAGTTTTGAGCTTGGAAGCAACTTGTAAGCTTAATTCTTAATTTTGGCATTTTACTGTTCAAGTGCTTATAAACTGCTTATCTCTGTGCTTTTATGCTTATTTGGTGTTTGCTAGTTAGATTATAGCTTAATATTGCATGCTTGTTCATTAGCTTTCTCAGTTACTTAGTTATCACTTTTTCACTTTTAATATTGCATAATAGTGATCTATAGGTCTTAGTTGTTATTATTGGTGTTTAGGTGCTCAAATCAGACTTTTATATCATTAAATGTTTGTATGAATCAGTTTCATGGCCTAAATCAGTGATTAAGCTTTGAAAAATCTCAAAACAGTCTTTTAAAGGGTTGTTTGGAATTGCTTTGTTAACTGTGTTAAAGGTTGTTAATGCTATTGCTCTTGTTTGATACATGTCACATTAGGTTATAGTAGCTCAGTGAAACACTAAAAACCTGTCTTTGTTTACAAGAAAGTCAAAGTTTGCTTTTAATCCAAATCAATTGCTAACTGTTGGATTTCTATGTTTCATAATCATGCCATCATGTTCATAAGTTGTTAGAATTGATCAAACCAGTCTTAAATCACCTTATTACAACATAATCAGTGATTAGGATTGATCCAAAGTTCATCAAGGTCAACTTATTTGGTTTTCTTAAAAAGTCAAACTTTTCAGTATAGTCGTTTTTGAATAAAATAGATAATTTTATATAGAACATAATATTAAGTTTCAAGATTTGAGCTTTTGGGATATTAATATTCAACTGCTCATCTTTATCATAGTATTTTTTATAATCTCTATCTAGCTTATTAAACTGCTTAATTTTTGGTTTCTTTTAAGCCCTTTTTCAAAAAGGTGCCCTGTGCACAGTTTTACAAGTTTTTTCTCAAACTCATCAAGAGCTCATTAGTTAGATTTAGCTTATGTATTTTGGCTTTTTGGAAAGCCAATCTACCCATCTCTTTAGTCCAGTGCTTATTTCTCATTTTATAGCTTATTTAATAGGGCTGCTAGTTGCTTTTTGTTTGTCCCAATACACTCAGTACATACTGAGTCATTCATCAGTGTTTTACAAGTTTTTTCTCAAGCTCACACAGAGCTTAATAGTGGACCCCAGTGTGAGATTCTTGGCTTTTTGGAAACCTCAATAAGCCAGCTTATTACATCAAAGCTCACTTTTGACCTCTGATCCCTTGCACCTAGTTAAAGTTGGCCTACAAAATGGCTGCAGGCCTGTTTGTTTGGTAGATTAGAGTAAGTGCTTATTAGCTTATTTATAGCTTATCAGTGTGATTATTTGTGCTTTTTAGCTTCATCTAAGTAGCTTTAGCCTGTTTGTATCTTATTTCACTTTTGGTTCTATCTGTGAAGCTTATTTGAGCTTGCAAAATCAAAATAAGCTCAAAAGCTTAACTGTTGAGATCATAAGCTCTCAAACTGCTTATTTTTAAGTTGTAAAATTTTTGTTTTCATTAAAGTTATTTAATATCAGTAGTATAATAGTTTTGAAAAAGAAAAATCACAAAAACATCATTTTAAAAATAGTGATAGCGTTTATTTAATAGAAATTAGCTTTTTAATTTTCTTTTTCAGCTTATTATTAAGCACTTTTAGTTTTTATAATTTTCCTAGCTTTCTGTCACCATAGGATATTTATAGAAAAAAATTCATAATTTTCCTAGTTTGTTTGGTATTTATTAGAATTTAAAATAGTTAAAAGTATTAAATAATTAATAATAAATAAATAAAAAGCATAAAAAATATCTTTTCAGTTTTAAAATTAGTTTTATAATATTTTAGATTTTTCTAAGTTAAAATTCCATTTTTCCAGGTTAATCTTATATTTTCTTGTATTTAAGTGTATTTTAAATAATCAATAAATAGTAATTAATTAATAATAAATAGATAAAAAGTGTAAAAAAATATATTTTTAGTTTTAAAATAAGTTTTATAATATTTTAGATTTTTCTAAATCTTACTTTCATTTTTCTAGCTTTATTTCATATTTTCTTATATTTTAGAGTATTATTAAATAGTTTAAAATAGTTTTTAATTAATAATAATTAAATAAATAGTTATAAAAATAATTTTCTTTTTCTAATAATTTTCTTTTATTATTAGAATTGTAAAAATATCATTTTCATATCCATAGGTGTTTTATTCTTTTAAATTCACGTTTTATTTTGTACGTTTACGTAGTTTATTAAACGTACGTATTTACGTTTGTTTTATCTGATTGTTGTGCTTAATAGTTCTGTATCCAAATACATTCCAATCAACCAGTAGTGTAATTTTCAATCAAAATCCTTACTGATCATTATCCTTAGTGATCATTCGACATCTGAACGTTTTTAAGCACCATTAATCCTCCGTGGGACTTAACGACCCGGAATCCACTATATTCCAGCGGAAATTGCATTGGTTTTAGACTGTTTGAATTTTATTACGGTTGACCATTCACAAGTGGTTGACTTGTGTAATAAACTTGACGGTTTGGATCCAATCACCCGTGCCGATTCGGGCTCGGTTCGCTAACTCGCTGCTTATTCGGCCCGTGCCCGTCGCTCGAAATTGCTTGCCCGCACGATTCGGGCTTAAGCCCATTTTGCCCATCGACCGCTGACCGCTCGGGCTTAAATATATGTATAATGTGCTTTATTATTTGTATTAGTGACATTTAACGCGGGGTTCTGCGTTGCATGGCGGATACCCGAAATAAATTTTTCGGTGAATCATGTATTTTAGTTTATTATGTTCTTTTGATAATAAATTCTGATTTCAAGAATTTCGTTTAGCTCGTGCCGTTAAGACTCGAGTCCCCATGCCCTTTCGGGCTCGACCCGTTGGCCCGTCCGTTTGGATCGCACCCATTCGCTCTCGGCCCATTTGGACCGATTGCCCATTCGGCTTGAATATTTGTATAATGTTCCTTATTATTTGTATTAGTGACATTTGATGCATGACTTATTTTTAAGTTGGTTGTACAATATACTTGATAATTTGTATTTCTCGTAAGAGTGTTTTAATAACTCGCATTAATTGTATATATTGACCAGTTAATTAATTAACTACATTAAATATCTTGATCATATTAATAGTGCTTTGCATTTTGTACTTAAGCTTTAAGACTTGTAAGTTTTAAAGTTAAGATTGATGAGAAAAATCATTAATAATGCATTATGTATTGTACAATAAGCTTTGTATTTTGTAAGTCTTAATTTTAAGACCATGAGGAAAGAAATTCATTCCTCTATTATAAGTAATATAAATATCGACTCGACTGATAAAATGACAGTTTGGTCGGTTTGATTTTATTTTAAAGCATAACTGAAAACCGGCCGACAAAAATTGAAATTGTATCAAACCGAACTAAAATTGTATTTGAATTCAGTGTGGTTTCGGGTTGACTCGAAAATTTTGAATTATATATTTTTCATATTAATTATATATATATTTTTAACATAAAATGTTTAAGAAATGTAGACTAAACTATATGGTAAATCAAGAAAATCATTTAAAAGATTAAATTTTTACATATATACTAAAAAAAGTTTTAATATTTGTTCTGTATGTAAATATTTACAAGAATAGTGTTTTTATGAATTTAGTCTTCTATTCGGTTCGAGTTACCTTCGTTAAACTAGAAGGGTGCACCACAGAATGCATGCTGACACCACCGACTATTTTATAATAACAAATGCTTTTCATGTGACATTTTAAGACAGTAAGACAATAACATCTTTTTTTTTATGTTCTAGTTGACAATAAATTTACGATATCAAAAATTTCGTTTTAGCGTCTGTTCGGGCTCGAGACTATTCAGCTCGAGCCCATTTGACTCGTTGCCGATTCGAGATTGAATATTTGTATAATGTCTTTATTATTTGTATTAGTGACATTTAAAGCGAAGAATCGTGTTTAATTTGGTTGTACAATACGCTTGATAATTTGTATTTTATGTAAGGAGTGTTTTAATAATTGTATTAATTATATTTATCGACCAAAGTAAATTAATTGACTATATTAAATAACATTAATGAGGTGTTTGTTTTTTATTACGCATTAAAGTGGTTATCACTACGCTTCTTGTCCTCAGATATCCGAAAATTATGTCGATTGAATAACGCGATGTAGTTCTTCCTCTTTATAGTAAGTACAGTGCTTATTTTTTAAGACTTCTTTTTAAAGAAATCCTAAACACTTTATATAATAAGATAGATATAGATTAAAACCAAACTAAAATGAATATTTAATTCGGCTAGGATCGGCATTGGAAAGCCGGTTTCGAAAATACTAGTAATTATAAACTTCAGGGTTACGAAACAAATTGAATTTGTGGACTACTTCAAATGTGAAGCCCAATCTTAATAAATAAACAAAAGTAAAAGTAACATTCACGTCACAAGGGTAATTACGTACCTTCACACCGACCCAATCTTTACCCTATATATCCTTCCATCACCCCATCTACCCTTCTTCACACATATCTAATCCTCCCCTCTTTCTTCTTGCCTAACCTAACCCTAATTAGGTCAAAATCAATTTCCCCCAAAATATCAATTCACCTGTAAATTGAAACACCAAATCGATGGGTGGTGTTGCAGTTCTTCACCCTCACGATGTCCTCAAGGACCACAACAACAATAATTTATTCTCAACACCCGTCAAATCATCACGCCGTACAAACCCTAACCCTAATTTCACCAGATCTGATAACCGCAGAAAAAGCCCACCAACCGGGGTAAGAAGACACAAATCTACGGCGAACGTGGTCTCAGATCCACCCATGTCAACGGCTAAGAATCTTGTCTTGGGTCAGGTCAAGATCTTGAAACGTGGTGAGCCTTTAGATGAATCGTTGACCGTTCTAAAAGATATCAATCACCGGAAAGTTTCAACGGCAACGGCAGCAACCACGCCTATCGTTGATCGGAAAGCAAGCCGGAAAGTTACGCCGGCGAAAAAGAAGCCGGAAAAGGAGAAGAAAGTTTCACCAAACCCTAACCGTAACCCTAACCCTAATAATTTGAACAGTACTATAGATGAATTAAAACTAGACGATTTTGCACTTTCGTCTACGGATCGTTTAGGACCCGACCCGGAAATGGTTCCAAAGAAAAACAACATGGCGGACTTTTTCTTTGCGGGTTCTGCTTTTGTGGATTCGCCTCCCCCGAGTTCGGTTCCTTTGCCCGGCTTTTTTACAAAAAGTTTTGTGAAAGAAGATGCGAGTTCTGATCTTCGGAGAATGCTCGGTTTAAGCCTTGCTTAGTCTTTACTATTACGGCCCAGTTTGATAAAGAAACTATGTTGTTTGTATCGAATTCGATGTGTTTCCCTCCTATATTTTTTCGAGTGGGAAAGGTCGAATTTGGTCGGCAAGATTGTTTGGTTTATGTTGATTAGGAGATAAGGGTAGTTTTTATTTTATTTAAGTTGTGTTTATGTGGTTTCAGGTTAGGGATGTGTTTAACTGTATTGGAATGTAATGTAATACAGTTGTTGGTGATGAATAGTTTGTTTTGTGTTTTATGGTAATTGGTATGTAAGTAAAAGGTTGATGTTTAAGAAGTTGAATAAAAGTTTATATGTTTCTTGTTGAGTATGTTTCCTTGTGTTTTTGTTGGACATTAAAGAGGTTTGAAATCAATAATCCTTCGTTGTTTAGTTTGGTTATATAGAAGGGACCTGTTTATATTGACGGTCTGATAACTGAATATTGATGATCATATTTGTGCTGCAAGTGGGCGTATAACAGTATGCAGAGGATCACTTTTCGTGTTGAATTGTCCGTGTATTAAAGGACTGATGATACATGATTTTGTTTATTTTTGTTCTCATGACTAAAGAATTTAATCAATTGCTAGTTTTTTATAACATAGCGTAACGGCGATCCTTCGCTTGTTGGTGATCATAGTTTTTGGTTATCATATCTGTGTGATCATATGCATATGACAGAGGGCGGAGTATATGTGGTTTTACATTTTGGATCATGAGTGGTAAGTTTAATAAGTCTTGATGTCCCGGCTAACAGTGATAAAATAACTTGCCTAACTTTGATTCTTTTTGTGATCATGTTTTGCCTTGTTTGATTTGGATTAGGAAGCAGTCAAGAAAGGGCATTTGAGCTATTATGAGAAGGATGGAGGGACACCAACATTGACCGACATCAAGATGCTTTGATAAGGTATTTGCTTTTGGTATTGCTTCTAAGTTGAGGTATCTTTATTTTATTCCAGAAGGATATTAGCTTGCAATGAAAGTGGAATTGACACCTTTTACTTTTATCTTTCTTTTCTAATGATAATTAGGTACAGCTTAACAAAGTTGTTGGTATGTTGTCATCATTTCTTGGTTATTAAAATTTGAGGTGGGGATGGTTGGTAAGATATGAATGAATTGCAGTTGTGGTGTAGGAGTTCCATGTCCCACTACAATTTATAATTTTGTGTCATTTCATTTTTGAGTATCTATACCACACATGTTCACTGTGGCTTCTTTTTCATATACAATCGATAGGGCTGCAAACAAAGAGTAATGGAGTTTGTTCGTGTCCGTTCCCTTAACTACATTGATAGGGCTGCAAACAAAGAGTAATGGAGTTTGTTCGTGTCCATTCCCTTAACTACATTGATTAGCGTACGAATAACACTTCGAAATGACTTGTTACTTGAACTAAAAAATAATCAGACACACACAATTAAGGCTGTTATTCGTGTAAACCCGACCCGAATAAGTTTTATTCGGGTCGGGTTAATCGGGTTTGAGGAAGAAAAACATTACATGTACCCGACCTTGATAAAATGCGGGTTATTTGGATACAGGTTATTCGGGTTCGGTTCATTCGAGTATGGGTTAACCAGAAAATTAGTGGGTAAACTTTTATAAAATACCAAACAAAAATATGAAAAAAAGAAGTAAAAATCTCTTGTACGGATTAACCAGAAACGAATAAGGTTAAAACTCTCACTCAAAACTTGGTCTTAACAAGAGTTGTTAATCAGGTTAACCCGAATAATAGTTTTCAACCCGTATAACCCGACCTGGATAAGTTTATTTGGGTTTGAGTGAAGTCGGGTTTTGCGGTTCCGGGTATTTTTGACACCCTTGTACACAATGTCCACCACTTGGCGTCAATTTGCACCAAAGGTAGATTCATGTGACGAAATAGGACTTGAAATGCAAATATACCCGGACACCAAACCCATATGACACATAAACAACATATCCATAACCGGAGAATCATTTACAATACTTTTGACCATAGTTGTTAAGGCGGGACAGTAATCGTGGCCATCCTCATTACATCGCATTTCTCTCCAATAGCAAGACGACGAAGAGTTATCACGATCAATGGCCAAGTTAAATTAAAAAAAAAAAAAAAAAACAAACAAACAAAGATTGAAAGGAAAGTGTGTAAATATCGGTTGAAAAAACAACCGATATTCACTTTTGTGTTGCCTCGACCGATACTTGACCAACACCCCACAGTGGCAACGACCGACTTTAATGTCGGTCGTGTTGTGAAAATTGTGATGACTGACCGATGTTGAAGTGTCGACTGTTCCCAGCCTAAGATCTCGATCCTAATATTAGGATCTCACGATTTTACGATACTATAAGGCAAAACCGATCCAGATCCTACGTAGGATCTTAGCAAAACTAAGATCTTATAATATCCCGATCTTGATCAAAGGATCTTAAAATCCAATCCGATTCGATCTTACCGTAAACTAACAAACTACAAAATTATAGATTATATTTTATAGAATTTAAAAAACAATATGTGAATTTTCTTAAGCATTTCATATTTATAATTTAGCACAACATTTTCATGAAAAATTCATATAATTTTGTGTTTATGATATATAATAATTTGTAATAATATTACACAGATTATTAAAAAAATAACATTATAGTAGGATCTTAGGATCCCGATTCGATTTTACGACTGCAATCTTGCAAAACCATAAACGATCCTGAGTATAATCTCAATCTTGAAAACTTTGTTTTTGATAGCTTAATAGTGGGTGACATGTAAGATGCATTATAATCATCTCTTAATATGTGAGCTCTCTTCTCGACTATAAGACTAGATTTAGTGTTGAGTAAACTCACTACTACTGGATCAATTCCACATCAGCATTTATTCATTTCATTAAACTAATCATTAAATATACCTCACATTACATTTACACACAAACAACGAAAAAATTTCCGGTCAAATTTGTGTCCAAAACATCCTAAAAGTTGATCCATAGCGAAAGAAAAATGCATATTACGTTATGCATGCTCCATTATTTATGGTTTAGGCTACCTGTAAGGCTCGTTTTTATGGAGGGTGATCCATCACCCTTACCACCTTTATCATGCGCCACCATCTAAAAATAAGACAAATATACCTCACAAAAACAAGACTTGATCGTTCAGACGACCGAGTTCTCCAATAATTGGCCAAAGTACGCATTCTTCATGAATGACTATAGTAAGCAAGGCGTGTGTAAGGAGGTGTCAAATGGACCAACACGTGTGCGATGAGTAATATTATGGGTGGTACGGGTGTTGGCGGGGCAGTTCGGTTCGTTTAGTTGGAAAATTAATATTATCCATTGTGGGGCGGGTAATTCATTATTTTACCCGAAACCAAATCGTACTAGGCGGGTAAACGAACACGTGGGTTAACCATTATAGACATTTAATCGAATTTAACGTATGAACAAAAATATGTTCTAGAACCTAAAATGTCACTTTAGTAAAATAAAATCACATTGAATAAATTAACGACATATTAAAGTTATTTGGTCACAATAATTGCATTTAAATAGACATACAGAATAAGTTAATAATAAATATTTGTTCTGATTAATAAGTGACGACAACATTAAACAATTTTTACACATAGATGTTTAGCGAATGTTTATGTTAGAAATAAAATGCCGTTGTACAATAAAAGTAGTTTAATAATATAATCAAATCTTCTACTATTATTTGAATATTTAGTTAAAAACATTCATGTATATTATACACGGTTTGGTTCGGTTAACCGCGAATATCTAAAAATAAAAATCAAAATCGAACCGTGATAAGCTGATTTTTTTGATTTTGATTTTTTCGGTTTCAGATTAAGGTGTTCGACTTGGTTTTTTGGTTTCTCGGATATTTTGAACGCAATGGGTGGTCTAAGGTAAGTGATACGGATCCGGACGTTAGTGAGCAGGCCAGAAGACAGGACGAGCTAGTTGAAAGTGGCTAGAACCATTTGCCCGAATGAAGCCCACCCAACCAAGTAATGAAGAGAGTTTTAGTTCGTGTTTGTTTCGTTTACGCTGTCGATTTGTGTTTATCCCTTTAGTTTGCATGTTTATCTTTTGTTCTTAGGATTTCTATTTAAGCATTGTAAACTCTTTTGGTTGGATGGCTGAATTTTATTGAAGTTTCTTAGGATCAAAAGTGTTCTTGTTTATCTATCTCGGTTGGCTGAGATCCTTTTATTGTTTCTAGTATCGAACCACATCAAGTGGTATTCAGAGACCAGGACTCTCAGTATGTCGGGTATTGATCCCAACCGTCGATTCGCCGCCAGAGGCAACAATTATGAAGGACGCGACCCTCGTGATGCTGAGATCGAACGCCTCCGTCAACGGGTTCGTGAATTGGAAACTAATCCTTTTGACAGGTACGAAGTAAAGGAAGACAACATGGCAACAAATTCAGTTGCGGATGACTACAATGACAGGGTTGACGGGGATGATAATCTTTTCGCCCGACGCGACCATCGCCAACGCCAACCACCACACAGGCAACACAGACCACACCAGCGACAACAACAACAACAGGTAGACCCGCTTCGTTCGTTAGGTCTATGTACTGAAATCCCGGAGTTTGAAGGCAGGTTACAACCAGACGATTTCCTTTATTGGATACAAACTGTGGAGCGCATATTTGACCTTCGTGATGTCCCAGAACGCCTAAAGGTAAAACTTGTTGCAATTAAGTTAAAAAAATATGCATCGTTGTGGTGGGACCATGTGCAGACTCAGCGTTATAGGGATGGCAAACACAAAGTGGAAACATGGGAGAAGATGAAACGACTATTACGAGCTAAGTTCCTTCATGTTACATACAAACAAGATGCATACTTAGATTATCAAAATCTCAAACAGGGTTCTTTGTCCGTTGAGGAACTAATTACCGAATTTGAACGCATGCGCATGCGTTGTGGTGCGGAAGAAGATAGCGAGCAGTGATTGCGCTTTTGGGTATTCTCCGCACCGATATTATGGACATTGTTTCATTACAAGAATACTACTGCTTTTCGACGTATGCCAACTTGCTGCGGGTGGAACGCCAACTCGCTCACAAGAATAAGATGTCCTCCAAGTTCCCAGATATCCCGAACGACACTGAAGTTCTACCAACACCCGGTCGGCCCAATCAAAGCGACCCACCAGCTTATTCCTACTCCTCCAACAGGTCCCTCAGGTACTCTTCGGTGTTTCAAGTGTCAAGGGTTAGGTCACATTAAACGGGATTGCCCAAACAAACAAGTCCTCGCCTTTGTGGGCGACATGGAACCTAAGTATGACATGGAAGAGAGGAGATTCCGGAAGTTCTTTACCCGATCGGGTGAAATCATATTTCTCGCAGTTGCTTAGCTTGCTTTAGCTAACCCGCACGATGACACTACCGTTACGCAACAACATTTTCCGTACTAAATTGCCGCACGGCAAAAGGAAAGTATGTACGGTTATTATTGATGGCGGAAGTTGCAAAATATGGTAGCTACTACCATGGTTGAAAACTTGGTTTACCCATCCAAGACCACCCCGACCCGTACCAGCTTACATGGTTAAATAAAGGTAACATGGTTAAAGTTACTCATAAATGTTTGGCGAACTTTTCAATTGGCAATAAGTATACTGGATGAAATTTGGTGTGAGGTCATTCCTATGGATGCGTGTCACATTCTTTTCGGGGCGCCCATGGCTCTATGACAAAGCGCGCAAACATGTGATTTAAACACCTACTCTTCCGAAAATATGGTTCCATATTACTTTGGCTCCCCTAAACCCACGCGATGAACCGCCACATACAACCCCATTAACAAAGGGCGACTTTGTGGGCCTTGCGAAACACCAATCCTTCACACCTGTTTTCGGTTTGGTTGTAGTCGAAGAAAACCCAACACCAGGAACACTGCCCACCGAAGTGATCCCATTAGTCGATGAATTTGCAGATATTTTTCCTAATGACATTCCTGCATGGCTACCGTTGATGCGAGAGATACAACACTGCATCGATTTTGTTCCCGGTGCTAGTATCCCGAATAAACCTGCTTACAGAATGAACCCTAAAGAGTTTGCAGAGTTACATCGTCAAGTTACCGAGTTGCTCAAGAAAGGCCTTATCCGGGAAAGTATGAGCCCTTATGTGGTACCCGCGTTGCTCGTCCCAAAACCCAATGGTACTTTTCGTATGTGTATCGACAATAAGCGCGGTGAACAAAATTACCATTAAATATCGCTTTCCTATACCACGCTTTTGATGATCTCCTTGACCACCTACACGGGCCAAAGTATTTTCCAAAATTGATTTGAGGAGTGGATATCACCAAATTCAGATAAGAACTGGGACGAGTGGAAACCGCATTCAAAACACGCGATGGACTTTACGAATGGATGGTGATGTTTTCGGCTTATCAAACGCCCAAGTACTTTCATGCTTAATGAACCATATTTTCAAGCCATTTATTTGGCGGTGTGTTGTCGTCTATTTTGACGACATCTTGTTTTTTAGCAAAACTATGGAGCTACATTTATATCATCTTCGCCAAATTTTTACGGTTTTACGAGATCAGAAGTTATATGCCAACAAAGACAAATGTCAATTTTTGTCACAGGAAGTAATATTTTTGGGTTACTTGGTATCTGGAAATGGCATTCGCATGGATAAAAAAAAGTCGAAGCTATCACAACGTGGCCGACACCATCTTCTTTACACGACTTGCGAAGTTTTCATGGCCTTGCACCTTTCTATCGGCGTTTTATTGAATTTTAGTACCTTGGTAGCCCCTACATGCACCTTCTTAAAAGTAGTAAGTTTGTGTGTCTCGCAACCTCTTAGGCCGCCTTCAAAGGCTCAAAAAGTGGTCATCTGAAGCTCCCGCCCTCGCCTTGCCAAACTTCACCATGTGTTTCAAGTTGAATGCGACGCCTGTGGTTAGGTATTGGTGGTGTTTTAAGTCACTGGGTCGTCCAATCGCCTTCTTTAGTGAAAAGTTTAATGACACCAAAGCGACGTTATAGCACCTATGACAAAGAATTTTATGCTATTGTTCAAGTCTGAGATGGCGACATTAT
This sequence comes from Chrysanthemum lavandulifolium, assembly GCA_022545495.1. Classification (NCBI taxonomy): domain Eukaryota; kingdom Viridiplantae; phylum Streptophyta; class Magnoliopsida; order Asterales; family Asteraceae; genus Chrysanthemum; species Chrysanthemum lavandulifolium. Next base: position 115,356,488 of record CM040242.1, read on the forward strand.
TTACTACCTAACGAGTTTGTTTTATACCGGATCATCAAGCTTTAAAATTTATTCAAGGGAAAGCTAAGCTCAACTGCGAGGCACGCAAGATGGGTCAAGCATTACAGACTTCACTTTCGCCATCCACCACAAAGCAGAAATGCAAAATACGTCACGACGACTTAGCGCATTTCGACCGGCGCCGTGACATCGTCCACTATTCATGTGGCCGGATTTGAACCACTAAAACAGTTACGCTGATGATCCAGATTTCAAAGATGTACGGGAAAATGTGGAGTCGCCTGCTTTCGAGATTTTGTTCGACGCGATGGGTTTCTTTTAAAGGCCATCGGTTGTGTGTCCCATTATCGCCATTCCGGAAGCTATTATTGTTGAGTGTCACCAAGGTGTTGGCGGGACATTTGGCCGCACAAAATAGTTTCTTTAGTTAGCGAGCGATTTTTTGGCCAAAGCTCGCTCGCTGGCGTGATGAAAGTTCTAAATGTCTGCGTCGCCATGTTGCCAAGACTCATCATACCAACCATGGTTGTACACCGCTACCCACGCCAACCGGACCGGAAGATGCGAGTATTGATTTTGTCCTCGATTACCGCTTACACAACGGAAAAAGACTCCATTATGCTTGTTGTGGATCGATTCTCAAAATGGCTCACTTTGTCCCATGTTCATAGACGCTCGACGCTCGAGGTGGCGCGATTGTATTTTTCGAGATCGAATTTGCATGGAGTTCCAAAACAATCACTTCCGATAGGGATGTGAAATTTGTTAGCCATTTTCGCGACACTTTGAAACGCTTGGGGGCAAGTCGCAATTTAGTTCTTCACATCACCCACAAACGGATGGTCGATCAAGTCACTAATCGTAGTTTGGGTAATCTTCTTCGTTGTCTCGTGGGTGATAATAAAAGCGGTGGGATCTTGCTATTCCACGTGCCGAGTTTGCTTATAACAGTCCACTCATAGTTCAACGGGTGCGCCCTTTTCTCGTGGTTTATGGTCGAAACCCGCTTACTCCGCTTGATCTAGCACCATTGCCTAGGGTCGAGACGTTTAGTCTTTGAAGGGATGATCGGGCAAGACAAATCAAGGAGCTTCAGGAGCGGGTGGACCGATTACTAAGCATAACTTACAATATCAAGCTCACAGTACAAGCATAAAGCGGAAGGTGGTTTTCGGGAAGGTGATCCGGTGTGGATTTTCCTAAGGCTCGACCGCTTTCCAAAGTCGCGTTTTGGCAAATTGCAACCTCGCTACCGACGGGCCGCTTCGGGTTTGCACGAATTAATGACAATCCATGCAAGCTTGAATTGCCAGTCATTATGGTGTCTCGGCCACTTTTAATGTTGCGATTTATCACCTTATACCGAAGGGACGAGTCGTCGTCGACGACTGGGACGAGTCGCTTTTTGTAGGGGAGGATGATACGGATCCGGACGTTAGCGAAAGGCGCGAAGATGTGACGAGCTAGTTGAAAGCGGCTAGAACCAGCCCACTGAATGAAGCCCAATCCAACCAGTAATGAAGAGAGTTTTAGTTCGTGTTTGTTTCTGTTTCGTTTAAACTGGGATTTGTGTTTATCCCTTTTAGTTTGCATGTTTATCTTTTGTTCTTAGGATTTTTATTTAAGCATTGTAAACTCTTTTGGTTGGATGGCTGAATTTTATTGAAGTTTCTTAGGATCAAAAGTGTTCTTGTTTATCTATCTCGGTTGGCCGAGATCCTTTTATTGTTTCCAGTATCGAACCACATCAGTAAGTCTCTCCTTAAGGCTATCTCCGATCTTTTTCTCCATTTTTTTTTCTTTTCATATTTGAATAATCTATACTATATATAAAACAAAAATGGTCAAAATGAAAAATGAAAAGTCAAGAAAATGAAATGCTGAAAATGATTGAAAAGGAAATGTTGAAACAATTAATTATAAGCAATTTCGACTATTAATACGCATAAGTTTCAAAATGAAACTATTAATATACATCGAAAACGGGATTGACCCGCGACGCTCAAACCTGGCGAGTTGACCCAGTTTAATTTGACCCGTTTATTCGACCCAACCCGGTTTAAATTGACCCGTTTTTAGACCGGAATGGTTTAACCGGCTGAACCACTCGGGTCGAACCGGGTTTCAAAACATTATGTTTAATCTCAAAATTCTCAAACTTTTATTATTTTTCGTTTATAACCCATAAATTCTTTTTATTACTAAAATTATCCGTCGCTATAAAATTTCGTTGTTATGCATGGGTACTCGTCTAATAAAAACGTAAAAGACATATTTAACTATCCTTCACATTTGAAGGTTTGTTTTGGAAGATTGATTTATATTATCTAATTTTTGTTATTGAAAGATACTCTTCTATTATTCAAATTAAACGTAAATGATCGTCTGAATCATCCGAAAACAAAGTTAGATGTTACCAGGAGCAAACTTTTGACGTGGTCGCCTAAATAAATATTTTATATTTCGTGTTAACATTAGTTTATGAAACGATAAAAATCATCGACTCGACATTGTTGTCATGTGTAATCATTATTTTTTTTTTTATGAACACAAACTTTTGAATTTTGTCATCAGATGTAGTTAGTGAATTTGTGTTATGTAGATGCACCAAAGCTTAGCGTTACATCGTTAGTCCTTATTTACCAACGATCGTTAGTAAACAACTTAAAATTTCATTCTCTTATGTTTTTATTCGCTTTCATCCGTTATTATACGCCGTCCGCTTATACTTTTGCCGTCCGCTTATACATTTTGGTCCAATGCTTTCATCCGCTTTTACATTTCGTTTGTTTACTTACGCTTTCACGTTTAGTCCGTTATTATACGCCGTCCGCTTTATACATTTTGGTCCAATGCTTTCATCCGCTTTTTACATTTTCGCTTGTTTACTTACGCTTTAGTCCGTTATTATACGTCATCGTGCTTTTATAAAAATGGATGAAGGTGTAAGAAAAAGATGAAGGTGTAAGAAAACAGATGAAAACTTAAAAAAAAAAAAAGACGAAAACGATAAAAGAGTATAAAAACAGATTTAAAACATATAAAAAACAGATTTAAAAACGTTAGAAAATCGAATAAGACATTTAAAATCGACGAAACGATAAAAACGGATTTAAAAATATAGAACGGATGAAAATGATAGAAAACGATAAAACCGGATGAAAACGGATGAAAACTTATAAAACGGACTAAAACGATAAAAGCGAATGAAAACGATAAAAGCTTTAATAAAACGTAAGAAAACGGACGAGAATGTAAGAAAACAGTATCGAAACGTAAAACGGGAAAAGCAACGGATGAAAAGTATAAAAACGGACAAAACGATAATAACGGATGAAACGAATAAAAACGTAAGAGAACTAAATTTTAAGTTATTTACTAACGATCATAATATAAAAGGACTAACGATGTAACGCTAAGTTCGACCAGTACATATAATAACACAAATTCACCTAACTGGCTACATACAATGACAAAATTCAAAAGTTTGTTATAAACGAAAAAAAAAATAGTTGGCTACACAACGACAACAAAGTGTCAAGTTCGATTTTTTATTATTTTCCTTAGTTTATTACTATTTACTAGTAAATCACATTAAATATATGCACTAAGAGCACAAGGTGTCAAAACGAGCCTAAGGCTCGTCGTCGTGCCACCTCTGCGTCACATCAGCATCCCATTTTTCCACAACTAACCACAACAAACCCCCTCCTCACTCATAACAAACCTCAGCCTCTTCATTTGAAACCCACCACTACCACTTTATTTTTTTTATTCAATTTTCATTTTCAAATAAACTAAATAAACTCATTTCATTCAAATTAAAAATACAATACATAACATATTAATATTTATTTCATTCAAATAATACAAATAACATTTTTTATAAAACAAAGTTCAAAAAATAAAAACATAACTCCATTGGCCCAAATTTGACTGAGAAAAAGAAAAAAAATATATATATATCACATTTCTTCTTCTTCTTCACTTCCTCGCGTATACACACACACTTGAAAATCAAAAAGAAAAAGAAGAAAAATGAAACCGCTTATACATCAATTAGGTCCCACTTTGTCGAAGATTTTGATTGTCGTCACCACGACGAGCTGGCAACGAACGAACGACGGCGAGACACCACGGTGTCAAAACGAGCTACCGCGAGCTCCAGCGATGGATGGCGAAGGGAGACGATTTATGACACCGGTGCTCTAATTTATTTTATTCCTAATGAGTTGGTGGAATGTGACATCAACAGACATTTGCGGGTCTTCTATTTAATTTGGCCACATATCTATTTCGTTCATTATTTTCTTCGTTAGTTGAGACCGACAAGGTTTTTTCTGCGTTCATGTTTCTTTGGGTAAAGCGATTTTTTCTTAATACGAATGTACCCAGCCTAGCTGAGATATTGTGTGACCGTGTTTGATTATTTTTTTGACAACTCTAACTGAGATCATGGTTCTGAAAGGCTTGTAAAGGTTTTACAAAGGCTTCGCAAAAATGTGTTGATCATGTCGTCACGCTGCTTTATGTCATATATTTTTATAAACTCGATATATATGAAATGAGTTATACGTTCTACACACCACTTTTAAATAAAATACTTTTTTACAATTTCCAAAGCTTTATATTTTGACTGATTCAAACATTTTCACATTTTTGATGAACATCTTTTTCATACTACCACTAGTGATATTTTCTTTCTTTTAAAAACGTCACTATCAAAAAACATATCAATATTTATTAAAGACTCAAATCCATAACACCATAACACCAATAACACTGCCCACGCCACACATCGCCTTTAACATTTAACATTAACATCCCCAAAAACACTCCCATCCATAACATCACAATAACACCATAACACCAATAATATTTTATATTTTCAATTTCAACCCCCAAACTAAAACAAATACTTCATTTATTAAACTAAAACAAACATTTTATTAAAACTAAAAATATATTACAATACGTGATTAAAAAAAAAATACAACGAAATAAAAAAAAAAAAAAAAAAAACAACACTTCAAATAAAACGTTACAACAAATTAAAGGAAATACGATCTACTAACGAGGTTTCAAGTTATATTTTGCGATGATTCGATCTTTTCGTCATTGATCCACCGCACCACCATGGATCTTGCCCGTCAAGAAGGCCATCAAAAACTTGATCTCTTCCAACCTTGTTAATGTGAGATCTCTTTCCGCTACCCGACACGCCGCTCGGAGGCTTCGCTTGATACGAAACTCGCTTGCCATAGTTTCAGAAATAAGTCGACGAGCCTCCTCCAAAGGCTTGTTCCCCAAAGATTTGTTGTAGTCTCGGATCGTGCTTTCTTGGTAGCACGCTTCTTTCCCATGGGCCGTTAACATCATTACCAAACAAAGCCTCGCTTGTTTGGCTTGGACTTCACGGCTAAATCAACCGGCCCTGCCTCCCATTTCTTATAATGACGCAAAACATCCCAAGCGCCATCGAGACCAAACAAGGTTCTCTGCTTTCCTCACGATACCATTGCTTTGCCCGCTTCATCACATCCACCTCACTTTCACCGCTTCGTTGATCCCGCTTGCGCGCACGCACGTAACAAGAGTGAACTTTGTGCATATCTTGTTCAACGCTGTCCATTTGCTTGACATCATGTCCTTGGTGCGCCGCTGAAAGTCGAGTCTATTAAACTCATTTCAACCCGATACCAAAACGTATCTCTAGGTTGGCACTTTCCAACTTTTGGATCCTCCAAATGCCTATGTAACACCTGCAAGTAATGCTTCTCACGAATTCCAACGATTGTAACGACAACCTCCTCATCGTAATCAATTGGTTCTGCTCTGGGTCTTGGATTTTTGGATTTTCGCTAATACGACCTTTTCCTTTTTGGTGGAGATGCGGGTGTCTCAAAGAACATCTTGTGTTTCAGTCCATGATTACTGCGACCGCCAGTGAATTGTAGGTTTTGAAAGTTGGTGTAAGGTGCTTTGTTGGTTTTGTTGTTGCCAAAACAAGAATCTTTGTTGTTGTTGTTACATTTCTTCGCTTGATAAGCCCAGTGGGTTGGGGTTTGAAGATGAACCAAAGCCGTCGGGTTAGATGATGAACCCGGTTCGGTGGATTCCACCCATCATTGAGAAGATTGAAGAAGTATCGCTGCTCCCGACATTGTTTTTTTTGCGCAGCTAATTGAAGTTGAAAGATCGAGAGTATCGAGAGGATTTAGAAGTGGAAGTGTGAATAAAATGGTGTTTTGATCATGATTTATAGTGGTAAAAAGGTTTTTGATTTTTTTATTTTTTATTTTTTTTTATCAATTCTAGCCGTTAGGGACTAAAATGAAATTTTTTAAAGTTAACGGCTAGTAGCCGCTAGAGGGACTAAAATGAAAATTTTTGATTTTTTTGTTTTTGTTTCGCCGCTTAACGCTACGCATTGAAAGGCAACGCCAGGACCAACGACGTTAACCCGCCTCCTCTTCCATCGGTATAACGCCGATAACGGCGTTAAAAGCCCCCTAACGGGCGTTAGGGCGTTACGAATGAGAGTGCTCTTACAATTTTCTTTCACTCCATTGTCTTCCCTGACCAAACGAACCATCACCGAAGGTGTTACCCGAACAACCAAATACCACCACTAGCTTTGCCAATCAAATCCGACCAAAACCCCACAACCAAACCACCAGAGAAACCGTCACACGCTAACACGTGCCGACGACACAACGCTTGGAACACCACGCGACGACGACAAAAGTTGCCAACATTGTTTCTCCGCACGAAACGGCCACCAATCACGATACGAGAGGTGGTGCAACTACTATATATTGGATCTGCAACTTGAAACACCAGATTAATATACCTTAAACTACGAATAACTAATTGAGGGAAATATGTGTTGGCGGTTTTGTTCTCAGCTCGCGCTTTGATTTGGCTTTTGCCGTAGTTATGATTTTTCGAAAGTGAGATTTGGTTTTTAGAAAGAGAGTATGTATATATCGTAGTTGTGTGAGAGAGAAAATATTATATCGAGTACATTCTAAATATATGGTTGTTTGGTTCAATTTATTAGATGTAGATAGCCCGAGCCCCGATTGTGGGCTTGAGTCCGTTAGAGTTTTTAGGGTTGTTAGTAGGTTTGTGTAATCGCATTATAAACACCGTATCAACAATACAATATCTCTTACGGAATGTTTAACATGATTTGAAGCGTGCCCGATCATCGACCAGCGGCTAAGTCGAGTCGCCTCCTTTATGTTACCCCGTCAAACTTTAGCCGCCTCTATGCTTTGATTTTATTTTTTCTTTGATATGTTGCGATGAATTTGTCTCCGCTGTCGCTTTGATGTCTTCATCACCAATATGTTATTTGCTTTTGATGTCGCTTGAAGAATCGTCATTGTCGCAGATTTCTTCATAAAAAAATTATGTGTTTATTACTTTCAAGTCTATTTAGTTTTCTAGTCCAATCCGAGCTTTCGCGATTTTACCGCTCGAATTATGAGGTAGTATTAGATGTAGATGACCCGAGCCTGGTTGCGGGCTTTGGGTCAGTTATAGTTTCTAGTAAGTTATATGTAATTACATTATAACTCTCATATCAATAATAAAATATCTCTTACGAGGTTTTCATCACTTAACACTATTAAGTACTCCACCAAGAACTTGCATTTGAAAAATCATGGAACTCGCTTTTGAAAGAAACATAGGTGAATAGTAATTTGTGTTCTTGTATTGTTGTGGGTTTTCTTGGCATGGGTCTCATTTTATTAACAATTTGTTAATAAACTTCTGGTTGAGAATTATTATGTTGATTAGGGTCTAGCGTTGGCAAGTGTCAATATTGGATCATTTTTTATTTATGCCTCGAATCAAATTTTGTTTATAAAATTTTACTTTTTTCCACGTTTTCAGATTCGTTATTGTAGTGCACATTGTTTTTTATTTATTAACGGGTTTGCTAACAAGTGTTTTAAAGGCACCCATGGTAGTTTGTCTAAAGGTTTATAACAAAATAAAAAAGTTTAAAAACTTGTAAACCAAAGTGAGCGTCAATGTTAAACTTATGGGGGTTTCATAATTTTAATGTTTGTGTTAAGTGGGATGTTTATAAAACTTTTCAGTCGTGAGGTAAAGATGGTTGTAACTTCACGGGTCTATTACCCCAAAAGGATGATTAACCGATTACGTGATATTGAAGAAACTACATTATAGTTGTGAAAACGTCACCAACATAGTACGGTGGATTGCTTTCAAGTTTCAACTTTTTAAGTCTATATATAGAGTATAGACATATATAACTTCTTTTGGATGCTCGAAAGGAATATTCAACTTCATATGTTTCACGTTTAATAGTTTGGTTCCTTAGTTCGGGAATTAAAAAAAAAAAAAAAATCACTTTTTTTTAAATAGAGAAATCATCAGTTTGATACACTTTGGTCCACCACAAATTAGCAATTACCTCATTTCATTTTTATCTGATGCTATTTTAGTTTGTTTAAAAATAAATCGTCCACTTTTAACAAATGACACTAAAGGAAAGACGTAAAAAGAATACCCAAGAGTATTGACGATGACTCAAGTCGAGAAGATAATGACAAAAAGAAGTCAAGAAAGTAACGACAAAAATTATGTTAAGAAGATAAGTCAATCGGTAAGTTCGGTGATTTACCCAATAATCCCAAAGAATCACCTTCACGCGACCCCTTTCGTCTTGTTAACATACCGAGAGAAAAGAAAGGAAGATTAGTGGTGAATCGAGACCAAACATGCGCAAAACCCACGGATCAAAAACCAAGAACACCATTAATCACCTTTGATCTTCATGTTTCTTCATAAAAAAGGGAGGATAGGTGGCAGTGGATGGCCGGAATCTTTGGCCGGAGTTGGGTGACGACGCCGACGAGATGAGAGGGTGAGGCAGGAAAGAGTAGGTGTTTTAGGGTTACCAACAATTATTAGAAACCCTAAAAAGGACCAATTGTGTAAATTTTGAAAGTTCAGGAGGCGGCGAAGAAATTATATCACAGGGACCAAATGCGTAATTTATGTATACTTTTGCGATTTAGCCGTTCGGGACACGTTTAGGCTCGATAACGATCAATTCAAAACACGAAATTATGCCATTGTGTTCCAAATGATTTTTGCCAATAAAAACGAGTATTCACACGATGAGAAATCAGTTAGTGATGAAAAATGATCAATTTTTTATTATTTTGATGATTTTGGTTGTTTTGGTTGATGTGATTGGGTTCTTGATGGTGAATTGAACGGATTTGTGAGAAAATTTTATGAATTGTGATGATTTATGGTGGTTGTAGTGGTGGTCTGAGTTAGTTAGGGTGGCCGGAAGTTGTTATAGTGGTGGCCGGAGTTTGTTGGTGTTGATCATAGTTGGTTAGAGTGGATGTTTGCTCTGATACCATATTGACAAATGAAGGAAGTGATAAAATGTGTTTCATTTCATTAAACTGAACTGATTACATCATGGACTACCTATACATGAAAAGTCAAACTAGTAAAAGTCAACTATACTAATAAAACAGTAAAGTAACTAACTAGCTTCTGATACAAAGTTACATTACATTACACTACAATACACTAAGCTGTTGTTGAGAAGGACTTTCATCTTTGAAGGCTGAGAAGCTCTGTATATACTTTGTACACTTTTCATTGTTGACTATTGAGTAGAGGTAGTGTTTGGATCGCTATTTATCTTCACTTTATCTCTTATTATATAAAAGATGGAACATCAAAATGTTAACGTTAAATCAGGTTTTCAGGTTTTGAAGTCAGGATTGCATCAAGAAGGATTGGTTATGTAGAGACTGGTTTGGTTTTGGTCATCTCTTGTTTGAAACAAGACATTTTTTATATGAATGAATAGCTTCATTTAAGCGAAACATTAGGGTTGGAAAAAGTTCGAGTTCAGGCCACACTTAGTCCAAATCAATTTGGTTATAAACTAACACACCAAACTGGTGTTATAAGGTCGGATTAAGATCCTCCAAAGTTCAAATAAACATGATATATCATGTTGACCATCATATCGGTTTAGGATCGTCTCAAGTTCAAATGAGACCAATCGAATTTTGGTTGCACTGTCGTTAACAACTCACCTTCCCATTGTAGTCAATATCATCAATAACTTTTATTGCTCATAAACAAGGCTGTAAATAGCAACAAAAGAAAGAAAGAAAAAATGTTGCATATCCATACAAGAAAAATGACGACAAACAACATAACGAGTTAAAAGCATCATGTTTGTATCGTTATTAACCTTTAACATTACATTAATCATTAGCTACAAAAACCAAAATTAGACACAAAAACAAAAGATAAAGACCCTCAACCTTCAAACAAATATATAATTAATCTATCTTTACCGAAGAAAAGAGACGATGAACAAAAAAGAAGGATGTTAAAAACCCAACTGCACCCGTTGCAAGCATAATTGCTATGACCATGAACAACGAATAACCCAAGTAGAGCATCGCGGACACAGGTCCACTCAAGGTTTTAAGATCAAACACGAGATAGTTGATCGAATACAAGAAGATATATAAGGCAACCGAACCAGATGCAAAGAACGATTTCCACCACCATTTCCAATCCTCGACACAAAGGTTCATATAAGTAAGAACTAGTGATACCTCCGCGCAAACTGTCACAAGTAAAATGAGAACCACGAACAAAAATCCAAAAACATAGTAGACACGCCCGAGCCAAATGCTTGACATAATAAAGAAAAGCTCAATAAAAAGTGTCCCAAATTGGAGTGTTCCGGCCCCAAGTACCAAAATCCAAGAGGGCACTTGAGCCGGGATTTCTAGCGATTTGATTGGTTCGAACTGGAAACTCGAGGTATGGGGCTTTTGTGGCCATGAATCCACCAGTTAGTGTTAAGGAAGAGAGATACCAAACCAAAGTAGGATAAGAACAAGAATGTTGTAAATGGATAGCCCCGTGCTACCACTTCCCCACAAGAGAGAGTTAATTATAATTAGTATCAAGAATGAGATACCAGGAAAGAAACAAGCAACTCGCCATGACACAGAAAACCATCCTCGTTTTTCACCGTTCCCGAGTGTCCGCCATAGCCAAACCGCAATGTAACCAGCGACAATGCCCAATAGTACATAGAACACAAGCATGCCTGAAAATTTCAGTAATCAAACCAATTCATGTTTATTAAAAACGGCCAAAAAGGAACATATCAAATGGGTTGAAATTCACCCATAATGTATATTTAACGCATAAACCTCCTAAACGCTTACTTAAATAATTAGATTGTTATCCGTTTTTCACCATGACATAGTATTAGTTTTGTAATCATATTTGACTAACTACTTATTTATGAAAGCTAAAAGAGTTATCTACAAAAAGTGGTTTTGGCCAACCATACTTGATATATGACATATTACCCAACCCGTCTATTTTGCCACCGAGTTTTGATGTATAGATAGAAAAGTATAGAAATTATTACCAGTGAGTAGGGTTCCACGTGAAGCCGGAGACATGAATCCCAGAGCAGCAAAGAAGATCAAAGCAACCCCATTACAAGAATTCTACACCCATCCGCCACCATTATACAAAGAAGTTGAGGGTTGTTTGGTGATCGAAAACGCCATTAACAACAAGCTTCCACCCTGATAACTCCTCGCTCATGTGAGCTTGAGCTTCCTTATCCAACTCCTCATAACGGGCCAAATCCTTCTAATCGTCCTTAAGAATATCACTAAGACTATACCCGCAAGAAAAGTAATAACCATTAAAGAATTCAATATTGAAAACCAATGAACTTTTGCACCTTCCATCTTCAAATACGCATCCCACCTCGAAGGCCACTTTATATCACTCATCACAAACGAGACTTCATAACTATAAGTCACGGGTTTACCTTCTTTCAAACCCATTCCAACAGAAACAGGATCACATTTAATTGGAGACGGGTATTTGCCATATGTTTTAACATTCTTTAGTTTATTGAGATCATGATTCACACTACAAGGGACAACCTCAAATCCAACAACCACATAACCATCGTCAGTGGTGGTATCATTGGTGGGAGTGATCAACTCAGCCCCATCCCCGGTCCCAATAACACCCGCAACATTTTCATGCTCGTACTTATGAACCAAAACCGTAAACTTCAGATGATTAAACACATAATAAACATCTTGAACCTTAACTCCTACAGGATAACCAGTCCATCTAAGAAATAACCCATCTTTTTCCATATACCTAATGGCGGGAAGATTATCAAGATTTAAGTTGACTTGATACATTTCATCGATTCGTTTTGTTAAAGTCTTGAACTCCTCACTAGATATTGGATTTGTTTTACACAAAAAGATTTCCGATTCATTTTTGTACATCTTAAACCGATATGGGGAGTTCTCTATGCGATCTCCCATTAGAAGCTCACCTAGATTTTCAGCACTATCTTTAATGCCTTCAAGAGGCTTACAAAAAGGCAAAGTGTAATACCCATATGGTATTTCTGTATCTATAGAGGTTAACGAGTTAACTTTAATGGATAATTGATCACCCGTAAAGTATCTGTGGGGAAAACTACCAGGAAGATAATATCCATCCACAACTTTAAGAATAAAACACGAAACCGAGACCAAGAACAAAATCTTAAATAGGTTTGAAAACCCCATCAAGAATCACCCCAAACAGATCTTTTTAATGTACCCAAATGCAATGTACTGGATCTAATTAACCTGTATGTGATCACAGTATTATAATGTAATTTCAGTTTGGGTACTCGTAAAATCACATTTACATTTTTAAGCATCAAACATGCAAGCATAGCCAGATCTAACATCTGTAAAAATTCTTAGCACTGAATCACTGATCACTTTCAATTCTACTATAGAAATCATGAAACAGTAATACAATTTTAAGAATCATATAATGTTGAATACATGAATGTGGATCTGATATATAACAGATTTGGAAATTATAGAATAAGATTATAAATCGCAAAAACAAAAAAAAAATGTGAAATGAAAACCAAAATCTGAAATCTTAGTAAATATTTCATGCAATGTGAAATTTTGCCTAACATATATTATTAAAAATAATCCATGATATAAATATGAAACGGGGTAACAAAATAAAGAATTTAGTAAAGGTGAATCAAAGCAAAAGAGCTGACCTTTTTGAGATATTTGATCACTAGAGGCATGCAGAATTGGCAAAATAATGAAAGGTGATATGAAAAGAAAGAGATGAGGAGAGTGGTATTTATATGTTTGCATATTTTTTTAATTTTTCACATGTTGATGCTTTTAAGAGAATCCATGAAGTGTGGCATAAGTTGTTATAGTATACCTCAATGCATGTTAACTCAAAGGTGACAAAACAGCGAAAAAGATAAAAGTAATTTTTGATTTTATATAAAAAGAGAAAGGTCGTTTGCTAATTTATACCACTAAGTACTCCATTAGACAACATGTGATTTATAAATTTGCTGGTCTATGAATGATCTCATAGAAGATTTGATGATTAAATAAACAAATAGATTAATTACATATTTAAAACCCTTTTCAATAGTTTATAGAAAAGGTATAGATTATATGGACAAGGAAAAAGCAAACAAAATAAGCTACCCAAACACCCTTTATGACCAGGTAAACAAGACTTGATCTCAATCACCCTCGGTCTTATTAGTATTCCAGCTGGATCGTAAAAGAGAGAAATTGAAATCTTAATGAAAATTCTAAAGAGGGCAAGCCGTTTAGTTTGAGGGAACATATCGTCCGTCAAAGCTTCGGTTTGTCTTCGCGAGCTTGTGTGACAGATTCCATTTCTCCAACTCCAAATGACCCATGAAACCGCCACCAATACCTCCATTCATCAGACTAAATATTCTTTTTGTTCTTGCTTTTTTCACACTTTTGGTCACTACAGCATCACCATTATTCTGCGATAGACATTTGAAAAGACAATGATATTACCTGAAGCTGTATAAATGCTAATCGAGTCATTTGAGTCAAAGTACTACCCAAATGACCCATTTACCCATAATTGGATCTAAAATTGCCACATCCACATCAAGTCACTGCTTTTTTGGGGGGGTAACCATGGTTTCCAACCTTTTGTTTGACTAATTCACGGGGTTTGAGCCCACCGCCACATATACACAAACCGGGTTAAAACCCTCCCCTTTTTGGAAAGGTTGGCGTGTGGCCACATAAGAGTTGTTTGCACCAAAACTTGAGACCTCTCACATTTTAGTGATAATAGTCACAAACCTTTTACCACTAGGCCAACCTTGAGTGGCTCTTCCTTTAGGATTATCAAAACGCAACAATTATCTTTGTCAGTGACTGCATTCAGAACCAAAAAATAAAAATACATCTCTGAATCCTCTGATTATTGCAAGCAAAACAACATGAATTAACTATATCCTACAAACCTCTAACTAATCAAACTAATACGAGATACAAAAAAGAGAAGAATTTTCTTGCACATCCAAAACAGATTAACACAATAGGTAGAGAAGGAACTTACTTATTTTTTTGGTCAAGCTACACACATTAGGAGATGACTTCTTCTGGTATGCCACCGCCATTTTCACTAACTCATGCATAGTCCAAAGACAGATTCAATATAAACCGCTTCCAAATGAATAAACGATGAATTGGTAATAAAAAAATAATTAAGCATCAGTAGACCCACAGTATTATCATCAACAATGTGGTTATATACAAACTTAACACCAAATATCAGATGGAATAGGAATTAGAAAGTGGTTAACTCTCACCTGGTGGTCGTTATGCTAAATATAACATGAAAACAATTCCAGATCATGCAAAGCCCAAACAGCATTTAAGCATAGACACAGAAGGAATCTCATAAACGTGGAAATACAAGATGATAACAGTCAACGTTAAGTACACAGAAAAAAAAAAAAAAAAAATCCCTTTAAGCTTCTACAAATTCAAAACAATTCCCAACCAACATGAGTTATAGAACTATGCAAGATATTGCTTTTTTAAACAAAACTGATCTAACACGACTTGAGCTTGTGCAGATTCAAACAATTCCCAACTACGATAATTACCATCATCTCGTATTGGCTTAAACAAATTGGATTTGACATAAGCTTGAGCCACGATGGATGCTTAATAACTCTTCACGCCTCTCTGGATCAACTACAGGAACATTTATAGTCAACCTCTCCAAACTAACACCATGTTTCAGCAGATACCTTATAAAGGTGAACTCGAGTTGCGATACAGAGTCCTGATTGAGAATTACAATTTCCTTAACCTTTAAACGCAAACAAGACGGTGCCTCCCATGGTGGGTTCCAATTTATGCCAAAGATAGGCTCTCCACGAGGCCCCTAATGATAAAGATGTACAAGTGATTAGACATGAGCATGTGAAAAATGACACCTGCACTTCCATTGGACTCTTAAATGAAACATTTTCAACTTTAGAATTGATATGAAGTGTCCCTTTTTAAGAAAAAATATGTGACTGCAGTGGACTTTATATGTCAAAGGACTTAACTTTGTGATTAGGAAGTGTTTGTATTTGTTTTCCAAAAGTGTATAAATAATATTTATGGTAACAGCTGTAACAAAATGAACTGTGACATATAGTTTGGACACGGTGTTTCAGATCAATGCTCTAATGTTTAAAAAATCAGATTACATAGGGAACTTTTTTCAAAAACATATACTCGCATATATTTCTCTATGGGCATTATTCGAACCAAAATCCAGAGATTCCTTCATCACGTGGGAGTAAAAGTGACTCAAATTATGTTACTGTAAAACAATATGTACACAGACAACTATAGTTCACTTCGAATGAGACACATAATTTAACCTTAAAAAATCATACAACGAAGGCAAAATTTGCTTATCAAAACACAAAAACAAGGTCACAAATCACAATAATAAGTTAATGAGTTGTAAAACACAGATTCAAACACCCAAGAAAATATAAGGAGCCACAGACGTGATCTTATAAATCAACACATCACTCTTTTTTTCCAATTCGTCTTCTTGATGTCGTTTATAAAGAAAGTTAAGTGTATGCATAAACTTACATCCATGAAGGTAATATGCTCAAGATTAGGCATTTTGTTCAAGAGAACCCGCAGCAAATCCAAGTGCCAACCACAGTCAATAAAAATCACAAGTTTCACGAGGTTAGGGAACATGGGCAAGTTTGAACCATCTACGGAGCTCAGATTCTGCATAAACCAAACACTTCACAAATTACTTTTAAGCTTCTTTTCACTAACCATATCGCTTTCATTGTTACGTAAAAGCTTCTTTAACTGTTAGTACTTATTTTGTTAAAACTAATTTAACAAAAATAACATGTTTTTATTGTCATAAATGGACAAAAAAGCATACCTTTATACTATAAGTATCCAATGTCAATAACTTAACACCTGATAGGTATGTCATGAATTCAGTAACAAAGTCGTCAAAGCTAATCCGGGCCTCAACAAGAGACGACGTCTCAGTCAAAGAGTACATAGTCGACATACCATCCGTAATTGCAAGAAATTCCAACTTAGGAGCATCAATCACAATTTCATAAACCCATAACAGAAACTTATTAAAAAACACTCTTAGCCTCTTCAGACTCGGTGAAACAATATTAAAAGTATACAAGTTATCATCCTCACCCCATTTCCTCTCCATATACAGCTCTTCCAAAACAGGACAGCCCGCCATCAAATCCTCAAAAGATTCCTCGCTTACATACACAATTGAAACAAGTTCGAGTTTCTTCAAACAAGGAAAAAGTACCCCATCTTTCGGCACATCCAACACGAATTCGCCTTTTAACGTCAACCCGACAAGCGTATTACACGTCTTAAACAAGTCCCAACAAAACCTAACCACTTTCCTATCATCCAAAAACTTAAGCTCAAGCTCCTTAACCTTACATATAACAACACTAGACAACAGTTCATAAACACGATTATAGTCACAATAGCTACACTTAGTACAATCCAAAAGAAACTTATCAATGGGCATACCATCGCGAATATCGAGTGTTTCCTCAATTGTATAGTAAAACCTGCTAACATTATAATAGGGTGTAACGAAATGAAGATTTGGAAGAAAGGCGCAAAGATCTGCC
This sequence comes from Chrysanthemum lavandulifolium, assembly GCA_022545495.1. Taxonomy (NCBI): domain Eukaryota; kingdom Viridiplantae; phylum Streptophyta; class Magnoliopsida; order Asterales; family Asteraceae; genus Chrysanthemum; species Chrysanthemum lavandulifolium. Next base: position 115,373,604 of record CM040242.1, read on the forward strand.
CATCTTTTTGACAAAACGCGGGTGCGATTGGCGTCGGATAAAGGGAGTAGAGATAGGATGTGGGTTAAAAGTTCGTCGGGTAATTTGCTTATAAAATCTTTGTCACGTTCGTGTTTGTGTCGTTTAATGACAACTTTGCCTGAACGCAAGATTATTGATTCTTTAAGGATTGATGGTTCGATTACGACTTTGCCTGACCGCAAGATCATGGTCTTGTTTAGAGAATGAGAACTAGGGTTTTGAGAGAGAACTGGGGTTTTTTTGGGGGCCAGATGAAATGTTAAGGAGAGTGAAATTTTATTATACTAGGGGTTTTCTTTGGCGCGAATGAAATGAAGGTGTAAAGAAAAGAGTAAACTACACAGTTGGTCCTCGTATTGCGTCATACGACCATCAAGTTTCATCCTTCGACCAAAAAGCATACATTCATTCGCCCTAAACGAGAAACGTTATTCACCGTTAGTCCTTCAATTTAACGGTTACACTAACTCGTTAAGTCACAACACCTAAGGGTATTTTCGTCCTTTAAGTTTACACATGAGGATAAATTAGTCATTGTAATGTTATGGCTACCACCAACAACTAAACTACTCTACCTTTTAATATGAGGTCCCACCACATACTACCTTTGTTTCTTCATCTTCACATACCACCACCGCCCACCACTCCCACCACCGCTGCTTTCTTCATCTTCACATACCACGCATCATCCACCACCACTCCCACCGCCCACCTTCACAAACCTCAAAATCAACACCAAAAAAAAACATTTATAACTTCAATCAACAACTTGCTCTTATGACCCGCCACTACCAATTAAGCATATTCAAGCACCCTAATTTTTTTACCTTGTCACTCCCTTCCACCCTATCCATCCACCATCTTTCTTTAAGTTCATCTTCTCCCTTCCCTCCGGCCACCTCAATCAAGACACCACCAAGACATCTCTAAGATCAAACTAACTATATATAGACTATAATATTATACATAACCATACATAAATGTATACATAACATAATCATCATACACCTAATTTATTTTGTTATGGTTATTCAAATGACTAATGAACAAAGAACCAACCAAAATAAACACCACTATAATCTGTCTATTTATAATCCCACCATTCTTTTCTCTTTCCAAAACCCATCACGCACCATACACACGAACGTTTCATCAAACATTACATACGCAAAAATTACACCCACCAAATTACACATACAACAAGACCAAACCAATCAACCATCACCTCCACTCGGTTATCGACCTGGAAAACAGTTGATGTTCATATCCTTGGTTGGTGGACCGCTTATATCCGGCCACCATTGGACAAAACGAAGACACCACCATCGAGTACACCACTGTTGATGCAAAATCCTGCGCCACCATGGACTACAAAATCTTTACCTCTTGACGAAATTTATGATAGTTTTTTGGTCAGATCCGATGTATGAATAAATTCTAATCAAAGATTAAGTAATAATTAAGTAACTTATTTGTTCTTATTTATGTTTCTGGATTAGTGAAACTAGTGGAATTAAAGGCATCGTTTTGAGGTAGATTTGTTCTTATTTTGTGGTGAGAGTGTTGTTATTATGTTTCTGGATTTGTTCTAATTTATGTATTTTGGTTGGTTAGCTTGGTGAAAAGATGGCTATAATAATGAAGAAGAGAGAAGAGAATAAGAGAGAGATAGAGGGGATAATAAAATGAGAAAGACACGTGTGTGCTAGGAATGAGGCAAGCAAATTTTTTTTTATTTACTTGTGTTTACTTTGTGATGAGAAAGACCATTTTGCCCTTTTGTGTACATCATGTGTGGCAACTTAACGGCGGTTAGTGAGAATCGTTAGAAGGAGGGACCAACGGTAGATAACGTTTCTCATTTAGGGACGAATGGTGAAATTTTTTTTGTCAAAGGATGAAACTTGACGGTCAACGCAAACCACAAGGACAAACGGTGTAGTTTACTCTAAAGAAAATAATTGAAATACAGCATGTTCCTCACACCCTAGATGAATATTTGCAAATGGTGCAAAAACTGATACTCTTGCACATTTGTCTAGACCTGTTATGGAATATGTTAGGATTTATGAGGGATAGAGTTATTCGTAATAAGATATTGGCTAGAATTGAAAAGGTTTTATCAATAAAATTTCCATTTATCCGGGGATCTAGACATAGGTAGGAATCCATTCTATCATTGTTCTCATTACTTCTCGTGGGAAAATGATCCCACAAGGAAAAGAATTCTACAGTACGAAATAACATGAAAACATATTCATTATCATTAATCCACCAACAAATAAATATGGGAACCGGATTCCAGTCCATCTTACTGGAATAGTCCACCAACAAAAGATCAGAACCAGCAAATCGAAACACAATCATATTCAGAACAAGTGCAAAGATCAGAACATCAGAGGTTTTGGAGCAAAAGTTGGTATTTAAATTATCAAAATTATGAAGTGAAGTTACAAAGTTGTATATCTGCTATGTTATATAGTACAAAACCGACATACAAAACTTAAGTAGAAACAAAGCTTACTACTTAAGACACTACCAAAATGACCAAAATACCCTTACTACTAATATTACCAAACTGCCCTTAGGAGGTTAAAGTCAAACCAACTAACATTCTCCACCTTGACTTCAACTCCTAAGTGATGCCAAAGTTTCAGTTATCGACATTGAGCAAATTCAAATAGTGACGAAACTTGCTCAAAGCAACTAATGGTTGTAATGTAGCTTTCCAACTTACAACCGAATTTCCAATGGTGAATACATAACCTATAAAGGTTCTTCTAGCATCAAGATTCGCAACATAATCCAAATCTTAATGGCCGGCAACCAAATATTCACGTTCACCACCGTAAATAAGGCCAACATCAGAGGTTCTGAGTTAAACTCCTCCACCTACTTCAAATCAAATTCAAAGTTCCAAAGGCTAGAGATACTAGCCTAATTCAAATCAAACGATCGATTCCCAAAAGCAATCCGAAATAAAATCTATCCAAAGCAAATGCCGATAACTTCAAAACGAACAATCAAATGTTAGCCGACAAATTCAAAACGGCCAACCGAACAAACCAATCGACTCAAACGATCTTCACCAGCGACAATCAAATTCAGGCAACAAACTTCAAAAGCCCGACAAACGAAAATCCAAATTTCCAAACTGACAAATTCCAAACGATTGAACAAAATTCAAACGACTTGATTATAACCAAGTATTTAAACACTAAATTGATCTTCAAATGCAAATACCAAATTCAAATTCTAATGACCCACTTATATAATAAGGATTACGATCAAACATTCAAAGCACCTCACAATCTGAACCCGATTCATCTTTAGCAACAACCGCTACGTCACCTTTTTCCTTAAGTTTAGGACAATTGTGTTTCCAATGGCCTTCCTCTTTGCAATAATTACAAATATCTCTAGTATTGGGACCTCGAGAACTTGATGATGCTCCACCTTTATTTTTACCCTTTTCAAATTGATATCGACCCCTATCACGACTTGTGGTTAATAAGCCGACGGGTTGAGATTCCAACGTTTCCGACGCTTGATGACGAAGCTCTCGAGAATGCAAACCGGATCGTACATCTTCTAATGTGATAGTGTCTTTACCAACAACGAAGGAGTTCACAAAGTTTTCAAACGAGGGTGGTAACGATACTAGGAGAATAAGAGCAGCATCTTCATCATCAATCTTGACTTCAACATTTTTCAAGTCCATCAAGATCGAGTTAAATGCATCAAGATGATCTTTTAATGATGAACCTTCTCTCATTCGAAGCGAAAACAAACGTTGATTCAATAACAACTTATTCGTCAACGACTTTGTCATATAAAGCTTTTATAACTTCTTCCACACACCAGAAGCCGTTTCTTCATCCGCAACCTCGCAAAGAACCTCATCCGATAAAGATAGCAAAATAGTGGAATGGGCTTTTCATATTGTGAGGCATATTTTGCATCCGTCATATCAGCCGGTTTGGGACCGGCTAGAGGTGCCCAAATACCTTGTTGTTTCAATAAGGCTCGAACTTTAATTCGCCATAAACTAAAATTACTTTTCCGTTAAACTTCTCAATGCTAACTAATGACGATGGTGTTTGAGAAGACATAACTATTCAAACGGGTTTTACTAAAAATAACAAAACAATTGTTGCTGATGTTTATCAAAGAAACCCACAAAATACAAAGCCTAGATGCAAATCCAATAATTAATCGATCCAAAAAGAACAAAGATTTAGATAATCTCTACACAAACCGATCGATTCAACACAAGTTCTAACTATCCCTAATCCCAATCAACTAACACCTTCAATTTATCAAACTAGCAGAAGCAACAAACGATTGAACAAAGGGAAAAATCCCAACTCACAAACCTAATATCCAAAGAAGATTGATTGACAAAGAACCACCAAACATAAAACAAAAATAATACCGATGTTTCTTCAAATTGAACGAATCAGCAACCACCAAACACAAACGAAAAACAAATGATATCAAGAAATTAATTCTTGAAATCAACCAAAAGCTTATGTCAATCAGAAGAAACCCAAAATAGTTTCAACTTGCTTCAATCGATCGAGTGGCTCTTGATACCAATTTGTTAGGATTTATGAGGGATAGAGCAACATAAGCAAAGATCAGGACCAACAAATCGAAACACAATCATATTCAGAACAAGTGCAAAGATCATAACATCAGAGGTTTTGGAGCAAAAGCTTGTATTTAAATTTTCAAAATTATGAAGTGAAGTTACAAAGTTGTATATCTGCTATGTTATATAGTACAAAACCGACATACAAAACTTAAGTAGAAACAAAGCTTACTACTTAAGATACTACCAAAATGACCAAAATACCCTTACTACTAATATTACCAAACTGCCCTTAGGAGGTCATAGTCAAGCCAACTAACAGAATATATGGAGAAGAGTATTGGCGAAAACCTACTTACGCTCATGTGGAAAATTTTACTGTATTCACGAAGAAAAGCATTGGTTTTGCAGAATGTTAGGGATCCTTAATCGTGCACGTTGGGAGTTGTATTGTTGTCTAAATGCACATCGCAATCAATATTGTCAAGTCATTCCTTGAGAACATTTGTTCTACATTCGATTGATGTGATTTGGAAAACTTGATATGGATACCCCTAATTTGCTTTCATTTGAATACACATTCGATTCATTGTAACACCCCAAATCTCGGACAACGGAAGACTTAATCAAGTTTTCGGGGCGTTACCATTGGATTGGTATCTCACACAAGTATAGCAAACAAGATAGTCATTTAACATTCAAAACCAATCCCAAATTTAAATATTCAAAACATTAATCCAAAAGTGTAAATATTAGGCCCAAAACATGATTTAATAAAATAGGTCCCCAAAATTTATCAGAGGAAATATGATCCTTGAACCATGCCTTCTTGCCAAGCTACCACCGATCACGTATTCCAAACCTCAATCAAATACCTGAGAAAACATGCTAAAAGGTCAGCTTACGCTGGTGAGTTCATAGGTTTAAATTCAATAAAATCATAGTGGACCTGTAGGAGTTGATTTGCTATGCAAGACCTAAGATAGATAAACACCGTTTACAAATCGATCCTACCCGGATCACCAACCATATCCCGCATTCAGGGATTACTCGAGCCCCGCAACTCTAGTCCAGCACTGTCGTGGCAACCTCTAGAACAGTTGCCAACCCCGGACTAGGTCGAGGTAGAAGTCTATTCTTAGCTAGGCAACGGGTAACCTAGTAAGGCAACAACTACCGCACATCTATCTAAACAGTCAAGCACACAAGCAAATCCAAATAGTTTTAAAGGTCCAAAAAAAAGTAGCATGATTCTCACCCCAATTTAGTTAAAAGCGTAGATAAAAGTGGGGCTATGAAACTCACCTCAAGCAAGCAACGTATGAATAAACACTAGCAGAAGATAACAGATAATCACGGCACATCAACTATCGACTCGGCACAACCTATTAATGTAAACCAATTTTAATATATATATTTCCCAAAATCAACGTTATCTACCCCAATGTATTCCATTTCGTTATTTCCAAAAATGTCTCGTTTCACCGTTTAATCCTAGTGTTTGGTATCCTCATGTGGGTGTATCGACTCAATATAATGCTATGAATGCACTCAAACAACCAATATGTGACTCAATGCAACACCATGAGACATCTAAGCGATAAGCTCCATAGTCCAATAAGTTTCGGAATAAATAGTAGACCTTATCGAATTCGTCAACTCGATAAACTCATTTATTTATTCGTGTCGCTTATTATCCCATAAATCAGTCACATCCTAAAGAGTTATAAGGATAATTCACCCATTAATAAGGTCACCCAACGTACCTAGCGGGCTCTTATCAGATTTGTAAACCTAATAAGTCCGCTACCCACATGGATCAACACTACTAATGTTAGGTTATCCGTAACCCATGCACACAACGTAAGTAAATAAATACTTGAAAATAGTATTATATGCCCATAATTGGCATATTTTGATAAACGTGTACTCGAAACACTATTTGCTTATTTATTATAAAACATTTCCATTTTTAGTCGTTAGTTTCCATTTAAAATAGTAAATAACAAGATAAGTCTTGTTATCGATATTTTTAGTATAAAAGCCCTTTTTATTATATATATTTCATAGTCTATTAGCATTTTCATATATATATTTCGTCAATTTTCAATATTAGTTTCATATCGTTATTCGTTTCGAGTCCACAAGCACGAGTCATGACTTCTCGGCTTTTAATCAATCAATAGTCCAAACTATACTAAAGTCCATGTTACGGTGTTGTCAAGGTCAACTATTGACTAAAAAGTCAAAGTGACACCGACGTCGCTCAAAGTTGACAATTATATATATCAAGTCCAATTAAAAGTCATAATAGTGCAATTCAATCCCAAATCAACTCAAATCAATCTCACCAACCAATCAACCAACAAAATATACCCGAAACCAATGTTATGACCCTAATGGTCATGACACGGTCACGGTTAAGACCACGTGAACCAAACAAGCTCTAGAAGCTTTTCGGCTCCACGCGTCTCATCCAAACACCAACAACATCAACCCACAAGCTACCAAACGACCGACCCGACCCAAGGTCCAAGTGGGTCACGACATAACACAAGGTGCACGACGCGCTCTAGGTGGCTCGTACACCATTTCTTTCCCAACCAAACACTACCAAATCAATACCGCAACATCCAAATATAATCAATCAACCTCCAATCATCAACCAAACATCAAACCCAACATCTATTCTAACCAAAACTATAAAACTAAACCTAAAATGCAAAGACCCAACAATATGATACACCACATGATTCCCAAACACTAGCTACATGTTTATTTAAGTGTTAATTAGATTTAATCCCACGTTTAAACCAAAAGCCCCAAAATTCGTGACATGTACGAATTTAATTAGAGCAATTCGTGGCTTATTAAAGCTCAAACAAGCTTGACCCACGTTCCATTTACCTTATTCAAGCCCGATCTATAATATTTGATGAAAACCCTAAAAGTACGAATCTTAATCTTAAAATTTGAAGGTGTTAATGAAGGTTTTAGTGAGAGTATTATATATGGATAAAAAGAGGGAAAGGAGATCTACAAGATGGTGGTGGAGGTGTAGTACCACCCGTCGGAAAATGGCCGGATTTTGGCCGGAAGGTGGCCGGCGGTGGTGGTATTATTTTAGGGTTAGGGTTTTATGTTTAGTGGAAGAGAGAGAGAGTAGAGAGAGAAAGAGAAGTGTAGGTGAATTTTAGAGAGAGAAATGAAAGAGTGGAATGAAGAGATGATGGGGTATATATACTTGGGGGCTAGAGACTAATAAAAAAAGTGGGGGAGGGGGAAGGGTGGCCGACTAGGAGGGAAAAAGGAAGGACCGAAAGTGTTATTTTTCGTAAACTATCCCGTTTACCCATTCCCGAGGTCATATATTGTCCCCCGACTGTCCCACGACGTTCGTTCGACTTTCTATTATCGTTATTTATGTTTTTCCACGAGTTTTGACTATTTATTTTCCAGTTTTCGAGTTACGGTCTAGAAGTTACAATATTTCTCGTTTTAGGCTTTTCTAGTGTCGAATCGAATAGTGTCTACCAAAAAGAGTTAAAACTCACACGATAACTCATTCAATAATGAAATAAACCATAAAACCAGTAGAGGATATAAAATCAAGTCATGGTTGATAAAATAGTGATAAAGGCAAAGCTCGGTTTAGTTTAACGTAATGCGGTTACCTAAAATAGACTCCTAAATTGCCGGTTGTCACAGCCTCCAGCCTCGAAGAAACCCGTCCGGGTTTCACCCGAGTGCTAGATGTCATGAAAAGTTTAGGATACTTCCTATGGAAAACGCCCTCACGCTCCCAAGTGAACTCCGTCCATGTCGGGAGTTCCAACGAACTTTGATAATCGAATACGGCTATTCTTCACCGCTTAATCTCACGATCCATGATCTCAATCGGTTCCTCAACAAAATTCAATTTCTCATCGATATGAATATCTCTTAAGGGCACAACTATGTTTTCCTCCGAAGACATTTCTTAAGATTACTAACATGAAAGACATTGTGTACATCGCTCAATTCGATGGTAGCTCCAGCGGTATGCTACCGGTTTGATTCTTTCCAGATTGGAAAGGGCCAATATATCGGGATTGAGTTTTCCACGCTTTCCAAAACGAATCACTCCTTTGCAAGGAGAAACCTTTAACATAACACGATCTCAAACACGAAATTTAGGGGTTTACGTCTCCTATCGGCATAACTCTTTTGTCTATCACGAGCGGTTTGCAAACGGTTATGAATCGAAACTATTTTCTCGGTGGTTTCTAGGACAAGTTCGGGACCGCAAGTTAACTCGCCAACTTCACCCAACAAACAGAGAACGACATTTTAGACCATACAAAGGCCTCAAATGGAGTGGCCTTAATGCTAGAATGATAACTATTATTGTAAGAGAATTCGCCAAAGGAAGATGTCTCTCCCACCTTTGCCGAAATCAATAACACGTGCTCTAAGCATGTCCTCTAAAGTCCGAATGGTTCTCTCACTTTGACCATCGGTTTGAGGGTGGTAAGAGTGCTCATATCCAAATTTGTTCCCAACGATCGTAAGGATCTCCAAAGTGGGATGTAAATGACTATCTCTATCGGAAATGGTAGATATCGGTACGTGACGCGATACTATCTCCTTAAGATATAGTCGAGCAAGCTTATCGAGACTATCGGTTTCACTAATGGCTAAGAAGAGCGGACTTAGTTAAACGATCAACTATTACCCGAGATAGCGTCATTGCCGCTAGTGTTCTCGGTAATTTAGTGATAAAGTCCATGGTGATTCGCTCCCATTTCCATTCGGGAGTTCGGGTTGAACTAAGAGTCCCGAGGGTTTCGATGTTCGCCTTTACCTTAGAACAAGTCGACACCAACCGACATACCGAGCTATATCGGCTTCCATGTTAGGCCACCAAGAGAGTTTCTTAAGGTCCCGATACATCTTATCGGCCCGGATGGATAGAGTATTTTGATTTATGCGACTCATGCATAATCAACTCACGGATTCCACCATGAAATGGTATCCACTGCCTTTGAAGCATAAGGTTCCATCGAACGCTCAAGAAGCCGCTTTCACTTTCTACCATTCCATGAAGATTCTCGTAGGACGATTCTCCACCGTCAAGGTCGCAACTTGGGCGGCTAAAATTTGAGACGGTATGGGCGAAACAATGGTCATTCCTAGGGATCGAACAGTAGGGGTGGAATGTCCTCCTTACGACTAAGTGCATCACCACAACATTAGCCTTACCAGATGATAACGAATCTCACGGTCATAATCACTAAGCAATTCTAACCAACGACGTTGTCTCATGTTCAATTCCTTCGATCTAAGATATGCTTCAAGCTCTTATGGTCGGTAAATACTACACACTTAGTTCCATACATATAATGTCTCCGGATCCTAAGAGCAAACACTACAAAGACCTAACTCAAGGTCATGGGTGGTGTAGTTTTTCTCATGTTTCTTAAGTTGTCGGGATGCATAAGCAATCACCTTCTCCCGTTGCATCAAAACAAAGACCTAAGCCTTTATGGAAGCGTCGCAATACACGACAAAGTCTTCGCTTCCTTGAGCAAAGCTAGGATGGGCGACTACACAACTTCTCCTTCGAAGTTGGAATGCTTCTTCTTCCTTTTCTCCCATTCATACTTAACATTCTTACGTATCGGTTTGGTCACGACTTAGCTATCTTGGAAAATCCATCAATGAACCTCCTATAATAGCCTCGCTAATCCTAGAAACTGGCGGACTTCGACGGGTTCTTAGGAGTCGCCATTCCTTAATGGCCTTAATCTTAGTCGGGTCAACATGAACACCTCGACTATCTATTACGTGACCTAAGAATTGCGCGGACGGAATCCAAAATTCACACTTAGAGAATTTGGCATACAACTTCTCTCTCTCAATAATCCTAAATGAGCCTCAAATGCTCTTCGTGCTCCTCACTACTCTTGGAGTATATCAAGATGTCGTCTATGAATACTATCACAAACTTATCCGGTATGGATTACATACTCGGTTTATGAGATCCATGAAAACCCATTGTGCGTTGGTCAAACCAAACGACATCACTTGGAATTCATAGTGTCCATAACGAGTCCTAAACGCCGTCTTAGGGATATCCTCCTCTCGAACTCTAAGCTGGTGATAACCAGATCGTAAGTTGATCTTAGAAAAGACACTAGCTTCTTGGAGTTGGTCGAATAGGTCATCTATTCTAGCTAATGGATATCGGTTTTTCACCGTCAACTTATTCAATTCCCTATAATCAATACACATCCGAAATGATCCATCCTTCTTCTTCACAAACAACACCGGTGCTCCCCATGGTGATGAACTTGGTCGAATGAATCCTTCTCGACAACTCGACAACTGCTTAGACAGTTCCTCCAATTCTCTTGGAGCAAGTCGATAGAGTGCCCGGGCCACGGTGCAAAGACCGGTATCAACTCTATTTGGAATTCCACTTGTCGTACATGTGGAATCCTCGCGGATCATCGGAAACACATCCGAAAATTCTCTAACGACGGGTACATCATTAAGGTGTCTTTAACTCTTCTCCTCGCTTTCTTTTCGTAAATTCGAGCCAAGAAAAGACAACATCCTCTATCGATATACTGGCCTTAATACAAGAGATGATGCTCAACCGGAAGGACTTCCACGATCGCTCCGATCTCCTTGTATGCTCGTAACTTTTCGCCATACGGAACGACGATTCTTCTCATCGCAGATGATGTGCACCGCTCTTCGATAACCAATCCATTCCGATAATGACGTCAAAACTTCCTAAGGTAACTGGAAATAAATCTATGCTAAACGGGTGGTCTAGGAAACTTAAGGTACAACCTCGAACTATGGTATCTATCTTCTTCCTATTCCCATTAGCTAATTCCACGTCGTAACTAAACCCTAGAGGTGTTTGGGAGATTCCTAGTAATGGCATAAAATTGGTGGATACGAAACTCATATCCGCACCGGTATCAAACAGTATGGAAGCATAGCGATTATTGAGAAGGAACGTACCCGTAACTACGTTAGGGTCCTCACCAACTTCCTTCCCAATAGCATAAACACGCGCTGTTCCCATGTCTCTCTGCTGATTTCTAGCACTCTGGTTTCCCCGGTTCTCCACAACCTCACGCTTCACATGGTTTAACCCATTACTTACCACACCTCGGCTAGCAAATCCTCCTACATTACCGGGATTTCCTCTCATCCATGGCTCTCGGCACTCATTCTTGAAGTGTCCCTTCTTTCCACATCCAAAACAGGTGACAGTGCCCTTCCAGTCCGCTCCTTGTGCAGTTTGAGCTGCAGCAAGTGGTCGGGACCTACAATCTTTGGCCAAATGTCCTACCTTAGAGCACTTCCTATACACATTCGGGTACTGTCCATGGTGGTGTCGGTTACAACGACCACACATGGGTCTACTACCTTCATAACCTTTCCTTTCTCCATTTCCTATGGCGAACACCCTGGCTGTCTCATGTCATTTGTTGCCATTCCCTTTAACAACTTCATTCCTCTTCCTCTTATCACTCCTATCATTCTTACCCTTGTCTCCTACTTCTAATACATAAGAGTCCATCAAACGTTGAGCCACAATAATTGCCTCATGCAAATTAACTGGCTTCGCAGCGATGACATCATTTAGAGTAGCTAAGGGCAATCCATCAGTATACCTCTCAATCTTAAGGTCGCGGCAAACCATATCGTGGCAAAGCAACGATAACTCTTGGAAATGACGATTGTAAGTCGTCATGTCGCATTCTTTAACCTTATGGTTCCGTAATTCGCCTTTAACTTAACTTCATTCCTAGGACAAGAAGTCTTGATCAAGAGAGTCTTAAAGCGAGTCCAAGTCATGCTATAAGCTACATCACTTCCTACCGATCCGTGATAGTTGTTCCACTGTGTCAACTCTTCGTCCTTCAAGGTAAATGTTGCATACTTAACCTTACAATCCTCATCACAATTACTAACGGAAACACAAATTTAGTTTTCTAACCACCTAGTTAGGTAAACTACTCCCGATTCCTCCGAACTCGATGGGACCACATAATCGAACTCTTTGTAGGTACAACCCCGAGTTCGATTCAAGATTGGGGTTCCACCGAGGTGTTAGAGATTAGTCTCACTTAGCGATTCAACGACATCAGCTGCGTCACTAGTCGGTCAATGTCGGCCGGGTTCACATGTGGAGGGTTTTGTGAACAGACCATTCTCATCATGGTCGCTCACATTCGGGTTTCCTACAACGGTGGGTTATCGGTGTTCGTGTTCTCAACAGTGGAGTGGTCGGGGTCTGACGACGACCTCGACGAACATGGGAAACCTCAACAAGAGGAGCTGCTCGGTTGTTCCTAAGCGGGTTTCGTCTTGTTGCCATCATTCAAGGCAAGAAGAACAGTTTCATAAGTTCACAATTCACGCTCTAAAGATAGAGTTGGGTTTCAAAGATCACCAAATAAAGCTCGAATACATAACCAAGGTCAAAAAGGATAACGCTATACCAGAACAAAACAATCATAGACCGAATCATAACTAAAGGATGCACGTTCCAATAACCATAACTCATAGGTTTCAAGGTGGAATACATGAAGGATACAGGGAAATCAAAAACGATCCTAACAACGATACTAATAATACAACTAGGATAAACCTACATCTCGAACCAAGTACTACTTAGTTTCAAGATGGTACAAAGCCATGAATCTACACTATCTAGCCACGATCGTGAATACCACTAACTGATCTCCTAACATCGTCAACCTCTCTCCACAAAGATTCCAACTCAACACGTCGAGAGTCCCGATCACTCTTAAGATCTACGACCTCTCTCTCCAACTCACCAATCCTACTCCAAATCGCTTCTATCTCGCATCTCGAGTCGTCGTGAACCCTCTCAAGCAGTCCCCAACCCGCCCCGAGCTCCGACATACCCCGACGCAGAATCGTGGTCCTCCCGACTATAGTACCCATATCGCCCTCAAATCCTCTATACTAGCCCTCGATACTCCAACCAACCGATTTGTCAACCTACTAAGCCTAGTACCGCGATGTAATCCTCTCCCACATCGGACCTGCCTCACCATACTCCTCGGGCTCAAGCAATCCCTTATGGTATCTCGATCCTAATGGGCTACCTATCTCGGTGAATGTGGAGGTGAATCTAAACCAAAAGGTTGTCCAGAGAATCGGGCTCGTGAAAAGGAGAACACGGTCCTCGAGAATGTGCAGACTCTGCAATGGAGGAGTACCCCTTCAGGATATCCTCATCATCCTCCTCCCGAGGATCCTCATCCTCATCGCATCTTGCTCCTCAATCTCATGCTCCTCCTCGACCTCATGCTCCTCCCGCCTCATCCATGTAGGAGAGTCCATGAGTCTGAGTCTCTGTCTGGGTAAACCCGAGGTGGTACAGTGGGGATCTAGGTCTTATAAGACATGGTGATCTTGGTGGTGATGATGTAAGAGAGTGGGTCGCTAAACGGATAGGTGATGATGGTGGTCTCACGGACATGCAGGCAAGACTATAAGCAAGCCTAGGAGTTTGGGCTCGTTCTAAGACCCGATGTAAAATGAGCGCCTAGATGAGCTAGGGCGATCTGATGATGATGAACTAGAGTGACGGGTGATCTCATAGGGATCACCCTGCGCAACCGTCATGAGAGTCAATGTTGGGGAACTAGCAACAGCAAGGACCTCCTCAGATACATCAAAAGCTAGTGAATGCATAGTCTGTGACAACGACATAGGGTAGGTATAAGTGTTCGAAAACAAGTTTTAATAAGCGCATCAACTTAACCAAAATATGTATCACATAATGAAAGCTTTAAAAGTAGAGGTACCGCATTACTCAAAATATGCATTTAAATAAAACATGTAAGTTCAGTTCTATCACATAATCCCATATCAAATCATCCGAGTTCAAAATCCCAATATCATAACATATCGATAACTCAAATCAAATCCGTAATATCTCGATAATCGCATCACATTTACCCAAAATCAATATTCATATCCCAAAACATATCATCTCATAAGTCAAATCGCAGTTCATACCATAATCAAATAAGAAGCTTCGGCTTGGCAAGCGGGCGTGCGTCGGTCGAGGATCAATTTTCTTAAAAAGTGATTATAGTTTAGGGTTTATAAAATACCTAGTTCTCTATAACCTTGATCTCTGATACCAATCTGTAACACCCCCAAATCTTGGTACAGCGGAAGACTTAATAAAGTTTTTGGGGCGTTACTATTGGATTAGTATCTCACACAAGTATAACAAACAAGATAGTCATTTAACATTCAAAACCAATCCCAAATTTAAATATTCAAAACATTAATCCAAAAGTGTAAATATTAGGCCCAAAACATGATTTAATAAAATAGGTCCCCAAAATTTATCAGAGGAAATATGATCCTTGAACCATGCCTTCTTGCCAAGCTTCCACCGATCACGTATTCCAAACCTTAATCAAATACCTGAGAAAACATGCTAAAAGGTCAGCTTACGCTGGTGAGTTCATAGGTTTAAATTCAATAAAATCATAGTGGACCTGTAGGAGTTGATTTGCTATGCAAGACCTAAGATAGATAAACAACATTTACAAATCGATCCTACCCGGATCACCAGCCATATCCCGCATCCAGGATTACTCGGGCCCCGCGACTCTAGTCCAAGATCTGCGTGGCAACCTAGAAACGAATTGCCAACCCCGCACTAGGTCGAGGTAGAAGTCTATTCTTAGCTAGGCAACGGCTAACCTAGTAAGGCAACAACTACCGCACCTCTATCTAAAAAGTCAAGCACATAAGCAAATCCAAATAGTTTTAAAAGTCCAAAAACAGTAGCATGATTCTCACCCCAATTTAGTTAAAAACGTAGATAAAAGTGAGGCTATGAAACTCACCTTAAGCAAGCAACGTACGAATAAACACTAGCAGAAGATAACAGATAATCACGGCACAACCTATTAATGTAAACCAATTTTAATATATATATTTCCCAAAATCAATGTTATCTACCCCAATGTATTCCATTTCGTTATTTCCAAAAATGTCTCGTTTCACCGTTTAATCCTAGTTTTTGTAACCTCATATGGGTGTATCGACTCAGTATAATGCTATGAATGTACTCAAACAACCAATATGTGACTCAATACAACACCATGAGACATCTAAGCGATAAGCTCCGTAGTCCAATAAGTTTCGGAATAAATAGTAGACCTTATCGAATTCGTCAACTCGATAAACTCATTTATTTATTCGTGTCGCTTATTATCCCATAAATCAGTCGCATCCTAAAGAGTTATAAGGATAATTCACCCATTAATAAGGTCACCCAACGTACCTAGCGGGCTCTTATCAGATTCGCAAACCTAATAAGTCCGCTACCCACGTGGATCAACACTACTAATGTTAGGTTATCCGTAACCCATGCACACAACGTAAGTAAATAAATACTTAAAAATAGTATTATATGCCCATAATTGGCATATTTCGATAAACGTGTACTCGAAACACTATTTGCTTATTTATTATAAAACATTTCTATTTTTAGTCGTTAGTTTCAATTTAAAATAGTAAATAACAAGATAAGTCTTGTTATCGATATTTTTAGTATAAAAGCCCTTTTTATTATTTATATTTCATAGTCTATTAGCATTTTCATATATATCTTTCGTCAATTTTCAATATTAGTTTCATATCGTTATTCGTTTCGAGTCCTTTGTAACACCCCAAAATATCGCAATGAAGATTGTGTCATTGGGTGCTACTTCATAATACAAAGTACAAGTTATAGAAAACGACCTCTAAATGAGACGCTTTGAAAAGTTACCTTTGATTAATGAAATCGAGTTACAAACAATGAGGTCCCAAAGTATAATATATAAATGTTTACAAAATGTTTCAATGGTAAATGATAAAAGCGTAAGTCTTCAAAATATGTCGTATGACTCTAAGTTCCATGCAATAGCTATCACCTTATGACCGAGATAATCATGCTAAAAGTGTCAACACAATGGTTGGTGAGTTCATAGAGTTTGTTTAACATGTAAAGCCTTTAAAGAATGTTTTCACAGCAAAGGCATTGTAAATCTACTCAGTTCCAAGTTCCGCCCATACAAAACTTGCAACATGTGTGTTCACAACCCACTGCCAAAACATAGTTTGCACAATACACCGGATTATATTCACCAAAGGTCATGAATCGGGTACACAAGGGCGGGGGAATCTTCCCAAATAGTACTATATTAATCCCAAGGTCATGAATCTGGTATACATGGGCGGGGGCATATACCCGACTTATAGTACTATCAATATCTCTCCGACAACATAGAGTATTGTGCACGTTTGTAAATACAATTCATGTATTTAAATTAAGCGAGTAAAGTATTTCCAAGCATGTATAACGAAATCAAGTATAACGAATCAAGTATAATGCAATCAAGTATAATGCAATCATGTATAATGCAATCAAGTATAATGTTTTGAATATTTATACAAGTAAAAGCAAGTAGTTGAGCATGTATCTCCCCTAAAAGTTTCAAACGAGTATAAAAACGGGGCTAAGAACTCACCTTAAAAATGATATCACAACGTATAACGGAATCGATGGATAAGCCTGAAAGTCTCTACGTATAACCTAGAATATGATGTCAACTCTTAGGTTTGGAATAACGACGCGAAAGTATAAACATGTCTATATACGTCCTTATATTGATCATGATGTAGTATTTGTATGTTTGTTTATAGAAATGATTTGTATATCTCGTACTACCATTCGGGCCATCATAATTCAGAGGTTACGCAGTAAACGTTCGAGGAGCTAGGACACTTAATTCGTAAATCCAGCAACTCGTCGATCCGTTTACCCAAAGGAACCTCTCACATGAAGTTCCCTATTGTTGTAGTGCTCAATACGTAAAACATGTATTTTAATTACTTGATTATATGATATATTAAGAGTTTATAAATACAATAAATAAACTAACCAAGTTTATAAGTATTTAAATAAGTTTGAGTCTTATGTATACTTACCTTAAAATAGAATGCTTGAGTATTATGGAAAAATAAAATATTAGCGGAGCTTCGACGTAGAATTTGCAATCTTCGAAAACCCAAGGCTATTAGAAGATTATAACCACGCCTTCTTGAGAACCCGAAGAAGAAAAGACAATTATAACAACGTCTTTTTGGAGACTTGAAGTTATTTGAAGATTATAACGACTCTTTCTTGAAAACTTCCAAGAACGAAGATCAAACACTAGTTTTCTTTCAAAAACTAGTTAACTTTCTTACAAAATATAAGATAAGTGCCTTAGGGTTTTAGGACTTTGATAGATAAAGAGGTGTGGTGCAAGAAAATATGTAGTTTTTAGCTTGGTATTTATAGGGAAAATTTAGGAGTTAACTATATATTGGGTTAAAAAATAACCATGGTTAAGTTGTATACTTGTAATGATCTAAGGAAAGATCAAATATCCTCCCTACATGTGTTTTTACACGTTCATATGGTGAGGTGGTAGATAAGATTGGAATTTCTTGATATTATCTTGATTTTACGGAGTTTAGTTTGGTTCCGAAAATCGCTAACGGTAAGTATTTAATTCATGAAACGTAAACCGGGTGTCGTAAAAATATGAAACTTATAGGAATGATTAAACTCATCAATATACTCATTATTATCTTATAAAATGAGTGATAAGTTTAATGGTCGCAGAAACGTTAAAACCGGAAACGAGGCTAAATACGTGAAAAATGTAATTTGTCAGAAAAGAACGAGATTTCAGGGAAATAACCGTGAATTTATTTAAAGTAGACTAAAATTAGTCTATAAGTGATATGAGATGTCAAAATGTCATTTTCGTTATACGTGGGATAACTTAACAGTTATTCGTGAAGTCTAAAAGTTACGCGATTTAAGCAAAATGTAGAACGACAAGGTTAATTTCTTTATGGTCAAAGGAGGAGGGAAATATGTTTGAATTTTCCAAAATGTAAAAGTGTCAAAAACATATTAGAAACATAGTGCAGGAATGGTTAAGTCTGAATCTAAGTAGAATTGTTTAAAACGTAAGTTTAGTCTCGCACGGCTCATGGTTTATTTGGTAACATTTAAATGAAAAAATCTCTAATTGATTATGAGTGATCTAAAAATTAATCTGATGTGGGGAAAATTGTCAGAGGCGGTTTTCGTTATGCGGGATGTTGAAATGGTGTTCCGACCAAAATGAAACTTTAAGACGATGTTTTCTTAATAACTTTATGAAAATGATCTAACGATTGTCAAACTCTTAGGTCATTACTAAAATAATTTATCTTACGAGAATGTGAAATAAAAATTTTGGGAGTGAATAGTAAAAGTGAATAGTAACAAATGAATAGTAAAATAAATAGTGATTCAAAATGCGAATTGTTACGTTGTTCACCTTTACGGAACTTCGTCCCAAGTTCGTTGATGTTAACTACTTATAGTGTGTCTTAGAAAAGTGTGGTCTCTAAAATAGTGGATTCTCTCTTATTCAATAGGAATAGTGTATGGGTTACGTTGTAATACACCCATAATGTGGTTAGGAATCGATCGATGCAAATAAGTCCACTTATTTATAATTCATTACTTACATAAAGAAGGCCCAAATTTATGTAATTAATGGGTTATAAACTTATGGTTCGGTGGTTTATAACTTTATTTGAATAAAGAGGCGCCTCAATCCATTCAAATAAGGAGATTATAAATCATCCTACTTAAGATTTTCCGACACAAAACTCGCCACGAGACATATAATAAGATAACCAAGTCATAAAATCCCTAAAGCTAAGTAATAATATTATTTAACTCAAATCTCATGTCTCATCAAACAAGAACATCACAAGATCAAGTTAAATAATTAGTTATTATCGAGCTCCATATTTTTAATGACTTGATTAAATTATGGGGTTTCCTTGTTATTACTAAAGTCATATCATCCAACAACGTGGATCTAAGCAAACAACTAACAAGAAGCATATGCGCATCGGTGTGTAAGGCAATTACAAGTGGAGAGTCTTAACGATAAAGCGCTTATAGTCTAGGCTCTTAAATGCAACCTAGTTCTCTATAACCAATGCTCGATACCAATTTGTAACACCCCAAAATATCGCAATGAAGATTGTGTCATTGGGTGCTACTTCATAATACAAAGTACAAGTTATAGAAAACGACCTCTAAATGAGACGCTTTGAAAAGTTACCATTTGATTAATGAAATCGAGTTACAAACAATGAGGTCCCAAAGTATAATATATAAATGTTTACAAAATGTTTCGAATGGTAAATGATAAAAGCGTAAGTCTTCAAAATATGTCGTGCGACTCTAAGTTCCATGCAATAGCTATCACCTTATGACCTGAGATAATCATGCTAAAAAGTGTCAACACAATGGTTGGTGAGTTCATAGAGTTTGTATACCATGTAAAAGCCTTTAAAAAATGTTTTCACAGCAAAGACATTGTAAATCCACTCAGTTCCAAGTTCCCCCTATACAAAACTTGCAACCTGTGTGTTCACAACCCACTGCCAAAATATAGTTTGCACAATACACCGGATTATATTCACCCAAGGTCATGAATCGGTACACAAGGCGGGGCATCTTCCCAAATAGTACTATATTAATCCCAAGGTCATGAACTGTACACATGGGCGGGGGCATATACCCGACTTATAGTACTATCAATATCTCTCCGACAACATAGAGTATTGTGCACGTTTGTAAATACAATTCATGTATTTAAATTAAGCGAGTAAAGTATTTCCAAGCATGTATAACGAAATCAAGTATAACGTAATCAAGTATAATGCAATCAAGTATAATGCAATCATGTATAATGCAATCAAGTATAATGTTTTGAATATTTATACAAGTAAAAGCAAGTAGTTGAGCATGTATCTCCCCTAAAAGTTTCAAACGAGTATAAAAACGGGGCTAAGAACTCACCTTAAAAATGATATCACAACGTATAACGGAATCGATGGATAAGCCTGAAAGTCTCTACGTATAACCTAGAATATGATGTCAACTCTTAGGTTCGGAATAACGACGCGAAAGTATAAACATGTCTATATACGTCCTTATATTGATCATGATGTAGTATTTGTATGTTTGTTTATAGAAATGATTTGTATATCTCGTACTACCGCTCGGGCCATCATAATTCAGAGGTCATGCAAGAACGCTCGAGGAGCTAGGACACTTTAATTCAGAACCAAAGAACTCGTCGATCCGCTTACCCAAATGAAACCCTCACATGAAGTTCCCTATTGTTGTAGTGCTCAATACGTAAAACATGTATTTTAATTACTTGATTATATGATATATTAAGAGTTTATAAATACAATAAATAAACTAACCAAGTTTATAAGTATTTAAATAAGTTTGAGTCTTATGTATACTTACCTTAAAATAGAATGCTTGAGTATTATGGAAAAATAAAATATTAGCGGAGCTTCGACGTAGAATTTGCAATCTTCGAAAACCCAAGGCTATTAGAAGATTATAACCACGCCTTCTTGAGAACACGAAGAAGAAAAGACGATTATAACAACGTCTTTTTGGAGACTTGAAGTTATTTGAAGATTATAACGACTCTTTCTTGAAAACTTCCAAGAACGAAGATCAAACACTAGTTTTTTTTCAAAACCTAGTTAACTTTCTTACAAAATATAAGATAAGTGCCTTAGGGTTTTAGGACTTTGATAGATAAAGAGGTGTGGTGCAAGAAAATATGTAGTTTTTAGCTTGGTATTTATAGGGAAAATTTAGGAGTTAACTATATATTGGGTTAAAAAATAACCATGGTTAAGTTGTATACTTGTAATGATCTAAGGAAAGATAAAATATCCTCCCTACATGTGTTTTTACACGTTCATATGGTGAGGTGGTGGATAAGATTGGAATTTCTTGATATTATCTTGATTTTACGGAGTTTAGTTTGGTTCCGAAAATCGCTAACGGTAAGTATTTAATTCATGAAACGTAAAACCGGGTGTCGTAAAAATATGAAACTTATAGGAATGATTAAACTCATCAATATACTCATTATTATCTTATAAAAATGAGTGATAAGTTTAATGGGTCGTGTAAACGCTGTTAAAACCGGAAACGTAGGCTAAATACGTGAAAAATGCAATTTGTCAGAAAAGAACGAGATTTTAGGGAAATGACCGTGAATTTATTTAAAGTAGACTAAAATTAGTCTATAAGTGATATGAGATGTCAAAATGTCATTTTCGTTATACGTGGGATAACTTAACAGTTATTCGTGAAGTCTAAAAGTTACGCGATTTAAGCAAAAATGTAGAACGTACAAGGTTAATATCTTTATGGTCAAAGGAGGAGGGAAATATGTTTGAATTTTCCAAAAAATGTAAAAGTGTCAAAAACATATTAGAAACATAGTGCAGGAATGGTTAAGTCTGAATCTAAGTAGAATTGTTTAAAACGTAAGTTTAGTCTCGCACGGCTCATGGTTTATTTGGTAACATTTAAATGAAAAAATCTCTAATTGATTATGAGTGATCTAAAAATTAATCTGATGTGGGGAAAATTGTCAGAGGCGGTTTTCGTTATGCGCAGGATGTTGAAATGGTGTTCCGACCAAAATGAAACTTTAAGACGATGTTTTCTTAATAACTTTTGCGAAAATGATCTAACGATTGTCAAACTCTTAGGTCATTACTAAAATAATTTATCTTACGAGAATGTGAAATAAAAATTTTGGGAGTGAATAGTAACTGTGAATAGTAAAAATAAATAGTGACCCGAAAATGCGAATTGTTACATCCGCAAGCACGAGTCATGACTTCTCGGCTTTTAATCAATCAATAGTCCAAACTATACTAAAGTCCATGTTACAGCGTTGTCGGGGTCAACTATTGACTAAAAAGTCAAATTGACACCGACGTCGCTCAAAGTTGACAATTGTATATATCAAGTCCAATTAAAAGTCATAATAGCGCAATTCAATCCCAAATCAATTCAAATCAATCTCGCCAACCAATCAACCAACCAAATATACCCGAAACCAATGTTATGACCCTAACAGTCATTACACGGTCACGGTTAAGACCACGTGAACCAAACAAGCTCTAGAAGCTTTTCGGCTCCACGCGTCTCATCCAAACACTAACAACATCAACCCACAAGCTACCGAAACGACCCGACCCGGACCCAAGGTCCAAGTGAGTCACGTACGCAACCCAAGGTGCACGTACGTGCCCTTGGTGGCTCGTACACCATATCTTTCCCAACCAAACACTACCAAATCAATACCGCAACATCCAAATACAATCAATCAACCTCCAATCATCAACCCAACATCTATTCTAACCAAAAATATAAAAATAAAGCTAAAATGCAAAGACCCAACAATATGATACACCACATGATTCCCAAACACTAGCTACATGTTTATTTAAGTGTTAATTAGATTTAATCCCACGTTTAAACCAAAAGCCCCAAAATTCGTGACATGTACGAATTTAATTAGAGCAATTCGTGGCTTATTAAAGCTCAAACAAGCTTGACCCGCGTTCCATTTACCTTATTCAAGCCCGATCTACAATATTTGATGAAAACCCTAAAAGTACGAATCTTAATCTTAAGATTTGAAGGTGTTAATGAAGGTTTTAGTGAGAGTATTATATATGGATAGAAAGAGGGAAAGGAGATCTACAATACGATGGTGGAGGTGTAGTACCACTCGCCGGAAAATGGCCGGATTTTGGCCGGAAGGTGGCCGGCGGTGGTGGTATTATTTTAGGGTTAGGGCTTTGTGTTTAGTGGAAGAGAAAGAGAGTAGAGAGAGAAAGAGAAGTGTAGTGAATTTTAGAGAGAGAAATAAAAGAGTGGAATGAAGAGATGATGGGGTATATATACTTGGGACTAGGGACTAATAAAAAAAGTGGGGGACGAGGAAGGGTGGCCGGCTAGGAGGGAAAAAGGAGGGACCGAAAGTGTTATTTTTCGTAAACTATCCCGTTTACCCATTCCCGAGGTCATATATTGTCCCCCGACTGTCCCACGACGTTTTTTCGACTTTCTATTATTGTTATTTATGTTTTTCCACGAGTTTTGACTATTTATTTGCCAGTTTTCGAGTTACGGTTTAGAAGTTACAATATTTCTCGTTTTAGGCTTTTCTAGTGCCGAATCGAATAGTGCCTACAAAAAAGAGTTAAAACTCACACGATAACTCATTCAATAATGAAATAAACCATAAAAACCAATATACGATATAAAATCAAGCCATGGTTGATAAAAATAGTGATAAAGGCAAAAGCTCGGTTTAGTTTAACGTAATGCGGTTACCTAAAATAGACTCCTTAAATTGCCAGTTGTCACATTCATGTTCTCCCTTTGCCGTGAAAAGGGATTCAGTCTCATCAAAATCACGTATGGAATGCCACCCTTTGACATTTGTTGACGCTCTTTGGTTTAAAAAGTTGAGGCAGTTTTTGGACAAGAAAGTTCGATTAAAAGAGTTGAAGTTGTGTATTGGAGCGGTATTGTATTTACCCGGAACAATTTTTTTCCGGTCATTTATATGTTTGTACTCGCTCTTGAGCAATGACATAAAATAATGTTCACAGAACTTTGTACTTACAAATTGTATTTTTCTAGTCTCTTTGAAGTCGAGGAATTGAAGATGATTCAGTCTCCGCTTTATGAACTCGACCACGTTGGTCATTTATATGTTTGTACTCGCTCTTGAGCAGTGACATAAAATAATGTTCACGGAACTTTGTACTTACAAATTGTATTTTTCTAGTCTCTTTGAAGTCGAGGAATTGAAGATGATTCAGTCTCCGCTTTATGAACTCGAACACGTTGATCTAGAACCAGACATTATAAGAGGTTTATCAGCTTATTTAGCTGTTGTGGTTGGTGTACTCTGGTGTTGCAAACCTCGATCTCTAACTTTAGAGTCAAGCTTTCCTTCTATTAATTTTGATGAATGAAGCCATATTGTCAAGGTAAGTTTTATATGTACTTTATAGTACCGCACAGAACATGATTTAAATTTAACTAATAAACATGATTATTAACTAATCTTGTTATATCTTTCTCGGTTTACATATGAGAAGTTACTTACAAAAGAATATCAAGGCCAAACTAACCTTCATATTGTGACGTCTTCCTTTTCCAATGCCAAAAAGCACCTCGATCTGTGACTTGACTTCATTGTTTACAGCATTACTGTTGGAAAATTTAGTGCACTTGTGGGATTAGTTCACATCTTGTAATGGGTTAGGAGGTACGGAGTGTACACCCATAAGGTCCATGAACACCCTGACTCTAATAGTGGTTTGTATTGGTAGTGCTAGTGAAAAGTACTGCTTGTGGTTTCCACCAAGTTGTGGTTTCCACTTAAGTAGTGTTTCCACCAAGCCGTGTTTCCATTGAATCGTTGTTTCCATCAAGTAGTGTATCCACCGCTAGTGCTATGAAAGTACCGATGAATGTACCGCTTGTAACGGGCTTTGACCTATTCAAGTGGCAGTTACAATTGCATAATGACCACGTTTAATTGGTCATGTAACCACTAACAGCTATAATGGGGATAATTATGAGGCTATTAATGGGCCGATTAATACTCATAATTCCATTTGAATAGCTAAGAGTAACCTCCTATAAATAGGAGATCTGTTTATGCATGAAGGACACACAGAAAACGATTAACACTTATAAGCGCAAGGGTTATTGATTTGTGCCTATTTCAATAACAAACATTTGGTCTTATCCCAAGTAGATATTCGTGTAACCTGCATTAGGGTCGAATAGTTTACTTTGGAAAGTTATCACACGATTCCAAGTGATATCCCAGAACCACCTAGTGGTATTTCTTCTCACGACTTGTTGCTTGTTTCACCGAATTGGTTATCTAACCTCGCTCGGGAGTTAAAACACAACAATCAAAGTAAACTATTTTGTGATAATCAATGGTCGCCGCAATGAACATATGGCTTCAAACTTTGCCAAGCTTGATAAGTTTGAAGGGTGGACTTCAGAGATGGCGAAGAAGATGCACTTCTGTCGTCAAGCATGAGTGTGGTGTATGTGCTAACCACTCCTATCCTCGATGATGGGGATGATGCTACCGTGGAGCGATCAGAGGAGGAGAAAATGGGAGAATGATGACTACATTTGCAGAGGTCTAATTTCAATGGTATGTCTCGATTCTTTGTTTGATATTTATCGAACTTGAATCTTCCAAAGAACGCTGGATTCCTTGGATGCCAAATATATGGTCGAGGATGCATCAAGTAAGAAGTTTCTTGTAAGTAATTTCACAATTACAAAATGACCGATTCAAGACCACCATGGAACAATACAACGAACTTCTTGGAATACTTGGAAGGTTTACACAACACAATATGCACATGGATGAGGCTATTCAAGTCTCTTGTGTTATTGATAAACTTCCTCCTTGGAAAGATTTCAAGCATACCTTGAAACATAAGAAGGAGGAATTAACTCGTTGAGTTGGGCGATCATCCGCGCATTGAGGAATCTCTCAAGGTGCGGGATAATGACAAGCCAAAGGGTAGCAATGTCTTGGACCATCTATTGTCAATATGGTAGAGCATAACAACTCCACTAGGTATAATGACAACAAAGGCAAACGCAAATATCATGACAACACAAGCGGCGATCCTAACAAGAAGGCAACACCTACTTGTTGGAAATGTGGCAAACCGCCACATAAAAGGGACCAGAAGTGGTGTTAAAGTTGGTGGTATAGCCAATGGATCGTGCACTAATGGTTCGTGGAGTGGTGGTTCTTCCAACTCACCGAAAGGATGATGATGTTGCGTGGTGGGTTGACTCGTGCAACAGCTCATGTGCAAAGATAGAAGTCGGTTCAAGACTTATGAGTCACCGAATGATGGTTCTATTCTTCACATGGGAAATGAGTCAACACCTTGGTGCATGGTCGTGGTGTGTAGACCTTAGGTTTAGTTTCGAAAGATTGTAACTTTGTTTAATGTTATTCATGTTTCGATATACGGAAAAACTTAGCTTCAAGTAGTGTTTTGAATAATCATGGATATAAACAAGTTATTGAGTCTCGATAAATTTGTGCTTTCTAAGCATGGTGTTTTATTGGTTTTGGTTATTTATGTAATCAAATGTTCAGCTTAATATTTCCTCCGATAGTGTTAATTCAAAGATTTGTGACCACCACCGACATGGTCGACTCTACCCTATGGCATGCAAGACTTGGCCATGTACACTATAAAAGAATGCAAGATATGTCTATGGATGGTTTAATCCCAAAGATTTGACATGGACATCGAAAAGTGTAAAACTTGCATGTTGACCAAGATAACCAAGAAACCTTTTCGTGGTATTAGTCGTGAGACTAAGTTCTTGGAGCTTATACACGCTGATGACATGTGTGATTTGCATGCCACCCTTCTTTGGGGAATAAGAAGTACTTTGTGACATTTATTGATGATGCTTCAAGGTTTTGTTATGTCTATCTCTTACATACCAAGGATGAAGCATTAGATAAATTCAAAGTGTTTAAAACCAAGTTGAATTACAACTTGGGTCTTTGATCAAAAGGTTAAGGACCGATAGGGAGGTGAGTACATGGATACTCAGTATTTTCATCATTGGTATAATCCATGAAACGGTCGCCCTTATACTCCTCAAAGAAATGGTATTTCGAAAGGAAAACGGTGTCAAGGAGATGGTTAATTCCATGTTGTCCTATTCAGATCGAGTCAAGGGTTCCGGGTGAAGCTATGTTAAACTTGCTATTTATTAAATAGGGTTCCCAACAAAAGGAACAAGGTTACCCTTATGAACTCGACTAAAAGGAAACCCAACTCGAACTATCTCAAGGTTTGGGGTTGTAGGGTCGTTGTAAGACTCCTCGATCCAAAGATGAAAACTTTGGGTGAAAGAGGCATCGATCGCATCTTTTTGGATATGCCGAGCATTCCAAGGCTTTTAGGTTCTATGTTATTGAACCTAATGAATATATATTACAATTAACTCAATAATTGAATCAAGCGGATGCAGACTTTGATGAGAATAGATTCTCATCGCCCCTAGACCAAGTCGAGGATTCCTAATGGAACTCATGACACCGTGTATCGAGGTCCTCGATGATGAACCATCGCTGGTCCCCGATGAGGTTATGGTGCAACAACTCGAACCTCGTGCTCGTGAAGAGCAAAAGGGTCGACTCCAAAGTCATTTGGACCTCGAGTTTCAACTATACTTAGTCAAGGAACAAGGATGAGGTCTCGACCAATACTCCTATTGCTTCATTGTTGAGGATGATCCCAAGACATTTGAAGAAGCAATGAAGTCCCGTGATATTGCTTTTCGAAAGAAGCAATCAATGATGAGATGGATTCCATCATGGGCAACAACACTGGTGTTGGTTGATCTACCTCACGTTGCAAACCTTGGGTTGCAAATGGATTTTCAAAAGGAAAATGAAGGTAGATGGAACTATTGAAAAGTTCAAGGCTAGACTAGTCATTCGTGGCTTTAAACAAAAGTCGTGGATAGACTATTTTGATACTTATGCCCTTGTGGCTCGTGATCGATACTATAAGATCGCCGATTGCTTTGGCATCTATTCACAATCGATTATTCATCGATGGATGTGAAAAAAATTTTCTTGAATGGTGAATTGGATGAGGAGGTTTACATGAACCAACCTCGTGGCTTCATCATGCATTGCAATGAAAACAAGGTGTGTAAACCGATTAAGTCTCTATATGTCTTGAAACAGCACCTAAGCAATGGCATCAAAATTTGATGAAGTGGTTTTGTCTAGTGGTTATGTTCTTAACCAAGTCGACAAATGCGTATATAGCAAATTTGATGAACTGTAAAGGAGTCATCATTTGTCTATATGTTGATGACATGTTTATCTTTGGCACCGACCAAAATCAGTTGACTTGACAAAGGAATTTTGTCATCAAGGTTCTCCATGAAGGACATGGGGAGGCCGATGTTATCCTTGGTATAAGGATTAAACATGAAAGTAAAAGAATTTCTATCTCTCGCCTCATTATATTGAGAAGGTGTCGAGGAAATTCAATTACTTTGATTGTACTCCCGTGAGTACACCTATGGATACTGTGAGAAGTCGATGCCTAATAATGGCAAGGTTGTATCTCAACTTGAGTATTCTAGGTAATTGGTCGCCTAATGTATGCCATGACTTGTATAAGACCCGATATTGGTTTTGCGGTGGGAAAATTGAGCAGTATACTAGTAATCCTAGTGCTCATCATCGCAAGCGCTCAGAGGGTATCAAGTATTGAAGAGAACTATGGATTATAGTCTCATATATCGTTACCCATCGTTGTTGGAAGGTTACACCGATGCAAGTTGGATCAAGAACATCGAAGACAATTCGTCTACCGGGTCGGGTATTCCTACTTGGTGGAGGTGCAATTTCTTGGGCATCCAAGAAGCAAACTTGTATCACCGCTCAACAATGGAATCAATTTGTGGCTTTGGCAATTACCGGTAAAGAAGTCAATGGTTGAAAACTTGCTTCGAGATTCCATTGTGGCCTAAACCTATAGCACCTATTTCTATCCGGTGTGATAGTGCAACTACATTGGCTAAGGCTTATAGCCGATGTATAATGGTAAGTCTAGACACTTAGGTGTCGGACATAGCATGATTCGCGAGCTTATCATGAATGGGGTGGTATCTATAGAGTTTGTTAGATCTCAACGTAACTTAGTGATCACTTGACGAAGAGTCCGGCTAGAGACTTGGTTATAAAGTCGCTAGGGATGGGTCTAAGTCCAACTTAGTCATCGAATGTTAGGACACCCAACTCCTCCGAGGAAACTTGGGAGCCGAGTTCAATGTGGAAAGTCGAACATTCGGTGGACTGGAGCACATGTTTTATTTACATCCCAAGGTTGTGCTCGTAACTCATTGAAAGGAGGATGAAGTCTTTACTTCTTAATGGTTAATTTTCTTTGAAAAAGTGCTTGGCGGGAGCATGAATAAAGAGGAACCACCTATGTAAATGTTGAAGTTTTGCCGCTTGAGGAGCTTTTGGACTTTTAGCTTTTACAACATTTATGAATTTGGATATGGACACATGGCTTGTATAGTGTCGGAGTCGATAAGTGTTTGAAAACTTGTGTATTTTATCTTCGTGTATTCAAATGGGTGAAGGGTTCAATTCTTAGAACACCGATTCTCGAATATTTGAACGATAATTTACTAAGATGGAAATTCAACTCGTGACATTTTCGCTTATGCACATGTTTTGCTTGATGTTTGTTTTCATGCAAAGGAAGTGAACTAAATTTGGGAGGATTGTTGGAAAATTTAGTGCACTTGTGGGATTAGTTCACACCTTGTAATGGGTTGGGAGGTACGGAGTGTACACCCATAAGGTCCATGAACACCCCGACTCTAATAGTGGTTTGTATTGGTAGTGCTAGTGGAAAGCAATCGCCGTGGTTTCCACCAAGTAGTATTTCCACCAAGCCGTGTTTCCACCGAATCGGTGTTTCCACCAAGTAGTGTATCCATCGCTAGTGCTATGAAAGCATCGCTTGTAACGGGCTTTGACCTATCAGTGGCGATTCAACCGCATAATGACCACGCTTAATTGGTCATGTAACCACTAACGGCTATAATGGGGATAATTATGAGGCTATTAATGGGCCGATTAATACTCATAATTCCATTTGACTAGCTAAGAGTAACCTCCTATAAATAGGAGATCTGTTTATGCATGAAGGACACACAGAAAACGATTAACACTTATAAGCGCAAGGGTTATTGATTTGTGCCTATTTCAATAACAAACATTTAGTCTTATCCCAAGTAGATATTCGTAACCTGGGGCGTTAGGTCGAATAGTTTACTTTGGAAAGTGATCACATGATTCAATTCCAAGTGATATCCGGTAACCACCTAGTGGTATTTGTTTATGCTGACTTGTTGCTTGTTTCTGCCTGTTCTGGGAGTTAAACCCCAACAATTACCTCGTAATGGACTAAGACCAATAATCACTTTCATAAAGGAAGAAGGTACAATTATATTTTTCTTTTTCAGATCAGCTAATTTAATGTACTCATGTATGATATATTTCTTATCTTTCCATGTATTGTTAATATGCAGACAGTAGTTCAAGAAGCAGGATCATAATGAATGTCCAAGGTACGAGAATCCATCAGTGTGGATGGAAGGAAGTACGCATACTCATATAGTACTAGTCTCCAAAAGGTTTAAATAGGCATAGAAACCTTGATCCCGTGAACCCCAAAGATATGGTTTTAGTGTTTTGCAGTGAACCTTTTGTTAATGATGTGATGACTAGATAACTATGGTGCTTTTGCTACATTAATGAGTGTTTGCTTAATAGTTTTCTTTAAGGTCTTCTTTTGAGCTGCTACTATACCTTGTTGGTTTTACTTGGTCCTGTTGGACTCGTGTCTTTGGGCCACTAGATATTTGCTTTAGGTGGCAATATTAGCTGGCTGCATATTGCTCAGCTATATAAAAGTGCTTGTTTGTGACTTGCTTATTCACCTGGGATGAGCAGGTAATGTTTAGACTCCGAAGTCCAAACAATGTCATCCACATTCGGCGTTTTGTTGATTGGTTCAATTGTCCAACTAATACTTTGTGATGCTGCTGTATATGTAGAGTTTTAATGATTCTGAGTAGTTCCAAGTCTGTCTAAAATCACTTAATTTATTGCAACTTGTTTCTCTTTTTCTTCTCCCTTTGGTTTTAACTGTGGTAAAGCTTGTGTTGTAGTCTTTTCTTTTGTATGTGTTTTAGTCCAGCTCGAATCATCTCCAAGCCTAGCACACGCATGCTCGCTTGAACTCAAGCATGTCGAGATTGATTGTTAAGTTACACACGTAAGTATAGACGCTACTAATAGTAGACTCCAAATAATTTATTACATGAATTTTAAGAAATAGAGTGGTTACGGACTTTGCAAGTCTAATTACTATCATTATTATCCATCTGATCCCTTCAACTTTTAGTGTTCATTCAATCCGATCTATTAATACAATATTTGTGCCCTCTCCTCGGGTTCGAGGCAGAAACAATGTGGTTTGATTTGCTTATCACATGACCAAAAACACAAAAAAAGGAAATGGCTAAATGATTGGGTTTGATTTTGCCTATCATAGGACCAAAAACGCAAAAAAAGAAAATGGCTAACTAATCAAACGGCAAAACCTGTCAAACCAAACAAATTAACTTCACAGATGATAACTACTCATGTTGCAAATCCATTAATCCCCAACATGTGACAGAATTTTATAGATACAAAATGAACCAGTTGGGGCATACAACGTCACAAAAGGAAATCATGAAGCTCAGAATTTCTGTGAACAAGATCAGGAGCTATCAACCAGGTCAAAAAGAAAGTTAATCCTAACTACTTTAAGCTTGACCCGTCTTTCCAAAAGGGGGTCTCATCGGGGTCTCATGCCGGTGGGTGTTTCTGAAGTAATTGTAACAAAACATGTGCATAGGCTTGACCCTGGTAAGTTCTACAAAATACAGATCTAGCATGAGTTAATTAGCCTATAAAATCGGTTGTTCTGGCCACGAATCTTTTTCAGCCTCGGATTCGATGAAATTATCATTTAGCTTCATTTCTACAAGATCGAGTACTTTCACGCATTTTTCAGCCTTTTCAAACCGTTCTTGTGCAGTGCGAAGCTCCATCCGCCTCTCTTCCAGGTCTGTTTTTGCAGCTCTTTTAACCAGAGTAGTATTTGCCTTCATTTTTACAATTAAAGTTGACTTTCTTTTGGCGGCGGTCCTTTTCTGAATAGCTTCCAAGTGAGCTCGAAGCCACGCCACTTTCATGTTGGTTGCTTCTGCATCTAACACTTGCATCTCTATTTCATCCATATCAGAAACGATGGTTGCAACATCATTAGTTTGAATTCGCCTGACAACTTCACAAACAACCTCAAGGATAGATTCTCTCACAGAAGCTGTTTTGACTACACAATCAGATGCAATGTCACCGTGTTTTTTGAAAATGGCTTCAA
This sequence comes from Chrysanthemum lavandulifolium, assembly GCA_022545495.1. Taxonomy (NCBI): domain Eukaryota; kingdom Viridiplantae; phylum Streptophyta; class Magnoliopsida; order Asterales; family Asteraceae; genus Chrysanthemum; species Chrysanthemum lavandulifolium. Next base: position 115,406,287 of record CM040242.1, read on the forward strand.
GGATAGGTGGATTAATTTTCTTCACCTTGTAGCCTTGAACATGTGTCATGCTGTACAAAACCTTTCTGGGCACTCCCTGTGGTATAATACGTGTCATGCTGTTTTTGGCCGCTCCCTGCTGTATGATACGTGTCATGCTGTTTTTGGCGCCCTGCTGTATGATACGGATGTAGATTAGAATTCTCAAGATGGGGTGTGGCCGGGGTGTTCTTTATATTTTCATAATAACCAGAATATTGTATGCAACCGTAACAATTAATTGTTTATTACTTGGTTGATAAACTGTAACATAAAAACATAGACCAACTTCAACTCTGGATTTGATGTTTGATTTCAGAAAAAGATTACCATAGTTAAACTAAGAGTTGTTCATTTTTATGGCTAAAGACTAAAGTACTCACTTTTGGTTTTAATATGCTTATAGTAGAAACTGGCTGAATGAGTCAAACAGGTCAAAAGTCTCTCAACATGTACTTGATATGCATAATCAAGTCCCAAAAAGTGTTTGCAAAGTCAGACCAACCCGTTCTGAAAACACCCCTTTTGACCCATTAGACTAGCGTGTCCAACAACAACAACATACCCAATCCCGTTGGAGCGGGGTATGGATTAGACTTACGTGTCCAAGAGTATGCAAATTTGGCAAAAACTGTAAAACCGAACCGCAAACCACAGCCATACTAGAATAGTTACCAGAAGCAAACGGCAGTACCTGTTCATTATTTCTCTTGCTTTTTCCCGTCACTTCCGTTACAGATTTTGACGGCATTGGTGGATCATCCGATAAAACTTTTTTCTTTCCATCTTCACGTGTCCAAGAGTATGCAGATTTGGACCGTGAAACCGAACCGCAACCCATAGCCATACTAGAATAGTTACCAGAAGCAAATGGCAGTACCTGTTCGTTATTTCTCTTGCGTTTTCCCTTCACTTCTGTTACAGATTTTGATGGCATTGGTGGATCGTCGGATGAAACTTTTTTCTTTCCATCTTCAGTGCGATGGCCCTGAAGGTTAACTCTATCCGTATCTATGCTTTTCTCTAGACACTCAACTTTTATCTTATGAGTTGTATCGTTCCTCAAATTGCTTGTCTCACTTGTAGACGGAATAGTTTCTTTAGCCTCCTGTAAAATATGCGATTATAGCACACACAAAATAATGATTAATATTATTTTCAGAGGTAAAGTTTATAAACACGCAAACATTTTGGAATAAACATAAAGGGAAATTCTCGAATCTTATACCAAACCGGGAGACGTGGTTGCAGTTTAGCAGCACAGTTCCGAGAACTTTTTCCCTAATTGCCAACAAACAGGTGAATCAATCTGCAATGGTATCAATCGAATGTGATTAGAGATGAACGAGGAACCTTCGCTAGTGACGATGAGAAATATAATAATCATCTGACTAACCTTATCTAGAGTAGCAATTATTAGAGCTTCAAGATCGAATGCAAGCTCCTTACTTTCCTCTATGATCATGGTCATAATTTTCTCCATCTCGAGCACAGTAGCAGAGGTATTAGAGCTAAAAGGTCAGAAGAAGAAAGAGCAAACTCAGTTGAGCTTATAACAAAGGGCTTTCAGAACAGCAGTAGCAAACTAGCAATTACAACAAGTCCTAGTGCTAGCATAGAAATAGAGTTCTTACTCAGCAGAACTTAGAAACTGCTTAAACAGGCGACCTACTAGTCCTTCCACATGTACGTCCAACATCATTACCGGCAATCTGGCTTTTCTAAATATCTCGAGAACTTTAGTCATCTTACCACAGTATCCACCAGGCGCAGAAGATTGTTTCTCAAAGGACGTTACTAACACTTCAAAAAACTCCTGTACACCAACGGCAACAGAAAGGCAATTACTTAAGATTATTATTACATTATACTATGAAGATTTTCCACTTCATACCTTCATATGTTCGTGGTTGTAAGGGGCATTAGGTGCCATGATTCTTATAATCTCACAGATGCAACATGCAACTGAAATGTTCACATTCACGCCAGGATGTCTCACAAGTTTTCAGCAATCAGTGCCTGAATGATTGATGCAGTACTTTAACCATCGCTTTGGATGGTAATTGTTGCACCTTAGATAGAACTTTCTCCATTTGCTATCACGTGTATACAAAAGTTAGTTAAAAATAGTTACAGGAAAATGTCATAGAATAGCAATTTGCTCTCGCTTTTTGAGTAATTACCAAAACGGGTAACCATAAAAATGCATGAAACATGATTATACATTACTAATTAAGTAAATTACATAAATGTCCATTTGGTTTGGCGAAAACTATGGAAAACGTCCCTCATCGATACTATTTGCATAAATGGTCCCAGATTGAACTATATGCTTTCACTTTCGGTTTCTTACGGGTAAGGACCACTTGTAGCTCAAATATTGCAACGAGGGCCAATTTATGGATATAGTATCGACAAATGATGATATTTGTAATTTCACCAAACGGTAAGGACAGGTTATGCACTTTACTCTTAGAAAATTTAACTTAAAATGTTCAAGAAATAATGTAATTAAAGTGCTTATCTGAGATGAAAGTTATGCTGTTATCGACTTATATATAGAGCTATCAAAGTGCTTATTTGAAACAATGCAATCTACTCTTATTGATAGTCCAAACCGCTTTTGCTTATCTGCTTAATTAAGTTTGGTAATTACCAAAACGGAGTTTAAAGCTAGCTTATATTGCTCTTTGCCCAATGTGGCAGCAAATTATGAGTATAAAATGAGAACCTTGTATACTGATAACTTTAAAATTCAATGAAACATGATTATTCATCATCTATGCAGTTTGGTGAAACTTATGGAAATCATCCTCGTCGACACGTTTTGCACAAATGGTCCCTAACAGAACCCGTCAGAAAGTAAACAGCGCAACAAAGGGACCATTTATGACAATAGTATCGATTTAATGAAAATCTTTGTAATTTCATCAAACCAAGTGGACGCTTTTTCTACTTTACTCTTAGTGAATTTAACCTAAAATGTTCAAGAAATAATGTATTTAAAGTGCTTATTTGAGATGAAAGTGATTGTAATTTACTGTTAGTGAAATCCAAACTATTCGGCTTACCTACTTATTTGGGGGCAAAAGAAGCAAACCTACTTATTTGACATAAAATTAAGAGGATGTTTGGGATTATTCATTTTTTTTTTTCCTTATGTTGAAAAATAAGCACTTAAAAGCTGCTTAAAAATAAGCACTTGAAGAAAAAGTGTCTAGAATAGCTTTTGTAAACAAAAAATGTAACAATATTTCAATCAAATTCAATTATAAAATATTTATGACTTATTTCGGTGGTGTTTGTTTAAGCTTATTTGTGGGCTTATGAGCTTATCTATTTTTGGCTTATATTTCACAAGCCAAAATTTTCCGGCTTATTCTTAAACTTATGGGCGTAAGCCCATAGCCTCAAAAATAAGTCGGGAAATTTGGGCTTACGAAATATAAGCCGAAATCATATAAGCTCACAAACCCATAAATAAGCTTAAACAAGCACTTTAAAGAAGCACATTTCTACTTGCTTATAAAAAACTACTAATTTTACCTCAAGATAGGCAAAACTATGTTGGATTAAAAAAAACACCTCTCTTTTTTTGGCTTAAAAATAAGCAATCCCAAACACCATCTAAATTTTGTACCCAGAAACTCCCTATTTACTTTTTAAAAAATGCTTATTTTACCTTCTCCTTATATATGAGGAAAATAAGCAGAAAAAATAAGCAAATCCCCAAAACCCTAATCTTGAATTTAATTTTTTTTTTAAAAAAAAAAAAAAAAAAAAAAAAGAGAATGCTAACCATAAGAACACTGACAATATCAACAGTCGAAGAAGAGAGATGAAAGAGCTTATTCCCAGCATCCATCAGCTGAAACTGGAGCTTGTTCTGATTATTGGCTGAATAATAAGACATTTTGGCTTCTCAAAAAGCTGACGGCAGCAAATGATGATGATTTTAGTAGACTCATGCACGGTGGTTTTCAAAGTGGTGTTTGTTCGGTATATATATATAAGATATACTAAAACCCGAAATTTCACGGGGCAAAGCCCAAATTCTTAAGGGGTCCGTTTTAGCTTAATTTGCATTATGATTGGTGGTTCACTAACGATAACACGCAAAAAGAGGTCTTACAGTATTTTGGTGGGCCTATGTGACACTTTCTCATCGGTTGTTGAGTTGTGTTGCATAATTTCATGTTCATCCCCGTTTTTCCGTAATGAGCCCTTAATACAAAAGAAAACGTCATTAACGATGTTTACCACACCTTCAATGACTCCGTAATACATTCTACTTCCAGTTTTCACTACCTTTCAGAACCCACTTTATTATAAAAAAACACACACCTAAAAAATACATACTAATTTCGCTTCAACTAAAACCACGCACAGTAGTTGCAAGATCAATCCTAAATCTCTTCTACTCTTTCTTCATATCATTACACACAAAGACCCAGAAAATTCTTGAAGATTGACATTAACCAAAAATTTTGGTGTCGTTTTAGTAGATTGTCACATTCCTGATAAAGATTTAAAACATACGTTTTTGGGGTGTCATTTAAGCCCTAAATCGACACATTTTATATCTGTTACTACTTAAAATCGTTCCTTTTCACATTTTAGATCTTTTGGAAGCAAAATGCTAGAATCAAGCATATTTGGATGAAAAGGAGCGAAAACATGAAGAAAACGACAAAGTCAAGATTCAAGCAGGTTTTCAAGCTTGACGGCGTCCCAATCAAAGGGCGACATCGTCAATATACAAGAGTTTTGATCAAATTACACGCGACAGCTCAGGTGATTTTTTAGTTTTAACGACTGACGGCGTCACGCCTAAACTCTGGAAGGTGTCTCCCTTATTTTCTACACCAGACGCCCAAGAACCATCCTCATACGACGTCCCTCATGAAGACTGACGGCGTCACACTCATAAACTGACGTTCGTCCCAACCTATGACTTGGCCCAAACGAAACCCTAATGACGGTGACCTGACGGCGTGATGTGCTACGTATGTACAAGTTTTAAATTTATAAAAAGTGATTTACCAATTCTATCAATAACACATACGAGCAAGTAAACTCGTCCGTTATAGCAAGATTATGATCGTAAGTCGGGATCGTTCGCAGGGATTTGTGAGTGAATCAAGAAACAAGTTTTAAAATCTAATATAGCAATCCAAAAGTAAATAATAACGAGAATAGAGATAATGAAATTCAGATGATTAAAACTACACTTGCTTAAACTAGTTTCTTATCCTTGAAAAGTATGATCGTGTTAACCTCTTCTTAACATGTTGGTTATGATAATTAGTGGTATACTAATCTATTGTTCTTACAAGTTAAACCTTCGTCAAGATTTTAGTTTATAAAAACAAGCATTAAGTTTAACCAATCAATTCAAGATCAATTCAAGTTTCATAAGTTTAAATTCATAAACTTAAACACAAAAACATCCATTTGCTTTATCAAATTTGCTTAAAAAATGATCAATACAAAAGGTAACCGATTATAGACAAAGGGTCACAATTGATTGTAAACAACTAATCATTAGGTAATGAACATTGTTTAAGCAAATGCATAAAGGAACTAGCCACTCATAGCAAACATGAACATAAACTCAGAACTTTGAACATTAGAAAACATAATTAAAAGTCTTACAATGTTTGGAATAAGATTACAAATGATTGAGTAATGTTACCCAAAGTATTGGTGTTGATTTCTTGGTGGTTTGACTTTCAAATGTTGACTTCTTGGACCTCCAAACTTTCCTGGACTTCTAATGAAGAAATTGAGAGCTATTTGAGAATGATTTGATGACTAGAGAGTTTGTATTGTAGTGTGTGTTCTCAATTGATTACAAATCTCAAGGCCTAGGGTTATTAATGCTAAACTTGGCCTCTAAGGAGCTTGGAAGGGACTAGAATACACCAAGAAAGGACCTAGGATCGTTTAGATATAAGTGAGAAGTCTTAATGATGAAGAAATGGCAGACAGGACGATTCCAGCCGAATTGGTTGCGGGAGGCGACCGATCGGCTGGCCTTCTTCAACATACTCCAGCCGAATCGATTGCGGGAGACAACCGATCGGTTGGACTTCCCCAGCAGATGACTTTTGACTTCTTGCTTGATTTGTTTGATTCTAGTTCGTGGCTCTTGATTCTTCATCCAAACTTGATCTTTTTCATTGCTTCGACACTTGGAATGCTGAACCATTGGATCCTATGTGCTTGACATGACTTTACGAAACGGAAATCTCTTGTATGAATACGAATCTTCATTTATTTAACATTCTTTTACTTTTCCTTCCATTTTCCTGTACTTGGTTACATACACTAGACAAACGTTCTTTGATACGATTAAGTATTAAAAGCATATGAATATAACCAAATAACATATATAAAAGCACGAATAACGCTACTAAAAACATGTACAATTTGAGCGTTATCAAATTCCCCACACTTAAACTTTGCTTGCCCTCAAGCAAATCTAGAATTGAAATAAAATATCCACCTGGTACAGAAATAAGGTTGAGAAAAATGCGATGCAAATCTACCAAGTACAAGTACAAGATAAGATCTATCGTGTTAGCTTTAATGATGAAAAATCAAGATGTTTGACAATATCCAATGATTTTCTTGCATGATTAACATTCCAAAACACCTCACGAAAAAGAAACGAAATATAATTCACTCAATTATTTAGGTAGAGTAAATAAGAGAAATCACACTCATTGCTCAGTCATGATTTGTTTATTACCATAAGCTTGTACAAGAAACAAAACTCTACCGACGTGGCGTGAGCACCAAGTGTAAACATCTAAAGAGGTCTTTTATTCGGGTTAAAATGTTAGGCTTCGGGTGATTAAAGGGTATGGAAAAGGCATGGGATTATTTATTTAATTGGTTTTAAAAGAAAAATAGATTCAAGTCTAAGTCCCATTGTTGCTAGTCACCAAACAATCCGCAAACCAATAAATGATTGTAGTTACAATCTTTCTTTTCTTCGGACTTCCACAAATCTTCACATCAATTCACCATAACAATATTCTTCATACATAGCACATTGGCTAACACTTATTACATAACCTTTTTTTTAACATACTCAACTTCCTTTCTTCGAAATGGTACACACGAATGACAGAGTGTGGTTACTCACATAACCTTTTTTTTTTAACATACTCAAGTTCCTTTCTTCGAAATGGCACACACGAATGACATAGTGTGGTTACTCATAATCATCAAAACAATCCAATCGTACCAAGCAACTAACAACTAACCGTTTAGACATTTGACAAAGGTTAGGCTAAGGCTTAAAGTGTAAAATATTTTTGTATTTTTCTGGATTTAACAAAAATGAAAAGATTGGCTCGGAGGGTTTACTAAGGGTATCTAGCACTAAAAGTGAGTGCTACAAATGGGTCCATATGGGTGGTTAACTAACCGATGTGGTCAGCTAATATATCATTAGATGTAAAATGGAAGGCCATTTGGGTTTAAATCCTAAAGTGCCTCTTTTTCACACGAATACACTTATATCACACGAATGCGATCTCACTACGGTCTGGCAATGATTTACAAGCACAAGTTCTAGAATAAATAGAATCACCGGCACACTCATGAAAAGATTGTAACATATTGGTTTTCATAAACACACAATCACAAAGGTTCGAATTTAAGGAGTCTAGAGAGAGAAAGATGGAGAGAAATGGGAACTTCTAGTGAGAGAAAGTAAAATATATTATGAATCTCCACCCTTTGCCTTGGGAGGCAAATGGTATTTATAGTATCTTACAAATACGCCACCTACGGGCTATGGATCAGGCATACAGTGGGTAAAGACCCGTTCGTCCTCCACGGTGTTACTTAACTAACTACTAACAATAACTAAACGACTAAGACTATGAGCTTTCTAATGATTACATATACTTGAGGTGACCAAGTCTTTAACTAACTGATTTTCTAAATCCCAATAATCTCCCCTAAGGGAGGTCACATCAATTACAAACAGATATTACATTTTGTGTGTTATTGGATTCTTTTGTAAGTTCTTTGCTCTATAGCTCGTACTCTTTTGATTCTTCATATTCCGCATGCTTTGTACATTAAGTTGAGGTCTTTAACTGATCCACGAATTGGTTATTCTTTGAGCCTTCTTAGAGATCATCAACCACAGTAAATCTCTGAATCATCCATTGTTGTATCGCCTTCATGTGATGTTGTGACTTTTGGACCGACATGCTCACACTTTCTGGATCATGACATCTTTTCATCAAAGTAGAGGAAGCATTGTTGTACATCTTTGATTGTCATGATTTTGTTCAATTAAGAGTGTGTGCTATGAGCATGCGGTTATGAATTGACTTCTCAATATCGATCAGCTACAACCGTCAAATGTTCCTGCAAACAACAGTTAGCAATAAAACACACGAAAGTGTCTTTGTTCACTTTCGTTGAATAAGGTTACAAGAACCATGGTTCCCCATTGATCAGTATAAATACTGCCTGTGATCAGGTAGAATTCCTGAGAATCTCCTTGATAGGGTTTCACAACTTGATCTAGTCGTTCTCAAGCCGGAGCGTCCCAAAGTAGACAACACGGAGTGAGTGAACCAGCGAATTGAGATTCACTGATTGATGAAAAATTGATTTGAAAAACAATCGCGTATTGCTTAAGAGAAAGAGTTTTGCAATACGATGAAGGTTTTATGAGAAAGATCAATTTTCAATCATAAATACTTTTGTTTGAGAAACTAATGCTCAGTCGATGTGCCACGAGAAAATAATTGTAGAGCACATCGAAAGGTTTTTCAAAATAATTCGTCAATTCATTTCCTGGACCAAGGTTGATTCAAGATTGAATCGCCCCATTGTTTCTATCCAGTTGTCACAAGCTTGATCTTTTGAAAATATCTCACATGTCACCCACTAAGAGCTTGTTTGATGTTGGCTCTAGAAGGATTTCTATCTTCATTGTGAATATTTAACATATCACTCGGATGTTCTGGCAATACCAAAAGGATAATGCGTAGGACTCTCAATATATATTCTTACTTTTCACATTGTGCGAAACAGTAAGTCTTCATAAATTGTGTGTCCTAATGAGATTTATTGATGATCTCTTGGCTCTAGACTCAATTGTGCACTTTGGTTTCCTATTCGGAGACTAGGGAGAGGGTCTCATTCTTCAATATTAACCATCTAAGAGAAAGTCGATAGATAATGTAGGTTCCCTGAATGAAACAAGTCCTTTTAAAAGAACTTGAGTGGCTTAGGAAGTTTAGTACAGTGCGTCACTGGGTCCATGACGTCTTGTCTTCAATACCGGTGTTACCTTAGTAACCACCAGTAGCATATGTATTGAACCCGGTTAAGTGGCTTGGGAAGTTTAGTACAGTGCGTCACTGGGTCCATGACGTCTTGTCTTCAATACCGGTGTTACCTTAGTAACCACCAAGAGTATATGTATTGAACTGTGTTTACCTCTAAGGTTGAATTATTGGAGGGCTATTTCTTTTTACCCTTTTCATATTTCATTTCTTTTTCATTCTTCAACCCCCACAGTGCTTACCAAGACTTCATCACTAGAACCTTGTTGGGTTTATTCCAGTTCTAGCTTTATCTTAATCGACACTCTTCCCTTATTCTCACTTTTCTCCTTTTTTCATCATACCTAAGGACTTCTACACTATCTAGTGGATTGTCCATGGGTAGATCCCTCCGGCTCTGGCGGGATCATGGGAACTAATACCTAACCTTACCATCCTTATAACTCCAACGCATAAAGTAAAATGGTCGGTCTTTTTGGTACAATTTTTTTTCGCCTTGAAACCAAATGAAACCATTTGATAAATCAATCAAGGTACTTGTGATATAAGATCAAAGCATTTTGTACCTTAATTGTTTTTTATCTTTTAAAAAACGCTCCTCCTCACCATGTGCATTGTGTATAAGAAATCTTTTGGCACATGTGTGAGAAAGTGATGAGAGAAAACATAGAAGGTTAGATTTGAATGCTCCAATTCTTCTTCACGTAATCAATAAAATGATTTAGTTTTCTAAAATGATCATCATCTCTCCCCCGATCAACTCTAGTATTTAAATACTTTAGATAACACATTTTGGGGAAGGATGAGGTTTTCTTTTAATTGCTCCCCCTCAATATGTGCATCGATAATCGAAAGAGTTTTGCACATATTAGAGAGAACCTGCACTTTGAGTCAAATCTTTGGTTTTAGATAAATGCTCCCACTTAACATGTGCATAGAGAATTTGAAATCGTTTGGCACATGTAGGAATGAGTGCCTTTTATTGCTTTTCTAAAACGCTCACCAATTTATCAGTTTATTTCTGATTTAAATCACAAACTCTCCCCCGATCATAATTTTCAAACCCTTTGAGATTTGGGATCCCAATTAATTTAAATTATTTAGAAAAAATTCTGAGGAGAGATGTGACTTTGTTTTAAGAATACGTAACTGATAAGGATTAGATTTTAAAAACTTTAATCTCCATTGACCTAACATGCTCATGTACCATTTGTATGAAAACTCAAAGTTAGCATTCTTTTGTTCCAATTGTAGATTATATGTTCAAAAGTATAAAAACATACTTCTTTTGGTGCAAATTGTTTGAAAATATCCTTTTTGAAATGTTTGAAATCATTTTCCCCCTCAATCAATGGCCAAAGTTATTGATTGAGAGACAAAGGTTAAGTTCATTTGATTTTCAAAAAATTAAGTCCGAGTGATTTTCAAAACAATTTTAATTCTATTTGAAGACAAATATTTTTCAGAAGAATCTTCAGAATGAAAAACATTTATGAAGGAACATTTGTCTTTTTGATGACAAATATTCCTTATGAACTTTTGTTTTTAGGATCAGAGCTTGATATTTAAACATCGATTTAGCATAGCACTGTCCTTTCTTTAAAAGCGGGTCACAGTCTGAAATAACTGCAAGCCATTATTTTAAGTCCGGGTTACTGCCTGAAATGACATCTAAAGACTCTTGCCATTATTTACACCTTATGCTCGAACTTCATCTAAAGACTCTTGCCATTATTGAATGCATTTCTAAGACCGTAGATGTTATCGATACCAGAATACATGCCTTAAGAAAACAATATTTTTGGTATTTTTCTGATTTTTCAAATTTTTATGGGTTTTTAAAGATTTTATAATTTTCTATTTTCTTTTTGTTGGTTTTATATTTTTGTATTTTGCTTTTTGAAAGAATATTTACAAAGAATGGGTGAAGAAACTCCTTTACTCCTCATCTTCCTCCTGAAGACGTTTGAGTGTTTCCGGCTATAGACTCTTCATGCCTAGTCGTGGGAGGATAAACTCAAAACAGTCTCTTGGAAGAGCTTTGGTGAAGATGTCTGCTAACTGATACTCAGTCCTCACGAAGTATTGTTCAACCACACCTTTTTCTACTCGTTCCCTGATGAAATGATGTCGAATGTCAATATGCTTTGCTCTTGAGTGTTGGACGTTGTTGCAGCAGAGAGCGATGGCACTTTTGTTATCACAGTACAGAGGAATTTTGTTTAATACAAAGCCATAGTCAGATAATTAGGATCTCATCCATAAGATTTGAGCACAACATGATAACATGGCAATGTATTCAGCCTCTGTAGAGGATATTGAAGTACTCATTTGCTTCTTTGAAGACCAACTCACTAATTTATCACCCAAAAATTGAGCACCACCAGACGCACTTCAACGTGTATCTTGACATCCTGCATGGTCAGCATCTGCATAGGCTGTTAGTGACATATCGGTGTCTTTCGGATACCAAAGTCCCATGTTAATGGTTCCTTGGAGTTATCGAAAGACCCGTTTAACCACTTTAAGGTGCTTTTTAGTAGGCTTAGCCTGGTAGCGTGCACACATGCATACAACAAACAGAATATCAGGTCTATTGGCAGTGAGATGCATCAAGGATCCAATCATACTACAATATTTAGTTTGATCAACCGGGATCCTCGAGTGGTCCTCATCCAGTTTTGTTCGTTCCACCATGGGAGTGTCAACAGGGTCACAAGAATCAAATCCAAATTTCTTTAAAATTTCATTTGCATATTTAGATTGATTAATAAAAATGCCTCCGGGATTTTTTGAAATTTGTAATTCTAAGAAAAATGACATTTGTCCCATCATTGACATTTGAAATTTATAGCCCATCTCTTTAGAAAAACGGTCACATTCATTTGGGTCGGTCGATGCAAAGATAATATCATCAACATATATTTGAACATGAATTAAAGTTTGCCTGACTTCCGGGTGAACAGTGTAGGATCAACAGCTCCTTTGTAGAATCCATTAGCCAAAAAGAACTTTGACAAAGTATCGTACCATGCCCTAGTAGCTTGATTCAAGCCGTAGAGGGATTTCTTCAAGTGATAGACATGGGTAGGATGCTCAGGATCCACAAAACCTTCGGGTTGACTAACATAGACCACTTCTTTAAGATCTCCGTTAAGAAAAGCAGTCTTTACATCCATCTGATAAACTACCATATTCTTGCTAGCAGCATTGGCCAGAAAGATTCTGATAGCCTCAATTCGTGCAACCGGAGCAAATGATTCCTCAAAGTCAATCCTCTTGTCGATATACTTTAGCCAAAAGTCTAGCCTTATTCTTCAGAACATCACCGTGCTCATCAAGCTTCACCTTGAAGATCCACTTGAGAGCAATGATCATAGCACAATCTGGAGCAGGCACCAATTCCCATACATCAAGACGATCGAACTCATGGATCTCATTTTGCATAGCATTAAACCAGCTATCCTCAGACATTACAGTCTTGACGTCTTTTGGTTCAATCTTTGATAGTACAGAGTTGAAGAAGCACCATAAGGCATAAGTGGCAAGTTGCTTTCTAGTAGACACCGAACGAGAAGGATTCCCAATGATGTTATCGAGTGGATGATCGTGTGTCCATTTTCTGAGATGTTCATGAGGTTGTTGGTAAGGAACTGAAGTAGCAGAATTAGGATCCCCTGTGATGATGTTTCAGGAGTGGGTTCAAGGGCAAATATATTTTCAAATAGAGCGTCTTCAAGAGTAGAAAAGGGATTATCTCCAAAAGAATTGGCAGCTGCATTTCCTTGATGTACAGAAGATGATTGAGGATTAGAAGATGATGATGAATGATCGGCAAATGGCGCTTTTTGAGATAAATACATTGAGGCCGATGGACCATTTATGTTAGTTGGAGTATGAGCAACAACAGTTGGTGGTGTAGAATTATCATCGGCTCGAGGCTCATAGTATTCATCATACATTAGATCAAACAGTTTCTTCAAATCTTCTTCTGAGGGAGGTACATAAGGAACTGCAGGAGTGGGATACTGTACAAGACCTGAGCTAATGGGTCCTGGTGTTAAGATTTGAGGTGCGGGTCCAGAACTGGATTATCCAGGAGCCATTTGCTCAGTCAGCTCATCGAACGTAACGTGAATAGTTTCCATAATGTCTCGGGTTCTTTTGTTGTAGATTCAGTAACCCTTTCGATTAGGTGCATAACCAACGAAAAATCCAATATCAGCCTTAGCTTTCAACTTTCCTAGATCTTTACCATCATTGGTTGGATAGCACAAAGCTCCAAACACACAAAGAAACGAAAGATCCTGTTTTCTGTTGTAAACTAATTCGTATGGAGTCTTTCCATGAGTAGTGTGTATTAGGGAACGGTATTGGGTGTAACAAGAAGTGGCAATGGCTTTCGCCCATAGAAACATTTGAGCCTTTGAAAATATTAGCATAGTCCTTGCAGCTTCTATTAGAGTCCGATTTCGCCTTTCAACTACACTGTTCTGTTGAGGAGTGCGTGGAACACTTCTTTGATGACTGATTCCAATGCTTTCATAAAACTGACTAAGATCTTTGTTTATAAATTAAGTTCCATTGTCTGTTCGGATGATTCTAATTGTTTTGTTAATCCTAACATGCAGTTGCTTAATAAGTTTAATGATAACATCGTGAGTTTCATCCTTTGTTCTAAAAAACTTAACCCAAGTGAACCGAGAGTAGTCATCAACAATGACTAACACATACTTCTTCCCATTTATACTTTGTACTCTCATGGGTCCGCACAGATCCATGTGAAGGGTATGAAGAACTTCCATAAAGGTATTGGCAGGTTTGGGTTTGTGGGCATACTTTGTGCTTTTGCCCAATTGGCATGCTGAACAAAGATGATCTTTTTCATATTTTAACCGGGGTAAGTCTCTTACGAGGTCATTTCTTGAAAGATCATTGATGGTGCCGAAGTTCAAGTGATTGAGGCGGCGGTGCCATAACCATGATTTGTTCTTAGATGCCTTTAACAATAAGAAAATATGAGAGGACTTCATCATGTCTTCGATAGAGATGGTGTACAAATTTGTGCCACGAGTTCCCTTTAGAAGTTCAACACCATCTAATTCTCTAACGAAGCAATAGTGTTTTCTGAAGGTTACTTCGAGATCAAAATCACAAAATTGGCCAACAGAGAAGAGATTATGACCAAGATGATACGCTTACGCAGCGCGTTCGCGGTCAAAGGAACTTCCTTTTCGTCGAGCAAGTTTTTCAACACCCTAGGCAGTGAACCTAATCGTTGTAGTGTAGTATTAGGGTAAGCCACGGGAATTGATATCGTTCTCTAGGGGAGTAGGAATGCTAGTGAGAAGTTACTACACTAAGGTTGGTTGAGGAAGATTATTTTTTATCTTTTTATGTTTTTTTGGAAATGGAAAGGTACGAATCTCGGGGTTTGGATTTGGGGGGCTTGGTATTTGTACCGATTACTCTACTATCTAATTATCTAATTAACTAAGGTGAGGGTAGTCTATGTCTAATTATTGTGTGCTCGTATGATAGTTTAAAGATGTGTTTACTTAGGTTTTATTACTCCTTAATTATCTCCTATTGATGATTGAATTGTCACGTCCTTATTCTTAATCGCGTTGTGTGTCTAAGGTCGTAGGGTATGCGTTTATCCCTAACTCTTTGAAACTACCAAAGGTTATCGCCTACAAAGTCTCTAGGATTTATAAACTTTAACTCTAAGGTACTCTTCGGATGGTTTAGCCTAAAACAACTCTAGGTGTTATAAACTAAGGTTCACAAAGATTAATCAAGCATTAACTACACAACGGATGACCTATCACATTACTAGATCATTAACAATTAAGATAAGAGACAACCAATCAATATTCAATAATTAAGTTTCATATTCCTAAGCAAACACACAAGTAAATTAGCGACATGGAGAACATGCAAGCATACACACAAGTAATTGAAGACATAATTAAATTAATGAAGTAAAACACTTATCTTGATGTAAGATAGGGTTTGGAACCCTAAAATCTTGTATAAGACAGCCTTGGTTCGGTTTAGGTTTTACTCCAAAAGACTACACACCGAAAACTAAAAATTTGGATTCTATATATAAGATTACATATGTGACGGTGTTACCCTTTGATTTGTGACGCTTGTACGGTCGCCGTCATTAGGGTTTCGTCTTGGCCACGTTAGTCTTGCGACGGCCACCTTATGCTTGTAACGCCGTCCCTTGATCTCGACGCCGTCTGGATCAAATCTAGGCCGTCGAGTTGCGACGACCTACTCTTTTAAAGCGACACCGTTACTTGTAAATAAGCAATTTGGCTCTTGGTAGTCACAAAAGTGATGCGACGGCATCGCAGATAACACTGGCGCCGTCCCTTCATTTCCAAAGAACTGAGTGTCTTGATTCTTGACTTTGGCCATTTTCTTCAGTATATTCGCGCTTTTCGTCCGAATAAGTGTCATTCCAAGATTTTGCCTTCAAGATACCTAAAAAGTGAAAAGGAACGATATTAAGTAATAACGGATACAAAAGTGATCGAATAAGGGCTTAAACGACCCCTCAAAAAGGTACATTTTAAAACCTTATCAAATATCCCTACACTTGGTATTTGCTTGTCCTCAAGCAAATGTGCTTTTAGCCAATTAATTTATAAGTTAGGGGTCATGAAGCATTGGTTTAGAACAATCCACAACACATATAAGCCCCTTAAAAGTCATAACAAGAACGGAATTACATACTAGTACCTCACATGGGGTGTTTGGATACTCACATCTCTCGGTGTATATGAAATATAACAAGTTGGAAATGGAAGATAAACACTCATTAACCGGTCCTAGTACATAGATTACCATAGGCTTGAGACTAGATCAAACCTCCATCGCTTCGGCGTAAGCACCTAGGAAAGACTATCAAAGAGGTCTTTTAAAGGGTTGTAATGTTAGGTTTACGGTAGGGAAACAAAGGGTTTGGTGGGATAGGCAATTTAGTGGTGGCAAGTCAAAAATCTTTATGTTACAAGCATACGAAGAATGGCGTTGCTAAGCCAAGACTCGACACTCTAGACTTTAGATAACTGAAACAAACAAACATAATTTAAAGATAGATGTAGGATGGTAGCCCGTATATATATATATATATATATATATATATATATATATATATATATATATATATATATATATATTTTCCACATACACTTTACTCTACCATCCTCTACGGTAACATCAAAATGATAGGGATTTATAGGACATCCCTACACTTGAGTTTTTATTACTCTAACACTAATTTGACCCGAATTGAAAAGATCAAAACACTTGGAGTACATTATTACGCAATTAAAGGGAATTTGAATTTAACGTTCCCTTCCCGTCATTTCATAAACTTTAACTTTTCCCATGAGTCCCAATCGTCCCAAAACTGTGTACAAATGACATGACTCGACTTAGCAACTTATGCAAGCAACTAGATAATTGAACTAAGGGTTTTAGGGTGATAACAATAATGCACTATAAGTGAGTGCATACAAGGTAGGCTAAGGCGATTTGGGTGTACATTTGGGGGTGGGGTGTAAACAATGCTCTTCATTGATATTCCGAAAACCGAAACATCACGAGAACCGCGAAAAGGATAGGCTCGAGGGTTAACTAGGGTATCGTGTACTAAAAATGAGTACAACGCAGGGTGTGGGGAATTACTCTACCGATGTGGAAGAAGTAATTATATTACGGTATTAAACAAGGGTTATCCTAATGCCTCTTATCATTCAGTTATTCCTAACTACACAAGTGTAGTCTTACTAGCAATCTCGGGATGCATCACAAAACAAGTTCTAGAATCTATTATACTACCGGTTCACACACTAAGCATTAAAGATGAATGCTTTAATTCCTACTAATCTAAGGGTGATCCTCACATTTTGGGTGGAATTTAAGTGGTAAAGGGTTTTTGTGCTAGTCATATAACTTTCTATCCGTGAGACGCTTTATTAAGACTAATGGCCCGCTCCTATATGTCATGAAAAATTTTAAATTTGGTGCCAAAATTACCCTAACCGACATTTTCTCATGGTTTATTACACAAATGCAATTGGACAAAGCAAATAATCAAGGATAAGCATAGTTTCAAAGCTCCGCTTTATTTTCCCTCCCTACACTTAAACCGAACATTGTCCCCAATGTTCCCGAAAATATCAAAGTTATGATAATGAAAGGTAATAAAAGATGAAAGAAACTAGTACTCCCGATTAGCTCGGTAGGATCCGTGTAAAGTGGTGGTTACATCTTTCTTCAAGAAGAACGTTTCGTGAAAAGCTCCTTCTCATCTTATGTATCTTCTTCTTGATAAATTAAACCTACACACTTGAAGAAAACAAACGAAACCTTCGCGTAAAATCGGCAGTAATAATATATATAAGACTCTACTAAACTAGGATATAATGCTTGTGGAATGGATGTTTGCGAAATTTCGGAAAATTAAGACACGGAAAATTCCAAAAATTATAAGTAGCTCGAAAATGAGAAAAGTAATCAGTTGTTTTGCTCCTTCTTGACGCCTCAGTTGCGATCCCGGCCCGTCAGTTATCCTTACAAAACCGGTCACATAACGGCCCGGCGCGTGTGCGCCAAAACTTGATACGCTTACGCAGCTGCTCGGGGTCAAAGGAACTTCCTTTCGTCGAGCAAGTTTTTCAACACCCCAGGCGATGAACCTAATCGTTGTAGTGTAGTATTAGGGTAAGCCACGGAATTGATATCGTTCTCTGGGGAATAGGAATGCTAGTGAGAAGTTACTACGCTAAGGTTGGGGTTGAGGAAGATTATTTTTATCTTTTATGTTTTTTGGAAATGGAAAGGTCTGAATCTCGGGTTTAGATTTGGGGGCTTGGTATTTGTACCGATTACTCTACTATCTAATTATCTAATTAACTAAGGTGAGGGTAGTCTATGTCTAATTATTGTGTGCTCGTATGATGGTTTAAAGATGTGTTTACTTAGGTTTTATTACTCCTTAATTATCTCCTATTGATGGTTGAATTGTCACGTCCTTATTCTTAATCTCGTGTGTGTCTAAGGTCGTAGGGTATCGTTTATCCTAACTCTTTGAAACTACCAAAGGTTATCGCCTACAAAGTCTCTAGGATTTATAAACTTTAACTCTAAGGTACTCTTCGGATGGTTTAGCCTACAACAACTCTAGGTGTTATAAACTAAGGTTCACAAAGATTAATCAAGCATTAACTACACAACGGATGACCTATCGCATTACTAGATCATTAACAATTAAGATAAGAGACAACCAATCAATATTCAATAATTAAGTTTCATATTCCTAAGCAAACACACAAGTAAATTAGCTTGACATGGAGAACATGCAAGCATACACATAAGTAATTGAAGACATAATTAAATTAATGAAGTAAAACACTTATCTTGATGTAAGATAGGGTTTGGAACCCTAAAATCTTGTACAAGACACCCTTGGTTCGGTTTAGGTTTTACTCCAAAATATTACACATGAATACTAAAAATTCGGATTCTATATATAAGATTACATATGCGACGGCGTCACCTTTGATTTGTGACGCCGTCGGGTCGCCGTCGATAGGGTTTCGTCTTGCCACGTTAGTCTTGCGACGGCCACCTTATGCTTGTGACGCCGTCCCTTCGCCTCTCGACACCGTCTCGATCAAATCTAGGCCGTCCGAGTTGCGACGACCTACTCTTTAAAGCGACACCGTCACTTGTAAATAAGCAATTTGGCTCTTGGAGTCACAAAAGTGATGTGACGACGCAGAGATAACACCGACGCCGCCCCTTCGGCCAAAGCATTGAGTGTCTCGATTCTTGAATTTGGCCATTTTATTCGTATATTCGCGCTTTTCGTCCGAATAAGTGTCATTCCAGCATTTTGCCTTCAAGATACATAAAGGTGAAAAGGAACGATATTAAGTAATAACGGATACAAAGTGATCGAATAAGGGCTTAAATGACCCCTCAAAAAGGTATATTTTAAAACCTTATCACAAGACCTTCCACATAATATACTCGGGAGATCACACTATTTCCAAAAACATAATCTCCATAAACCATAATTGCCCCAAAGTGGTCGTTCCCAAATCTAACAGTCCCGATGAACTTATTCACGAAGTTCTTGAGCCGAGAGCGATCTCGAGTCATATGTTTTGAGCAGCCTGAATCCAAATACCAAAGGATGATTTGTACGACCTGCATTTGAAAACAGACAAGTGTGGATAACTGGAAGCTTTGGATCCCCATGAGACTATGGGTTCCAATTGGTTAGTACATGCAATTTGTAAACCTACAGCATTTCTAGATACTATGACATTATTAGTGGGAGCAATACTAGTAGAGGCAGTGGACCTAGACGAAGCATGTTGACTTCCTAAAGGTATGATTCTACCAGTGGGCTTCCATTCATTAATGGGCAGTGGTCTAGACAATTTAGGGCAAAGTTCACTAATCTTGAATTTATGGCCAGTAGGCTTCCATTGATAACCTACATTGCCAAGCTTTTTCCCTGTAGGCCTCCAATGATTACTAAACCTTTTCCCTGTAGGCTTCCAAGCTTGCTTAACCTGTTTAGCTTTCCTAACATTATTAACTGGAGATTTAACAACATTTCTCAAATAAGTCACAACACATTTATCATGAATACCATAAACCAAACATTCATTACATGTTTTGCAAGCAGCAGCAGAATTCGAATTAATTACAGTACGCTTATAGCTAATACTAGAATCAACACGATTCTTATTGTTCAACACAAACTTATTATTCCTAGGGTGGTCTTCTACTCTCTTTTCTTGATCACTTTCAGCTCGCGAGGTTATATCTTTCTTTGTATTGGCTGAAGGCTTTGACCCGCTAACCTTAGTGTCACTGCTTACTCCTGTGGAAGGAACGACGAGAATATTAGTTGGTTTCGCTACTTTTTGAATTTCTGGTCTAGAAGTGCTGGGCTCTGAGACTTTAGGAGGCACACCAAAGGTAACATGCTTGACTTTAGGCTTAGAAATGGGTGCAACTATTCTATCTCGCCTAGTACCAGATTTAGGACATGTAGCAATTACATACTCTAAGAGTTCCTGAGATCGTTTGGCATACATGCAGGCATAGTTAACCGTACTATCTTGTGGTTTCTCTATTCTATCATCTTCTACGATCTCACAGAGACCTTCTAAACTATCCTTAAGGTATGAAAGATATGCTTGATATGCAAGTTCGTTATTCCTAAGAGGAGGGGGAATATACAACACATCAATAGCATAATTATTACAAGCAGAAACCTTTGGAACAGAATAATTACAAGTGGGAATCTGCACTTTGCCTTTTACTACACGCTTCAGATTCTCAATTTCGTTAAGCAAAGAAGTTATATTTTCAATGTGTTTACCATGATTAAGCTTGACTGAATCACATAATTCTTTGTTTTGAACTTTAACCCTTGAATTTCAGCTTGAAAACATTTATTTTCTTTTTGCAATTTTATTAATGAAGTTTTTAAGTTGGAAATTCTGAGAATCTAAAGGCGGAGGTATCTGTGTGCCAACCACTTTACTCATATTTCCCTTCAATTTGGAAATTTGTGCTTTTAGCTTTCTGATCGTGTTGCAGTGAGCATGAATCCTTTCATCACGTGAATTTATTTCAAAATATGCATCAAACTCAGGAGCATCAAAGGATGTCTTGGCATTTGAAGTTTTGATTTTCTCTTCAAGATGTTGATATTTTAATTGTAAATCAAGATAATCAACTTCTATTTAAGAAAAATGCCTGACCATGTTATCATGATCATCCTTTTTGATTTTATCATGCAATTTCGAATTTTTGGTTTCAAGCTCTTTAACACGATCTTGGGAAACTTTCAATGCAATCGATAAATCAAAATTGAGAAGCAGTAATTGAATAATTCGTGATAGTATAAAACAAATCTTGAGCAATACATCTGGAAATCAAATTCTCATTAAGGATGTGAATATTCTTCCTCTCAATCTCATTACTTTTAAGCTCACATGCATTAAGTTTAACCTCGTTTTCCATTTCATTAAACATCCTTTTCATTTCATTAACTTCTGTATCTAAGGCCTTTTGAATACCCTCGAATTGTTCTTTCAATTGTTTAAAGAATGGAATGACCTCTGTTAGATAACATGATTTTGTTTGCTCAAAACCCCTTTCCCCTTCAGTAATTCCTGTTAGTGTGATTCTCTTCTTACATGTTTTCTCGAAATCAACAAATAGTTGGTAAACTACGTATAAGCTGATTAAGGTTTTACTTTGAGTGGGAAGAATTCTAGGCACTAAATGCATCAGTGTATTGGGAGGATACACGGTATCTAGAGGCAATTTCCAAAGGGGAGAATTATTCTCAACAAGTTCTTCAGCTTTTCTTTTTTCCATATCTAACTTACAAAACACTTGCTCAGGGGTTAATTGAGTCTGAGGTCTAAATGTGGCTAGCCAGTTATCCTTAGTGTAATTGGGAGTTTGGAAATTAATATTATGACTCACACACACCAAGGATCTCTTAACTTATTTTCCATTTTCTCTCTAGAGGTATTTTCTATCTCTATGTCCTCTTGATGTTCTCTACACAAGTTGGCTTTGTCTAGGCTTAAGAATCTCACTACCATCATAAATCACATCATGAGCTATTTTTTCTTTCTTAAGATGCGCAGGATTTGGGTCTTTTACAAGGCCAATACTGTGCTTATCACTTAATACTCTATGCTTAGTGATTATGTGAGCAGTCTGAATAGTATTGCCTTGTACGTACAACTTGTTTTCAAGTTTGTTCTTCAAATTTTTAAGGTTGGAATAATCATTTAAAAGTTTTGATTCCTTTTCATTGAACTCCTGTTTAAGCACTTTTACATTTTATTGAAGTTCTTGCTTTTGCTTAACAGTTTTATTAAGTTTCTCTTGTAAGGAATTTAACTCTTGTATTAATGTTTCTTCCCTTAAATTAATTTTTCTGATTAATGTACGCATTTGGCTATCCATTTCCTGCTCACGGGTGGTCAGCTCAAATTTAGCACTTTGTTCATAGATGGCAACTTGATCCTTATAAATATTTAGTTTAGTGGTCATAGAATCATCAGGCACATAATCAATGTACTCATCAAACACATATTCATCATTAATGGCAAAAGATGCACCACTAGGTACAACAAGACTTTCATCGTGCTTCACATATTGATCATATGGGACAACATTGCTATTACCCATATTTTCAATATCTGATTCAACGACTTCTGTTGATTGTACTTCCTTGGGAATCTTTTGCTCATCAACCGAATCATATAGTTTTAGTACCTCTGATATGATAGAATCCTTGGAGGGACCGGCTTGTTGAGGTGATGAGACCATTGAAGAAATATTAGCCATAAAGATGGTTTATGTTGTTGGTTCATCATCAACATCAGAGTCAAAAGCATCACAATTTGCAACCTGGAAGACTTTGGGATTGTTCTGTGCTAAATCATACACCAGTTGTTCATCTACATCTGCATCATATGTTTTGGCATTCCCATCAGAAAGAAACAACAACTCTTCCTCATCCAGCACATCTCCACTATCTTGAGCTTGCATCAGCAACATCTTATCCCTAAAGTACTCAACATTCTATGGACGTTTCGGTTGAGTGCAGTTCCTAGCGATATGTCCTTCTCCACTACAATTGTAACACTCAATAGGCTTCCTTTGACCCTGTCCCATGATCATGCCTCGGTTCTAAACACCCCCATAACCTGCTCCAGCACAAACATTCCCTTGTACATTATATCATGGATTCATATTTTGCCTTCCTTGCACATTCTGAACCATAACCCTTCCATCTTCCATAGTGACTTGATTATGTAGATTAGATGAGGTTTTTGAGTTGGTTGTTGGTTTGGGGAAGTGAGTTTCTGTTTTGTTGAACTAGTAGAGCCAATTGGTCTGCAAGGTTTTCAATCAACATGTCAGATGGGGTATATCCTGAGTCTGGTATGGTAATCTGTTTCTGATTCTAAGAGGATGTTATGACTTGTGATGCTTGAGTACTTATCCTCACATTTCAAAGAAATGCAGTTGAGTCATTTGAAGAGTTTGCAGCTGCAGTATTAGAGTGGAATTTCTCCATGATCAAACGCTCAAATGTAGCATGCTTCTCATGTTAAAGTAAGTAAGCATACAACTATTCATAGTTAGTGTTCCTCAATCCTTTGTTAAATTTGACTGCAGTAACAAATTTGTGCCATTCAGGGTTCATGTTGTTTACGAACTTGGAATTGAGTTGGATATTTGGCATTGTCATGTTGATGTTCCTCATATCATTCACAAGTTTGTGAAACCTCACATGATACTCTGTGATACTTTCCTTTGAGTTCATCTTAAAGTTCTCAAAGTCATTATAAAGCTGTGACTCCATATCTTCCTTAGTAAGTTATGAACCAGAGAGAAGCATCTTGGCATTATCCCAGACTGCCTTGGCCTCAGTATTGTGATTGATCAGTTTGTAAATGTCCTTTGGTAGACCTTGAAGTACGATGTTTAAAGCTCTAATGTCAGCATCGTATCTCTTCTTTTCCTTATCACTGAGATCATCATAAGTCCTTGGTCTATCCATACCCAAAGCGACAGTTCCATCAGGACCAACTTCAAGTTGATCTTTGGTTGTTCCTATTTGGAATGGTCCTTCATCATTTGACTGAATGATGTTAAGACCATTCTCTTTGCCCAAGTAGTACAATCTGATTCTTTGTGCCCAAGAGTCATAATCAGTTCTATCCAGCATTGGAGGACGAGTATCGGACCCTGCAGCTTGAATGTCATTAGCAACGGAAGAGATGATTGTAGACATGATTCCTAAGTATACGGGATTTTACTACTCTTTGATTAAACCAGAAAATAGATTCTTTCGCGGGATTTTACTAAATCAAGAGGAAACCGTAGAACTTAACACACAAAAATGTCAAATCTCAAGTGGCAAAACGCAGTCTTGATAAAACGCAATAGGTCAAAATGCAGTGAGACAAAATGCAGTAAACCAAGTCGTAAGCAACAAAACGCATAATTGACAACTCGCAGGAACAAATCGCAGTATCGATAAGTCGCAGAGACAAACCGCAGAAATTGACAAACCGCAGTGACTAAACGCAAAGGTTGACAACTCGTAGAGACAAAACGCACAACCTGTCAAATCGCAGAGAACAAAACGCAGTGATTAACCAAATCGCAACCTAAATGTCACTTTCAATAGTACACCCGCTACTTGTCCTTTTGTCCTTTTCACCTCAAACCGCAACACAAACAACAACTCGTAGTAAAAAATCTAACAACTCGCAGCGATAGAGACACAAACCAAAAGGTCAAGACGCAGAAAAGTGAGATCAACTCGCACCCAAAACTGACCAAGTCGCAGTCAAGAAAATGACTCCGAGGCTCAAATCTCACTGAAGAACAAGTCTAAAAACCAAACTTTTCCAATCAAAAACACCACTAGTAGCTGCATGAATCAAAGCGGATACTGGAGTGGGACCCTCCATAGCATCGGGTGACCAAGTATGCTATCCAATCTGTGCAGATTTCCCAGCACAAAGATGAATCTACCCTTCCAAACCAAAAACTAAACTAATATGATGATCCTAAACACAAAAGTACAATCAAAATCCAAACTTTAACACTAAATAAGATCAAAAGAGTGAAAATGTCTCTAAACTCATTCAAAACAAAACTTATGAAAAACCAATCAAGAATCTAAGAACACATAAAGTAGATGATCAAACTATGGCTCTTTGATACCATTTGTAACATATTGGTTTTCATAAACACACAAACACAATCACAAAGGTTTGAATTTATGGAGTCTAGAGAGAAATGGGAACTTCTAATGAGATAAAGTGAAGTATATTATGAAGCTCCACCCTTTGCCTTGGGAGGCAAAGGGTATTTATAGTATCTTACAAAATACGCCACCTACGGGCTGTGGATCAGGCGTACAGTGGGAAAAGACCCGTCCGTCTTCCACGGTGTTACTTGATGTGTTTGAATTCGTAGTTTAGATATTTTCTGAAGAAATACAAAGGCAATGTATTTCCCGGGTCGTTCTCCCAGCGAATGATGAATGGAATCTACAACTCACGTCGCGTTATTCGGGTTTTGAATGGGTAAAAAGGATTTTTGATGATTTCTAAACTACGGGGCAAGGAAAAGTAAAGGAAAGCAATTAAAACTACTAAATCTATGATGCAAACAAGAAATTACAATTAAGTACGCAAATTTAGACTAAAACGCAAATAACGTAATTATTAAAACGTAAATTAAAATGCAAACTAAACTATTTTAACTCCTAAATGTGAACTAATAATTTTCTATAGCTAAAGATGTGATTTAAAAATTATCTAAAATTTAAAACTAATTTTTTTAGTTTTTCTTGATTTAATTTGAATCAAAAACTATTTTTTGTAATTTTAAAATAGATTTAAAAAGCTAAAAAATTATGAAAACTTACAAGAAAATTAAAAAACTATTTTTCAAAAATCTAAATTAACTAAAAATAATTTTCAAAACTGAAATTACATTTTTCTGACTTTTTCTCTATTTTATATGAATTTAAAACTAATTAAATGGCTAGAAAATACTAATTTAGCTATGAAAAATCTGGAAAAATACTTTTTGTGACTTTTTGATTTTTCTAAACCTAAGAAAATTAGTTTTATATTTTTTTTGAGCATTTTCTGATTTATTTCAATTAAAACTATTTAAAAGCACTAAAAATTGTTTTTAAATGCAGAAAAATAGTAAAAGTGGTTGGAAAATTATGAAAAATTGCAGAAAAGTCCTAAATGAAATGGAGAAACTATGAAAATTACCAAATACAACTAGAGATAATAGGATAAGCAATTGACTATGAAACTGTTAAGAATAAGCTATATGGAAATAAGCTTAAATGCCACTACAAGCTACCAGAACCTACAACAATCTAAAGTAAACTAAAACTAGCTAATAGCAACCTAACTCTACTAAGAGTGACCAAATAAGCACAAGCTACAGTTAATAAGCACTTAAGAGTAAACTAGAAACCAAACAGACTAGTACTAACAAGCTATAAATAAGCTAAGGGAACCTGAATAAGCTACTAGGGACAAAAAGGGAAATCCTATTAAGCTGCTAAAAGAAAATGGAATAATATAGGGGCTGCTGAGGATCAGATGCTAAAACAGCCTAAGGGGCCTATTTTAAGCACTCAAATAAGCTAGGAAATAAGCTCTGAGATCCACAAAAAGGGAAAACTGATTAAGATAGCAATATGAACTATAAGTATTCCACATTTCAGACCACATGTACTTATGGATAAGCAGATAATAAGCAATGAATTATGGTGTTTGGACAGATAAACTGTGGTGCAGGGGAGGAACACATCAACTCACCAACTTTAAACCAATAGCAGCCTACCTAAAACATTTTTTTGATTTTTTTTCCTTTTGGGAAAAGTTAAACCAACTACTCAAATTTCTATTTCTAATTTTTACAAATTTGTATGACCAATTGAAATGCCTTAAATTGATGTAGAAAACTGAGGAAAACTACTTTTTGGGACATTTTGACTTTTGACAAAAATTATAAGTTTGACTAAAATGAACTTTAATTGAATCTAGATTACTTAAAATGAAATACTAAGCTATATGCAAAGCTAATAAAGCTATCTAATCTACTTATGCAGCTAAATAATTGATTATGCAAACTGCTTAATAGATATGGATGCAGAAGATGAAATTGAAAGAACTTTTTGACTTTTTATGAAATGACTTGTGTGATTTATGCAATATCTAAACTAACCTAACCTATGAGAAGCTAAATGAAACAATTTATACCTACGAAACACATTTATCCTTCTAATAAACTACTAAACCAAACACCCTCTTAAGTAGAAGGGTTTATAGGCAGATAGGTTACCCAACTTTCCAACTTTATTCGCCTAAGTTACCAAACTTTTTTGGTGCAAACAGGTATTGGACTACGGAGTTGACATTTAGGTTACTGAATTTGTAAAATGAGACATTTAGGTTACTTAACTTACCTTAAAAAATGCATTTGGGTTACTTAACTTACCTAAAAAAATGCATTTGGGTGACTTTGATTACACTGAAAAATAAAGGTTGAATGCTTAACTAAATTTCAGTAACCTAAGTGAACAAAATGAAAGTTTGGTAACTTAGGCGAACAAAGTGGGAAAGTTGGGTAACCTGTCTGATATAAAACCCTAAGTAGAACCATATGCAAATTAAACCTTAAAACTAGATACAATTTGGACTAAACTGGATTGTAATGAGCAAATAACATCAAACTAAGCTTTTTAACACTTTGAAATCAGAAATTAAGCTTAAACCAATTTGACTTTTAAATTTGACCTTATGTTGACTTTTCTCAAAAATTTGGATTATGAACAAGTAAAAACAGAAGGAAACTCATATAAGCTTATACAAGCTTATATGAGCTTATAGTAACAGTAGGTAAGTACTCAAAACAGTTTTTGGATAATAAAAGCAAGTAACAAAAGATTGACAAGAATAAGAGAGAATTTCATTAATCAAAATGAGTTTACAAAAGTGAAATTGAAATTACAACTTAATTAAAATGACAGGAAAATAAATTGTCAAAATTCCTCTAATGCATGAGAAATTGGACAGTTTTCTCTTGTGATATGTGAGGGTATTTATAAGCTGATGAGGAGCTCTAGGATGATCTGAGGAAGCTTCTGGGTCTAAAATCTGCACCATTGATTCACCATCTCATCACCACTCTTAATCTGAATTGTTGGATCAAACTTGTGATGTGGCTTGACCAATAATGAAGCTCCATTCTGCCGTGTTGGCAATCCTGAGGTGCAACTGACATACCCTGACATGTGCAGCTTCTAGAAGAATTTTAAACATTGGGTAATAATTTGGTTGTACGGGTAATTGAGTTGCAGGGTAAATTAGAAGGGATAAACAGTGACTATGGGGATTTTACATTTGGGTGCGTTTGTGCTTGGGTTTTTTTTATTTTTATTTGACTTGGGTGGTTGAAAGTGTTGACTGGTCTTTTGACTAGATTTAAATGTGGACTGGGGTTCATGTGTATAATGGAAGAGGGTCAGGTTGTTTTGGAAGGGGTTCATACGAGGGAAAAAAGGGTTATGGGTTATTGGTAAAATGGATTGGGCTTTGGGCTTGTAATGGGTGTAGGATAGTGTTTTGGGCTTTTTGTTTTATTTTGTATTTGGTTTACTAATGATAAGGACTTTATATGATATTTTGTAAGTAAAAAGGACCAAGAGTGTAATTGTGAAAAGGTGAGGGTGTTTTTGGGTAAATGGGATTAATAAAGGGTGCTTTATGGAAAGTGAAAGGTTTAAAGTGAAATCTTCCCGAACATGTCCCAGAACTCCATAAACTGTACTTTTGAGCATTAAAGTCCATAAAATAGCATCCCGGCATCGGCTTTTGCACTCTTCTCATTCTCGTGCTCGATTTTCTTTGGTTTTGGCTTTCTTTTGTCTGTTTCGTCATATCCGTACCTGCACATGCATAAACTCAATAAACCAACAAATATTAGACATAAACGGCTCTTTTCTGGTTATTTTGGGTCTATTTTGGTAAAGAAATAGTATGTGTTTTCGCACATACCATTACTTAACTAACTACTAACAATAACTAAATGAATAAGACTACGAGCTTTCTAATGATTACATATACTTGAGGTGACCGAGTCTTTAACTAACGGATTTTTTAAATCCCAACAAAGATCTAAGCATAAAAGATGCATGCTTATGTATATGAAATAGGCTCAAATCCTCACAATCTAGTGGAAAGGGCTCATATAATGTGTGCTAGGAAATGTTGTCGATCCTAGAATGGATTGCAATATTAATCGGAACACGTCTCATTTTTTCAAAAATTACAGATTTTACCAGTGGATTGATCCAGATATTCTAAGGTATTATCCTAAAAGCGTGAAAATAACTATATCACAAGGGCAAACAAATTTTAAAATTTAAGCTCAAAAACTCTAATTTTCCTATTCACCCCCCACACTTAAGTTAAACATTGTCCAATGTGAAAAAAGAACTTCAAAGTATAGAAATATGGAAATAAGGATAAAACCATATTTTTTTTTCCAAATGAGTTTTCAGCTTAACTTTTTTGATCCAAGTGTCCACGGAAGTAATCATTACCTGCAGTAATCTTACACAAAAACAAAACAAAATAACTTTATTAAAGCGTGTTACCCCCCACCCCCCCACACACACTTAAGTTCAACCAAAGGATTAAACTTTGGGGCGTGAACACGGAAAAATAAAAATCATATCTGAAAACAACACGGGTTGCCTCCCGAGAAGCGCTTGTTTTATTACCGAGTCATCAGCCTGACTCAAAATTCCCAGATTCACGTAGTTGCAGCTTTTGATTTCTTCTTTAAAAATTTGAGAATATACAAAAATTCTTCACCAGTCTCATCAATATCATATAACTCCGCAGTATCGCAAGCGCTAGGAAGAACATCCTAGATGAATCCAATTTCTGGAGCCCAAGGAACACTCTGTTTGTAGCGTCCTGGAAAAGATGCCACGAATGTGATAGCTTCAAATTCAGACTCAGGAAAAATTGCCTCGATTGAAATTTCATTCAATTGTTCCTTATCATAATATAACTTGACTCGGTGTCCATTAACAATGAAACTTCCAACATGCTTGTCATAAAGTTTGACATAACCAGATGGATATCCATGTTTCACTATATATGGTCCAAACCATTTTGGTTTGAGCTTTGGAGCTTTAAATTTGAATTTCATGTTGAAAAGCAGAACTTTATCTCCGGCTTTGAATTCTTTTCGAATTCTCAGCTTTTTGTCATGATAAGCTTTGGTTTTGGCTTTGTACAGTTTGGAATTCTCATAAGCTTGGAGTCTTAATTCATTGAGTTCATGCAACTGCAAAAATCTCTTTTCTCCAGCTATTTTGAGATCAGTGTTACAGCTTCTAAGGGCCCAGTAAGTGCGATGTTCGATTTCGAACGGCAAATGACAAGTTTTTCCATCCAAAAGTCTGTAAGGAGTTGTGCCAATCAGAGTTTTGTAAGTCGTATGAAACGCCTACAGAGCATCGTCAAGATTTTTTGACCACACTGAAGGATTATCCTTCACTGTTTTTTCGGGTATTCTTTTTAAAGCTCTATGGGTGTTTTCGACTTGGCCACTGGTTTGTGGATGATAAGTTGTAGCAAAACGATGATGAACTCGATATCATTTCATGATTTTTTCCATTTGTTTGTTATAGAAATGAGTTCCTCGATCGCTTATCAAAGCTTTAGGAATTCCATAACGAGTGAAAAGCTTTTTAAGAAAATTGATGACAACTCGAGCATCGTTTGTGGGTAAAGCTTCGGCTTCTGCCCATTTAGAAACATAATCGATAGCAACAAGAATGTAGTCGTATTTATGGGATTTAGGAAATGGTCCCATAAAATCGATTCCCTAAATATCAAATATTTTGCAAACCTGAATGCTTTTTTGTGGCATTTCATCTCTGCGAGAAAGGTTACTGAATCTTTGGTAAGCATCACATTTTGAACAAGCGTATGAGCTTCTTTGAATATTGTGGGCCAATAGAATCCAGCATCAAAAAGTTTTTTAGCTGTGGTGGAAGGACCATAGTGTCCCCCAGTAGGACCATGATGGCATTCATCAAGAACTTTTTGGGTTTCAGAACCAGAAACACATCTTCGGACCATTCCATCGGGACACATTTTGAAAAGATAGGGATCTTCCCAATAATAGTGTTTAAGTTCCGAAAAGAATTTACTTCGTTGTGCATGAGTTAATCCTTTTCTAAGGATTCCTCCGACGAGATAATTTGCAAAATCAGCCAACCAAGGAGCTTCATTATCATCAACCGTCATGAGGGTCTCATCAGGAAAGTAATAATCGATTTCTTCTTCCTTCAGTTCCTCTAAATTTGGGTTTTCAAGACGTGATAAATGATCAGCGGCTAGATTTTCTGCCCCTTTTATATCTTTGATCTCAATGTCAAACTCTTGGAGCAGTAGAATCCATCGAATAAGACGCGGTTTTGCATCTTGTTTGGTAAACATATATTTGAGTGCCGAATGATCTGTGAACACGATTGTTTTTGAAAGCATGAGGTAAGATCTAAATTTGTCGAACGCAAAAACTACGGCCAATAATTCTTTTTCTGTAACTGTATAGTTCTGCTGAGCATTATTAAGTGTCTTGCTCGCAAAATATATTGGCCGAAAGTGTTTTCCTTCTCGTTGACCAAAAAAAGCTCCTACAACAAAATCACTTGCATCGCACTTGAGCTCGAATAGTAGTGACCAATCAGGTGAAACCATAATGGGTCCACTAGTCAGTTGTGATTTCAAGGTTTCAAATGCTTTTATGCAATCTGCATTGAAGTCAAAAACATAATCTTTCTTAAGAAGTT
Organism: Chrysanthemum lavandulifolium; assembly: GCA_022545495.1. Taxonomy (NCBI): domain Eukaryota; kingdom Viridiplantae; phylum Streptophyta; class Magnoliopsida; order Asterales; family Asteraceae; genus Chrysanthemum; species Chrysanthemum lavandulifolium. The sequence continues at coordinate 115,438,129 of CM040242.1, forward strand.
TTGTCATAGGACGAGATATTTTGGAAAAATCCTTGATAAAGCGACGGTAAAAACCGACATGCCCTAAAAAACGTCTAACGGCTTTAACGTTAGTTGGAGGTGGTAGCTTTGTGATAATGTCGATTTTTGCTTTGTCTACCTCCATGCCTGCACTAGAGATTTTGTGACCAAGCACAATTCCTTCGGTTACCATAAACTGACATTTCTCCCAGTTAAGGACAAGATGTGCAGCTTCGCATCTTTCGAGCATTTTATCGAGATTAAAAAGACAGGCATCAAACGAGTTTCCAAAAACTGAAAAGTCATCCATGAAAACTTCCATGGAGGTTTCAAGCATGTCTTGGAATATTGCTATCATACACATTTGAAAAGTCGCAGGTGCATTACAGAGACCAAAAGGCATACGTCGGTAAGCGTAAGTTCCAAAAGGGCAAGTAAAGGTGGTTTTCTCTTGGTCAACAAGATCAATTGGAATCTGAAAATACCCTGAAAAGCCATCGAGGAAAAAAAAGAACTTGTTCCCCGCTAATATTTCGAGCATTTGATCCATGAAGGGAAGAGGAAAATGACCTTTTCTGGTGGCTTTGTTTAATCTACGATAATCAATACAAACGCGCCATCCAGTGACAGTTCTGGTAGGAACTAATTCATTCCGTTCGTTAGTCACAACGGTCATTCCTCCTTTCTTAGGAACACAGTAAACGGGACTCACCCACGGGTTGTCCTCGATGGGGTAAATGATACCGGCATCAAGAAGTTTGATGATTTCCTTCTTGACAACTTCTTTCATGTTATGACTGAGTCAACGTTGTCTTTCCACAACAAGTTTAAACCCTTCCTCGAAATTGATTTTGTGTTTACAAAAATTGGGACTAATTCCTGGAATATCAGAAGTTTTCCAAGAGAAAGCTCTTTTATAATTTTTAAGAATAGAAACCAGGCGTTCCTTTTCCTCATTTTTGAGCAATGAAGATATGACTCCTGGAAGAAGTGAATTTTCTTCCAGATAAGCATATTCAAGATGGTCAGGAAGTGGTTTAAGCACAAGATATGTTGGTGGTTCTTGAAGAGAAGATTTTATCCTCATTTGATCATTGAAAGTTATTTCCTCAAAATTTTATTCCTCTATTTCTTCCTCTTCAGTGTTATCTTCTTCGAATTCTACTTCCATAAAATCAGCAAACTCTTTATAAAGATTCGTTTCACTAATCTTTTCTGAAGTAGTCATGAATGGATCAGAATCAGTAAGTAATGCATCCAATTCTTATTCAGTGACTTCATCAATAACATCAATATTGAAGCAAGTGTCATCACTGGAACGTAGATATCGCATTGCTTTATCGATTAAAAAGGTAATTCGATCTTCTCCAACTCCAAGATTGAGCTATTTACCTTTTACTTTGATGATTGCATCAGCGGTGTTCAGGAAAGGTCTTCCTAAAATGAGTGGGACTCTACTATCTTCTTCTATCTCTAGGATCACAAAATCCACTAGGAAAATGAATTTACCAACTTGAACGAGCATTTTCTCAGCGACTCCAACAGTGGTATTGATAAGAATGATTGGCTTATCGAATGATCATCTTTGTAGGTTTTAAGCTGTTGATGGATAATTTGGAATACAACGAATAGGGCATGATAAGGTTTTAAAGGTACCATTTTGAGGGTCGCTTAAGTCCTTATTTGATCACTTTGTATCCGTTATTGCTTAATATCGTTCCTTTTCACTTTTAGGTCTCGTGAAGGCAAATGTCTGGAATGGCACTTATTTGGATGAAAAGGCGAATATATGAAGAAAATGGCCAAAGTCGAAATCGAGACACCACAGCTGTTGAAAGTAGAAGGCGGCGACGCAAAAAGCTATGACGCCGTCCCAAAATTATTGTGACGGACAGAACCCAAAACTCAGATTTTCAAGAGACGGCGTCTAGTGGTGAAAGAGTAGGTCGTCGCTAATCGACGCCTAGATGCAATCCGCACGACGCCAAGTCAAGAGGACGGCGTCACGGACATAAGGTGACGCCGTCGCAAGGTTAACGTGGCCAAACGAAACCCCACGATGGCGGCGACACTACGACGCCACTAAACATAAGGTGCGACGCCGCAATTGTAATCTTATATATAGAATCCGAATTTTTCGCTTTTTGTGGAGAGTCTTTGGAGTAAAACCTAAAACCGAACCTAAGGTGTCTTGTACAAGATTTTAGGTTTTAAACCCTATCTTACATCAAGATAAGTCTTTACTTCATTAATTCAATTATGTCTTTGATTATTTGTGTGTATGCTTGCATGTTCTCCATGTCCCGCTAATTTATTTGTGTGTTTGCTTAGGAAGTATGAAACTTAATTATTGAATATTGATTGGTTGTTTCTTATCTTAGTTGATTAATGATCTAGTAATGCGATAGGTCATTCGTTGTGCACTTAATGCTTGATTCATCTTTGTGAACCTTAGAGTATAATTACCGAGTAATTGTAGGCTAAACCATCCAAGAGCGCCTTAGAGTAGGAGTCTATAATCTCTAGTGGGTTTGTAGACAAGACCCTTTGGTAAGTTCAAGAGTTAGGAGAAACGATACCCTACAACTTTAGACACACAACGCAACTAGGAATAAGACGTGACACTCAACCATCAATAGGAGATAATTAAGGAGTAATACAAACTAAGTAAACACATCTTTAAACTATCATACGAGCACACATTAATTAGACATAGACTCCCACAACCTTAGTTTAGATAATTAGATAATAGTAGAGTAATCGGTAGAAATACCAACCCCCAAATCCAATACCCGAGATTCGTACCTTTCCATTTTCATAAAATATAAAAGATAAAAAATAATCTTCCTCAACCTTAACCTTAGCGTAGTAACTCCCTACTAGCATTCCTATTCCCCAGAGAATGATATCAATACCGTGGCTTACCCTAATTACTACACTACAACGATTAGGTTCATCGCCTAGGTGTTATAAAACTTGCTCAAGAAAAGGAAGTTCCTTTGACCCGAATGACGCGTGTAGCGTTATCAAGTTTTTACGCGCCGGGAATAGAATAGCTAGTTAGTAGTCCACCTCGCTTAGGTTTCTTTGCTTGATTCCTATCAAGTAATTTTTTTTATTATTTTTAGCTTTCTCTTAGTCTATCCCCCTTCTTCGTGACCTCGCTCGTAAAACCATCATTAACCATGATCCGTATTTTCCATCAAGATTCTTTACTCTACCCGCTCCCAATCCCGAGATTGAGAACCCAATCCCACAAAACCCTTCACCCACTCACCATTTTGGTAATCACCTAGAGCATAATGAGATAAATTGGCAACAACAAAGTCCTTTCTATTACTCGATTCGATGAGGAATTTGATTATGATGAAGCACTTGATAGCGGGAGGTCATTAATGAAATTAGTTCAAATTGAGGAAGACCCTCCCAATGTTTTGACCCTAGGTGTAGGATTGAGAAAGATGGCCCCTTTAACATGCAATTCTCGCAAAATAGGACTAGAAGGGTTCGATGCTTATTTGAATTCATTCTTACCTTTAAACTTAATCTCAAGGGACTTATACAACAAAATCAAGGTCAATGAGTTAACTTATCAAGGGAACAATGTTGTTGAAGCGATCATTTATTTGCACGTGTTTGTCGGAAGCTTTGCTTATTTGGTAGAGTTCATGGTCTTAGAAGACTTAGGAGAATTTATAGATAAGGACCTCACTCAAATAATTTTTGGAAAACCTTTCAAGAAATTGACTAGGTTGAATGAACGGATGATTGATGGTTTAATTACATTCTCTCGATGAAGTTGAAGATTTCATCTACCAAATGCCACGCTACCATCCTAGGTTTAAACATAAGGACATCGAGGTTTGTAATAGAATGACCCCTATTTCATTGCTTAGTGAAAGGGATAAGCAGAGTGGGCTTAGGTACCCATATGAGAAAACTAAGCGGTATTACAAAAATGCCTTGAATTAGAGATGATTACAAAAGAATGAAAGAGCGTTAGAATGGCTTAAGTATGAGCACGAGAGGATAGGTGAGGAAACGAGAGCACGACTACGAGTCTAGCTACAAGACTCTTTAATAAAGAAAAGCGCTTCATGGGAGGCAACCCATGCTTAATTGTTTGCTTGTTAGTGTCATATATCTTTTATTAATTGTTTATCCTCATGTTTAAATTGGTAAAAATGCTTTATTTTGTTTTTAACTTCGTCTTAATTGCATATAAAGGTATTTTACATAAGGGATAAGTGTAGGAGGATTACACACGCTTTCAAAAGAAACGTAAACATGAGAATAACAATTAACTAAAAGATATTTATGTTTGTTTGTTCGAGTCAAATGCTTGTATCGAGTCATAATGGATGTTTTGCGTAAATTTTCCGATTCTAAAGATGTAAATTTTCCGAATTTTTTCCGTAAAATCGCACCGCTTTTTGTCGAGGATAACCGACGGCGTCAGATTGCAACTCGACGGCGTCGTGAAGGAGTAAAACATCGATTACTTTTTCTCGTTTTCGAGCTACTTATAAATTTTGGAATTTTCGGTCTTAATTTTCTTAGAAATTCAGTAAACATCCATTCCACAAGCATTATATCCTAGTTTAAATCGAGTCTATATATATTATTACCGCCGATTTTACGCGAAGGTTTCGCTTTGTTTTCTTCAAGTGTGCAGTTTAGTTTGTCGAAGAAGTTACATAAGATTGGAAGGAGCTTTTCACGCAATAATTCTTCTTGGAAAAGAGTTTAACCACCACTTTACACGGATCCTACCGAGCTAATCGGGAGTACTAGTTTCTTTCGCTTTTAATTACCTTCTTTTATCATAACTTTGACACTTTCGGGGAACATTGGGGACAATGTTCGGTTTAAGTGTAGGGAGGGAAGATAAAACGGAACTTTGAAACTATGCTTATCCTTGATTATTTGCTTTGTCCAATTGTGATTATGTAATAAACCATGAGAAAATGTTGGTTAGGGTAATTTTGGCACCAAATTTAAAATTTTCATGACATATAGGAGTGGCCATTAGTCTTAACAAAAGCGCCTCACGGATAGGAAGTTGCATGACTAGCACAAAACCCTTTACCACCCAAATTCCACCCAAAATGTGAGGATCGCCTTAGATTAGTAGGAATTAAAGCATTCATCTTTAATGCTTAGAGTGTGAACCGGTAGTATAATAGATTCTAGAACTTGTTTTGTGATGCATTCCGAGATCGCAAGTGAGGCTACACTTGTGTAGTTAGGAATAACTAAATGATAAGAGGCATTAGGATAACCCTTGTTTGATACCGTAATATAATTACTTCTTCCACTTCGGTTGAGTAATTCCCCACACCCTTTGCGTTGTACTCATCTTTAGTACACGATACCCCTAGTTAACCCCTCTCGAGCCTATCCTTTTCGCGGTTCTCGTGATATTTCGGTTTTTCCGGAATATCAATGAAGAGCATTGTTTACACCCCACCCTAAATATACACCCAAATCGCCTTAGCCTACCCTTATGCACTCACTTTTAGTGCAAATATTTGTTATCACCATAAACCCTTAGTTCAATTATCCGTTGCTTGCATAAGTTGCTAAGTCGAGTCATATCCTTTGTATACGCTTTGGGATGATTGGGATTCATGGGAAAAGTTAAAGTTTATGAAATGACGGAAGGAACGTTAAATTCAAATTCCTTTGTTTGCGTAATAATGTACCCCAAGTGTTTTGATCTTTTCAAATCGGGTCAAATTAGTGTTAGAGTAATAAAACTCAAGTGTAGGGATATGCTTATAAATCCCTAGTATTTTGATGTTATCTTAGAGGATGGTAGAGTAAAAGTGTATGAAAAAAAAAAAAAAAAAAAAAAAAAAAAAAATCGAAAAAAATAGAAAAGAGAAAAAAAAAAAAAAAGTGATAAAAAAAAAAAAAAAAAAAAAAACGGGCTACCATCCTACATCTATCCTTTAATTTTATGTTTGTTTATTTCAGTTATCTAGAGTTTAGAAGTGTCGAGTCTTGGCTTAGCAACGCCATTCTTCATATGCATTTAACATAGAGATTTTTGACTTACCACCACTAAATAGCCTATCCCACCAAACCCTTATTTCCCTACCGTAAGCCTAACGTTACCACCCTTTAAAGACCTCTTTGATAGTCTTTCCTAGGTGCTTACGCCAAAGCGATGGAGGTTTGATCTATTCTCAAGCCTATGGTAATCTATGTACTAGGACCGTAATGAGTGTTTATCTTCCATTTCCTATATTGTTATATTTCATTTATACACCGAGAGAGATGCGAGTATCCAAACACCCCATGTGAGGTGCTAGTATGTAATTTCCGTGCTTGTTATGACTTTTATGGGCTTATATGTGTTGTGGACCGCTTTGAATTAATGCTTCATGACCCCTAACTTATAAATTAATTAAAAGCACATTTGCTTGAGGACAAGCAAATAACAAGTGTAGGGATATTTGATAAGGTTTTAAAAGGTACCATTTTGAGGGTCGTTTAAGTCCTTATTTGATCACTTTTGTATCCGTTATTGCTTAATATCGTTCCTTTTCACTTTTTAGGTCTCGTGAAGGCAAAATCTTTGGAATGGCACTTATTTGGACGAAAAGGCGAATATATGAAGAAAATGGCCAAAGTCGAAATCGAGACACTCACAGCTGTCGAAAGTAGAAGGCGATGGCGCCAAAAGCTATTACGACGCCGTCCCAAAATTATTGTGACGGACGAACCCAAAACTCAGATTTTCAAGAGACGGCGCCTAGTGGTGAAAGAGTAGGCCGTCGCTACTCGGACGGCCTAGATGCAATCCGACGACATCGAAGCTTAAGAGGACGGCGTCACGGACATAAGGTGACGCCGTCGCAAGGTTAACGTGGCCAAGACGAAACCCTAATGGCGGCGACACGGCGGCGCCACTAAACATAAGGTGACGCCGTCCGCAATTGTAATCTTATATATAGAATCGAATTTTTCGTCTTTGTGTGGAGAGTCTTTGGAGTAAAACCTAAAACCGAACCTAAGGTGTCTTGTACAAGATTTTAGGGTTTTAAACCCTATCTTACATCAAGATAAGTCTTTACTTCATTAATTCAATTATGTCTTTGATTATTTGTGTGTATGCTTGCATGTTCTCCATGTCCGCTAATTTATTTGTGTGTTTGCTTAGGAAGTATGAAACTTAATTATTGAATATTGATTGGTTGTTTCTTATCTTAGTTGATTAATGATCTAGTAATGCGATAGGTCATTCGTTGTGCACTTAATGCTTGATTCATCTTTGTGAACCTTAGAGTATAATTACCGAGTAATTGTAGGCTAAACCATCCAAGAGCGCCTTAGAGTAGGAGTCTATAATCTCTAGTGGGTTTGTAGACAAGACCCTTTGGTAAGTTCAAGAGTTAGGAGAAACGATACCCTACAACTTTAGACACACAACGCAACTAGAATAAGACGTGACACTCAACCATCAATAGGAGATAATTAAGGAGTAATACAAACTAAGTAAACACATCTTTAAACTATCATACGAGCACACATTAATTAGACATAGACTCACAACCTTAGTTTAGATAATTAGATAATAGTAGAGTAATCGGTAGAAATACCAACCCCCAAATCCAATACCCGAGATTCGTACCTTTCCATTTTCATAAAATATAAAAAGATAAAAATAATCTTCCTCAACCTTAACCTTAGCGTAGTAACTCCTACTAGCATTCCTATTCCCTAGAGAACGATATCAATACCCGTGGCTTACCCTAATTACTACACTACAACGATTAGGTTCACCGCCTAGGTGTTATAAAACTTGCTCAAGAAAAGGAAGTTCCTTTGACCCCGAACGACGTGTAGCGTTATCAGGGCATCAAATTGATACTTGCTCCAAGATCGGCTAAAGCATCGCATTGAATATTATTCCCTAATGTGCATGGAATCAGAAAGCTTCTGGGATCTATGATCTTTGGTGGAATTTTGTTTTGAACAATGGCTGAACATTCTTTATTTAAGAAGGTAGCGGATATTTGCTCTAACTTGCTTTTGTTGTTCAGAAGTTCCTTTAAAAATTTCCCATATTTGGGCATCCCAGCTAGAACATCAACCAGGGGAACTTTGAGTCTAACCTCTTTGATTATTTCAATGAACTTCTTATATCGCTCCTCCATTTTCTCTTTCTTAAGGCGTTGAGGATATGAAATTTTTGGTGTGTACGCCTTGATTGGTGAAACATTTTTTTTTCTTGGCAGGTTGGGTTTGGTTTGCTTCCTCTGCTTCATCTTCACTATCTTGGGCGATAGGAGCATCATTGTTTGGGTTTGGTGGTGGATCATATGAGAGACCACTTCTTGTTAATACATCATTAATATGCTCATTTCTTATTTGTGGTGGACGGTAAGTTTTATCGTTCGATTGTTTTGGGTTTGATTGGGTGTTACTTGGTAATGAACCAGATGGTCGAGAAGAAAGTTGATCAGAAATTCTACCGGATTTGTTTTCAAGGTCCTAGATAGAAGCTTGATGATTTTTCTGCCCTTACTCAACTTTGGTTTTGAGATTGAAATTTTGATTTTTGATAAAATCATTTGTTGATCTTTGAGCAATCACAAATTCTTTCATGGTTTTTTCAAATTCAGATTCTTCTGATTTTTTGTCAGAGTTTTGTGAAGGTTGATTGTCTGTTCGAGGTTGAGAATCACGGGTGTTATCCCTTTGTTGGCGGTCTTGCCAATTTTCAGAATTTCTACCGTGATAATTACCATGATATCCACCTCCACGGTATCCTCCTTGAACATAATTAGCTTCTCCTTCGTTTGGTCGACCCATAGGTTTATCGTCACATTCTGACGATGGGTGATTTCCTCCACAATTGTTACATCCATCTCGCATTTCTTTCATTTTTCCTTTGAGATCTTTGTATTGCGAGTCGATTTTGGAAGTCAAGGCTTCCATTTTCTCCATGAGTTTTGAGGTATTGGAATTTTCGACAAAAGCAACGGTTTTTCTAAGAGGTTTGGCTTTGGAATCCTTGGACCAATCGAGTTTAAGAAGTACTCGATCTTCGAGTAATTGATATGCCTCGTTAGGAGTCTTATAGAGAAAAATTCCTCCGCCATCAAGAATACCTTGGGAAATTTCGTCTAGTCCATGGTAAAAGATTTGGATAATGGTTCCATGGGGTAGACCATGTCCATGACAACTACGAAGTAAATCTTTCATCCGAAGCCAAGCTTCGACAATTGATTCGTTGGGGTTTTGCGAATAAGCACGAATCTCTCCCATTAATCGATCAAACATGACAGGTGGAAAGAATCGGCATACAAAAGCTTGCCTCATCTCCTCCCAATTATTGATAATTCCCGAGGTTAATTCATTGTACCATACTTTTGCATCTCCGGCGAGTGATGATGGAAAAAGTTTAAGTTTAATGTCATTGACATCGGTGTCGCCATATCAAAACATGCCGCAAATTTCAATGAATTCGGCAATGTGTTTATGCGGATCAGCCCACGCACGACCATCAAATTGGCAGTCTTTGATCATTGAAAGGTGGTGACCCTTCACGGTGAAGTTGTCACCTAGGTTTACGGCAACAATAGCACCTTCAGGAGTGGGTGCTACGGTTCAGTTGGCTCCACACATTGGTTGATCGTCGGCAATGGGAAAAGGTAAATTGATGAATGGGTTATAAACGACTTTGG